>CAVLYW010000067.1:0-88640 GCA_963675345.1 Trididemnum clinides
TAATTAATTTCTCATTAGTTTTTAAAATAATCCCAAATTTTGGTGTTCGTCTTATACCTTTCCTGCATAAGTTACAGCTTTTGGTCAGCCACATTTTTTTCGCACAAAATGTGTGACGTCATATGCAACCTTACAGTCAAAAACATATACTTGCATGCCTCTTTTCATTATATTGAAGCAAAAGCAAAACCTGTACTTTCAAACAAAATGTACCAAAGTTCAGGATGTTTTTTTTTTGTAAACTTAATAGTATCGTAATAATTATGATTCTTCATAAATCCTTTAATTCTCAAAATCTTAACCAAAGCTTATTACAAGTCACGGTTTTGGCTCAACAAGCTTCTGTCACACTACCGTAACTCATGAAGACTGCTGCCAACAGCCTTGGAAATTTCATTGCACGTCAAACAATAATGTTGTCTTAAACCGTTCAAACTGGGTTTGCTAGCTCTGATAGTTGAGGGCAAGAAACCTTCTCATTTACATTCGCATTCCGATTGTTTCCGATGGTACTTGGTGACGCGTGAGTAGTATAGGATGGCTCATTTGGTCGCAATTGCGGGGGAGCTAGCGGGGGAGCTGGCGGGGGAGCTGGCAGGGGTGCTGGCGGAGGTGCTGGTCCCTAACCCTAACCCTAACCTGTAACCCTAACCCTAACCCTAGTTGTAACCCTAACCCTAACCCTAGTTGTAACCCTAACCCTAATCCTAGTTGTAACCCTAGCCCTAACCCTAACCCTAACCCTAGTCTTAACCCTAACCCTAACCCTAGTCTTAACCTTAACCTAACCCTAGTTGTAACCCTAACCCTAATCCTAGTTGTAACCCTAACCCTATCCCTAACCCTAGTCTTAACCTTAACCCTAACCCTAACCCTAGTCTTAACCTTAACCCTAACCCTAGCCCTAGTTGTAACCCTAGCCCTAACCCTAACCCTAACCCTAGTCTTAATCTTAACCCTAACCCTAGTCTTAACCTTAACCCTAACCCTAGCCCTAGTTGTAACCCTAACCCTAACCCTAACCCTAACCCTAGTCTTAATCTTAACCCTAACCCTAGTCTTAACCTTAACCCTAACCCTAACCCTAGCCCTAGTTGTAACCCTAGTCTTAACCCTAACCCTAACCCTAGTCTTAACCCTAACCCTAATTCTAACCCAAGCCCTAACCCTAACCCTTAACGCTAACTCTACCCTAGATCTATTTTTGTGAGGGTATTAATTTTATTTGCAGGAGGTCGGAGGAAGCTAACCATAAGACACTAATTTTATGGAGGTCTGAGGGTGCTAACTCTAAGAGAGCCAACCCTAGGTCTACCAACTCTAAAAGAGCCAATCCTAGGTCTGAGGGTGCTAACTCTAGGTCTATGTGAGCTAATCATAGTTCTAAGGAAGCTAACCCTAGATTTTACTTGAAAGAGGTCGGAGGGAGTTAACCCTAGATTTTATTTGAAGAAGTTCGAAGGAGCTAATCCTAGATTTTATGTGGGGGGAGTTCGGAGGGAGCTAACCCTAGGTTTTATGTAGGGAGGTCGAAGGGAGCTAACTCTAAATCTGAGAGAACTAAGTTGAAAGAGTACACCCCAACACGATGATAAAAAGCTTGATGTCATTCTTATGATTTAACGGTTTTCAGGTTGTGATATCTTATTTCAATGGCGTGTTTAACAAGACCGTGGGAATGTATCACTCTTGTGCAATCCGTGACGTAAGCTTTAACAAGACCGTGGGAATGCAGTTACATCCCTATTGTGCAATCCATGACGTAAGTTTTTAACAAGACCGTGGGAATGTATCACTCTTGCGCAATCCGTGACGTATTCTATTTTTAATTTTTGTGTAGACTGGTCCAGACTTGTCCATAGAAAATTTTAGTATATAATGTAAAAAGATCACATTTTATTCACCTGTTGGTGAGAATATATTGTCTCTGTCTTGTCCAGACTTGTCCAAGCTCAAATCTTTTTCTCTATATTGTGCTTACATGATAAAAAGTTCTAAGAAAGCTAACCGTAGGTCTAAGGACACTAATTTTATTTGAAGGAGGACGTAGGGATCTAACTCTAGATCTGAGAGAGTTAATATTAACACGGTGTGGACGGTATTTCAAAAAGTTTGGTGCAAAACTTACCACCATTTGGTACTTGATCTAATTATTACATATTTATATAGTGGTTTTCAGGGTATGATTCTATATTTCAATGATGAAATCGGTTTTTAACTAAACTGTGAAAATGTACTTGCATCCCTATTACACAATCCATCATGATTCTGTTTTCAACCAGACCGTAGGACTCTAACTCTAAGCTAACTCTAATTCTAACCCTATGCAGGAAATCCAGCCCTAGGTCTATTAATTTTTGCGAGCTGACCTAAATCCAAGGGTGCTAACTCTAGGTCTGAGAGAGCTAATTATAGTCCTAAAGGAACGAACCACAGGTCAAAGGACACTAATTTTATCTGAAGAAGGCCGGAGGGAGTTAACTTTAGATCTGAGGAAGCTAAATCTAGTTCTAACCCTAACATGGTGTGGTTGTCATGTAGAATATTTTAAAGAGTTTGGTGCAAACCTTGACACCTTATGATAGTATTTGACTTACCATATATGAAGTTATTACACAATGATTACGTAATTTTTATACAGTTGTTTGTTTGGTATGGTGCAAACCTTATGCGATAGCATAAGAATTATCCAATACGGGATAATATTACACAATGGTTTCATAATTCTGATAAAATTGTTTGTTGTGATGTGACAAAATGATGTTAAAGCAAAGCGGTGGGAAAAAGTTAGCAAAATGTAGCGTCGCTCTTAGAACTAGCCAAAGCATACAATTTTGAGGCTAGCTGTTTTTAACATTTTACGGTTAAGATTGTCTATTGCATATTTGTTTCCAATAATGTTCACACGCTTTTATGATAAAAGATTTAGCTAGCTATTCATGCGGTTTTTGCATTACGTAACTACAATGCCAGCGTTCTAGGTTGTTCAATTCAGGAAGTTTATTTGGCAATCGAAACTACAAATTTATACAAACGCGGAAAAAAAATCACTTGACAACGAGACGGCAAAAAGACCATCAAAATAAACTGCCGCGCCTATCAACAAAACTTTAGCAATAACAAACAAAAAACACGGTAAAAGATACAATTGTTAAATAGAAACACATTTTTTTTCATTTACGTCCAAACATCGTCTTATTATGAGTTGATCTACACCGTGCAATACGATTTCAGACCAAGAAACAACTTCGAAGTCAAAAGTTTTATTTAAACAGTTTCGATTCTATATGACAGTGTTTTCACTCAAAGACTCTTGTAAGCATGTTGTTGTATAAACTTATTATGCAAGAGCTCGTGTGATCAAGCCGTAGACTTATTATTCAAGGTTAAAAATCTCAGGTAAGAGTCAAAAATGTTGCTCAAAGACACATTTACCAACCTGTCACAAAATAAAGCAAAGTTTATTCCTCCAGACTAGTTTAATTTAACCGTTTTATAGTAAAAATTTTGTAGGTTAGCACACAACCGACCAATAGTTCTATTTTAAGCAAAACGGGTAGAGATTTAAGTTTATCTTTTGTCGGGGAGCTTGAAATAATTCGCAGAACGTTGAATTTCCAATATTTATACGGCATTACAAAACTATCATTATTGAATGTTTAAATTTTACTCATTCTTTGTAACACATTACAAATAAACATTCAAGGCACAGGCTTCTTATCACATCATTCCGACACTTCTCTTCATTTTTGTACTTTCGATTTCATCCACCAGCATAGTTTTACTTGTTGAATGTCTTCTTTTCTCAAACACTGTTCTTACCACACGTCTTATAATACGTATCTGACATTTTCTTTTCCTGATATTGGTTAATAGTGTCGGTGTTTAATTCACAAGATTTATGACTTTCTGCATTTTTTCAACTTTTCTACGCACTTTACTCTCACAATAGTTAGACTGTGGTCTTAGAGAAATTTTTATAGTCATTGTCAGATACAAAACTTTATTTCCCTTATAACAAAGATGAAACGTCACGAACTATGCTCAAAACCGCATCACGCTAACCACGTGACAGATAAGAAAACAGGAATGGATTGGTTGAATTGCAATTGTGGAGAATAATTACATCGACTGACGTTACAAGGGAGTTTTTTAAAGAATAACCCGTTTGAAACCGAGACGTCATGAATGCGTAAGACAAACGTAACCGATAAGCACACAGTAGATCATGTTATCAACAATTTCAACGATGCACACAGTGAGGAAAATACAACACATAAAAATGCTCTCACAGTCGTATATAAACAAAACAATTGCCTTTGATTACTAAGGGTGACCTAAAAAGATGTTTTGAGGAAACGTATATATGACGTCTTTTTCAGTTAAAATAACTTTAAAGATTGGAAATCTCATTTTTAAATATTGTTACAATGAATGCTATTATTTGATTTTAACACAATATAACGTATTAATCCTAAACGTTTTAATGCTGACAAATCAAACATTATTTTTAAGCTGATAAAACTTAATATCATACGTCAGAGCCGACATCACTGAAAACGAATCTCGCTTTACCACCAATTTTTCCCCGTTATGCAACTTTTAGCTGCTTTTAATAAAAACCTTAACATTTTGAGCTTATTCGACTTCCATCAAATATTTTTGAGTTATCGGTGCTGCTCCAAACATCACAACCTAACCGCGGATTTGAAAACTTTACCGTTTGTTTTAGCAGATACCTTCGTATTTCTGCAGGAATATTTTTCCCCGCCCACACTATCCAGCTGAAATAACACTTCCACAATTATCTGAAATGATTGATTCCAAACATTATCCGTTTTCTAAACATGATATTATGTAATTTTATTGTCGCCCTGCAGTCCAGTGCATTAACACATAGGTATAACATCGTGTGAAAACTGATTAGTTCCAGATTGTTAGAAATTATTTAGATCAAAATTTTGAAAACATGACAACTTTTTCTATATAAAATTACCAAGTCAGAACTTGAATGGTTTTAGTCTGTTTATTTGTGAGCTTACAGTTTCAACTCTCACGTTTTTTACAAAATTTACAACTGTTATCAATTTTATTAGTGAAAAAACACGAGTTTATCAAATATTTTATCAACTTTTCAAGAAATAAGAACCACACTCACAGTTTTTTTTAGAGCGCTTGCTATCAACCATGGGTCATACTTGTTAACTCTTGCAAAGCTTCAACTTTAACTTAATATCGAATTTTTAACTTCTTTATGTTGACATAAACCACCACAGATAAAAAACTTGCCAACACTTCCAAAGCTTTACAAAACCTATATGCGTTTACAAAGCAAAAAATCGTCTGTACACCATTTTAAACCCTCACGCTATCGGTTGTATCCATTCACAAAACAAAAAAAAAACTTCATTGTTAAGTCGCCTTTATTTTTTATTACATAATCCTAAGCTAACGATAGTATGGCTGGCAACGTTATTAAACAAAAATTTTCAATTATAAGTGATCTAATTTTATAAAAGTGTTAACTAACAATCTTTTTTATGATCCATTAAGACAACTTCAATACTCGTGTATTGGCGGCTACAAAGCAAAAATTAATAAACGAAAAGGTCTCTGAACTTGTTTCTATGCGCTCTCTTAGCTGTTTTTAAGAGCTTCAGCCACAATCTTTAACTCTGAAGCAAACCAAGTCTGACGAAACTCAGCGACTTTCAGCTCTCTTTTTCAGCAAACTAGGACATTAGCTATCGATATGACCTGCATAAACACAAAATTTTTGACGTGCTTGTTTATTTTTGTCAAATTCTACCTAACTTTCTTACTAGACGTTGCGCTTTTAGCGTTTTATCCTAGTTGATGTTAAAACAAAATCTGTCAATTATTTGAAAACTAACAATTTTCTCACTATGCAATCAAATTTTCCATTGCTTCTAGACCTAGTTCAAACGTAATAATATAAACGTACAAGGTATTTTCCGAACTTTACCCTAATTTCTTTACCAAATGTTGACTTACAAATGCTACCTATAAACAAAATCTGAACTCACTACCTCTTATTTTCAAAAAATTCTTCATAAACTTCGAAATCTTTTACTGAGTAAACACTATACTTGTGTTTTTATGCTGCTATTACTTACATACTTTAAAACAAACCTTACTTTTTATATACATTAGATAGTTAAAATTTCATCAAAGCATTCTCACAAACACTAAATTCGTGATTTCTAACAGGGCTATGCCTAACTTTAAACCTAAACAGTTCTGATCTTTCTAACTAACCAAATTAATTGCATCCAATTTTAGCTCTATTATATTCCAATAGATAATAAACTTACGACTTATATATCTTGATAAGCCTTTACATAACAAAATTATTGCAAATTCTATCAAACACTTTACCTGTTCGCTCTCATCAAAGACTGAACTCAGAACTTTTATCATTTTGATGCAACAAAACTTTTTCATATGTACACTTTACACTCAAGAAATGTTTAAAAAACTGAAGCTAATCATTATCTGCTTCACCACTCACAAAGATGTGACAAAAATGACTCGTTTAGGATAATTCTTCAAAATTCTGTATAGTGTAATTCATTCTTTTCAATCAAAGCTACATTATTTGAAAGTAATTACGTGTAGAAATTTTTGTAAACGTTCTTACAAGTTCCTATCACTAAACATTAAACTCATAACTTTAATACCAAATAGTTTTAGATTTTCACTCGTCATCGCGTTTAAATTTTGTACTTGCAATCAATATACAAAGTTTATCAGCAAAGCTAAAAATGTTTACGTTTCTCACCAGACGCAAAACGACATCTTTTATAAAATATCTTATTATACGACAAAAAGCTTAAAGTTGAGATTTACCAAATAATTTTAATTTCTTCACTATATCCGTCAAGCTTGCAACGGTTAACATCCACACTTAATGTCAAAAAATTTTTATAAACTTACAATCTGCTTACAGCCATTAGTTAAAAATTATCATGTAATTACTTTTTAATACAATGAAGCTAAACTTATGATTAGGTCGTGCATTAGAATTTTCGTCTTCACCAAAAACCAAACACACACAGCTTTAACACAAAACATACAATCATCAAAAATTCTGTTACATTTATGCCTGAATCTTGCATGAAACACTAAATTTGGAAATTATTACCGTATAATGTGCGCTTAATAAAACAAAATTTTAAGTTTTTGTCGATTTTAAGGCGTCAGTTATCGCACCACAGCCTTGGCACTAATATTTCTGAGTGCAAAACAAAAATTGTGAACGAGTCATCTCATATTTTTCAACTAGTAAACATTTTTTATATTATTTTAAGTTATAAATCTACTATATTTGTTGCATTCAATTGTCACGAAAGATCACTAGTCTTTGATGTTACATTAGTCTTTACTTGAAAACATTTAGTTGTCTTAGTTTTTGTCTCTTTGAGGTGACGCAACAAAATTTGATTGAATAAAGGTTGCATATGTCACGGTTATGTCGGACTCAGTGCAAGTATCATGTGACAACGATGCAGCAAAGCGTCAAATGTGTGAAAACCAACTGGAATAAAGCAAATTATCAATATTCTACAAGCATAAAGGTAAAAATATTCTAAATTGTAATAAGTTTTTGTAAATAAATACGACGTTGATAAGTTTTTATAGATTTTATTGATATTTATAGCTAGTCGGTAGTGAGTACAAAAATTGGTTTTGCTAAACCATCAAGCTATTTCGAAAAATTTTTATTGGCGGCAGCGTTGTTTGGAGCGTGTGGTTGGGGGGAGGACTATTTTTGATGAAGACTACAACTGCAGTGGTGCAAAGAAGAGGTGATGGTGAAGGGTATTGTTGTCTGCGTTACCAGTGTACTTTTGATGAAGACAATGGCGGTGGTGCATAGTAGGGGTGGGTGAAAACGGTACCATTGTCTATGTTATCAGCAGCGCTTCCCCACGCGCTTTACTCACTACCGACTAGCTATAAATATCAATAAAATCTATAAAAACTTATCAACGTCGTATTTCATTACAAAAACTTATTACAATTTAGAATATTTTTACCTTTATGCTTGTAGAATATTGATAATTTGCTTTATTCCAGTTGGTTTTCACACATTTGACGCTTTGCTGCATCGTTGTCACATGATACTTGCACTGAGTCCGACATAACCGTGACATATGCAACCTTTATTCAATCAAATTTTGTTGCGTCACCTCAAAGAGACAAAAACTAAGACAACTAAATGTTTTCAAGTAAAGACTAATGTAATATGAAAGACTAGTGATCTTTCGTGACAATTGAATGCAACAAATATAGTAGATTTATAACTTAAAATAATATAAAAAATGTTTACTAGTTGAAAAATATGAGATGACT
Organism: Trididemnum clinides; assembly: GCA_963675345.1. Taxonomy (NCBI): domain Eukaryota; kingdom Metazoa; phylum Chordata; class Ascidiacea; order Aplousobranchia; family Didemnidae; genus Trididemnum; species Trididemnum clinides. The sequence goes on from CAVLYW010000067.1 coordinate 8,377, forward strand.
CGTTCACAATTTTTGTTTTGCACTCAGAAATATTAGTGCCAAGGCTGTGGTGCGATAACTGACGCCTTAAAATCGACAAAAACTTAAAATTTTGTTTTATTAAGCGCACATTATACGGTAATAATTTCCAAATTTAGTGTTTCATGCAAGATTCAGGCATAAATGTAACAGAATGTTTGATGATTGTATGTTTTGTGTTAAAGCTGTGTGTGTTTGGTTTTTGGTGAAGACAAAAATTCTAATGCACGACCTAATCATAAGTTAGGCTTCATTGTTTTAAAAAGTAATTACATGATAATTTTTAACTAATGGCTGTAAGCAGATTGTAAGTTTATAAAAATTTTTTGACATTAAGTGTGGATGTTAACCGTTGCAAGCTTGATGGATATAGTGAAGAAATTAAAATTATTTGGTAAATCTCAACTTTAAGCTTTTTGTCGTATAATAAGATATTTTATAAAAGATGTCGTTTTGCGTCTGGTGAGAAACGTAAACATTTTTAGCTTTGCTGATAAACTTTGTATATTGATTGCAAGCACAAAATTTAAACGCGATAATGAGTGAAAATCTAAAACTATTTGGTATTAAAGTTATGAGTTTAATATTTAGTGATAGGAACTTGTAAGAACGTTTACAAAAATTTCTACACGTAATTACTTTCAAATAATGTAGCTTTGATTGAAAAGAATGAATTACACTATACAGAATTTTGAAGAATTATCCTAAACGAGTCATTTTTGTCACATCTTTGTGAGTGGTGAAGCAGATAATGATTAGCTTCAGTTTTTTAAACGTTTCTTGAGTGTAAAGTGTACATATGAAAAAGTTTTGTTGCATCAAAATGACAAAAATTGCGAGTTCAGTCTTTGGTGAGAGCGAACAGGTAAAAGTTTTTAAGTGTTTAATAGAATTTTCAATATTTTGTTATGTAAAGGCTTATCAAGATATATAAGTCGTAAGTTTATTATCTATTGGAATATAATAGAGCTAAAATTGGATGTAATTAATTTGGTTAGTTAGAAAGATCAGAACTGTTTAGGTTTAAAGTTAGATATAGCCCTGTTAGTAATCACGAATTTAGTGTTTGTGAGAATGCTTTGATGAAATTTTAACTATCTAATGTATATAAAAAGTAAGGTTTGTTTTAAAATATGTAAGTAATAGCAGCATAAAAACACAAGTATAGTGTTTACTCAGTAAAAGATTTCGAAGTTTATGAAGAATTTTTTGAAAATAAGAGGTAGTGAGTTCAGATTTTGTTTATAGGTAGCATTTGTGAGTCAACATTTGGTAAAGAAATTAGGGTAAAGTTCGGAAAATACCTTGTACGTTTATATTATTACGCTTGAACTAGGTCTAGAAGCAATAGAAAATTTTATTGCATAATGAGAAAATTGTTAGTTTTCAAATAATTGACAGATTTTGTTTTAACATCAACTAGGATAAAACGCTAAAAGCGCAACGTCTAGTAAGAAAGTTAGGTAGAATTTGACAAAAGTATACAAGCACGTCAAAAATTTTGTGTTTATGCAGGTCATATCGATAGCTAATGTCCTAGTTTGTTGAAAAAGAGAGCTGAAAGTGTTTCCAGACGCTAAGTTTTGCTAGACTTGGTTTGCTTCAGAGTTAAAGATTGTGGCTGCAGCGCTTAGAAACAGTTAAGAGAACGCATAGAAACAAGTTCATGGACCTTTTCGTTTATTAAGTTTTGCTTTGTAGCCGCCAATACACGAGTGTTGAAGTTGTCTTAGTGCATCATAAAAAAGATTGTTAGTTAACACTTTTATAAAATTAAATCACTTATAATTGAAAATTTTTGTTTAATAACGTTGCCAGCCATACTATCGTGAGCTTAGGATTATGTAATAAAAAATAAAGGCGACTTAACAACAAAGTTGAGGTTCATTTTGTTTTGTGAATGCATATAACCGGTGGTGTGAGGGTTGAAAATGGTGTACAGACGATTTTTTGCTTTGTAAACGCATATAGGTTTTGTAAAGCTTTGAAAATGTTGGCAAGTTTTTTACTTGTGGTGGTTTATGTCAACATAAAAGAGTTAAAAATTTGATGTTAAGTTAAAGTTGAAGCTTTGCAAGAGTTTGTAATTGCTAGCAAACGCTCTGAAAAAACCTGTGAGTGCGGTTCTTATTTCTTGAAAAGTTGATAAAATATTTGATAAACGATAATTTTCACTAATAAAATTCATAACAGATGTAGATTTTGTAAAAACGTGAGAGTTGAAACTGTAAGTTCACATTATTTTACATGTACAAACAGACCAAACTGTTAGAAATTCTAACTTGATAATTTTATATACAAAAAGTTTGATGAGTTTTTAAAATTTTGATCTAAATAATTTCTAACAATCTAGATCTAATGAGTTTTCATAAAATGATAATGCACAGGACTACAGAACGACAGTAAAATTACATGACATCAAATTTAGAAAACGAATAGTATTTGGAATCAATCATTTCAGATAACTGTGGAAGTGAGATTTCAGCTGAATAGTATGGGCGGGGAAAAATATTCCTGCAGAAATACGAAGATATCGGCTAAAACAAACGGTAAAGTTTTCAAATCCGCGTTTAAGTTATGATGATTGGAGCAGCACTGAAAACTCAAAAATATGTGATGGAAGTCGCATAAGCTCAAAATGTTAAGGTTTTTATTAAATGCAGCTAAAAGTTGCATAACGGGGAAAAAATTGGTGGTAAAGCGAGATTTATTTTCAGTGATGTCGGCTCTGACGTATGATATTAAGTTTTATCAGCTTAAAAATAATGTTTGATTTGTCAGCATTTAAACGTTTAGGATTAATATGTTATATTGGGTTAAGTTAAATTATAGCAACCTAGTTGCTGTAACAATATTAAAAAAACGAGATTTCACAACTTTAAAGCTATTTCAACTCAAAAAGATGTCAAATATGCGTTTCCTCAAAACATCTTTTTAGGAATTGGAAATTAACGGCAATTGTTTTGTGTATATACGACCGTGAGAGCACCAGTATGTGCTACATTTCCTTCGTTGGTTCGCTGTATGCATCTTTCAAATTGGTGATAACCACGGGCTACTGCGTACTTATCGGTCACGTGTGTCTTACGCATTCATGACGTCTCGGCTTCAAACGAGTTATCCTTTGAAAACTACTCCTTTATAGCGTCAGTCAATGTATTGTAATTCAACGAAACGATCCATTCCCGTTTTGTTATCTATCACGTGGTTAGCGATTTTAAGCACGATAATTCGTGACGTTTCATCTTTGTTATAGCAAAAATAAAGTTTTACACCTGACGATGGCAAAAGACTATAAGAATTTCTCTAAGGTCACAGATTTAGCAGTTGAGCGAGTGAAGTTCTAAATTTTGTGAAACCAATATTGCGAAAAGAAGATATACACCTTTAAAGACGCGTGTTAAGAACAGTGTTTGAGAGAAGACGTTCGACAACTGAAACGATGCTGGTGGATGAAATTGAAGAGAAGTGTCGAGATTATGTGATAAGGAACCTGTGTCTTAATGTTAATTTGTAATGTGTCACAAAAAATGAAAAAAATTTAAACATTTAAAATTAATAATAGTTTTGTAATAACGTATAAATATTGGAAATTTAACGCTCTGCGAATTATTTAATTATTTCAAGCTCCATGACAAAAGGTAAACTTAAATCTCCACCCGTTTTGCTTAAAATAGAACTATTGGTCGGTTGTGTTTCTGATAAACCACAAAATTTTTACTATAAAGTGGTTAAATTAGCTTAGTCTAGAGGAATAATTTTGCTTTAATTTGTAAATGTGTCTTTCTTAGTACATTGAATTTGACTCTTACCTGAGATTTGTAACATTGAAGAACAAGTATTAACAGATTTGATCACACGAACCTTGTATAATGAGTCTATACAACATTACTGTTTACAAGAGTTTTTGAGTAACAACGCTGTCATATAGAATCGAGACTGTTTAAGCAAAACTTTTGACTTCGAAGTAGCGGCTGCTTCTTGGTCTGAAATCACATTGCATGGTACAGATCAACTCATAATAAGACGATGTTTGAACGTGAATGAAGAAAAATACAGCTTATTTAAAAATTATATCTTTTACTGTGTTTTTTCGGTTTGTTATTGTTAAAGTTTGTTGATAGGTACGGCAGTTCATTTTGATGGTCTTTTTGTCGTCTCGTAGTCAGGTGATTTTTTTTCCGCGTTTATACCAATTTTTAGTTTCGATTGCTCAATAGACTTCCTGAATTGAACAACCTAGTCTGTCTGAAACGCTGACATTGTAATTACGTAATGCAGAAACCGCATGAATAGCTAGCTAAATTGATAAATCTTTTATCATAAAAGTGTGTGAACATTATTGGAAACAAATACGCTATAGACTTTGAACGATCTTAACCGTAAAATGTTAAAAAACAGCTAGCCTCAAAATTGTATGCTTTGGCTAGTTCTAAGAGCGACGCTACATTTTGCTAACTTTTTCTTACTTACCACTTTGCTTTAACATCATTTTGTCACATCACAACAAACAACTGTACCAGAATTATAAAACCATTGCGCAATATTATCTTATATTGGATAATTTTTATACTACCACATAAGAGTTGCACCATACCAAACAAACAACTGTATAAAAATTACGTAATCATTGTGCAATAACTTCATATACAATGGGTCAAATACTATCATAAGGTGTCAAGGTTTGCACCAAATTCTTTACAATATTCTACATGACAACTACACCGTGTTAGGGTTAGAACTAGAATTAGCTCCCTCAAATCTAAAGTTAACTCCCTCAGACCTCTTTCAAATAAAATTAGTTTCCTTAAACCTGTGGTTAGTTCCCTTAGGACTATAATTAGCTCTCTCAGACTTAGAGTTAGCGCCCTTGGATTTAGGTTAGCTCACAAAAATTAATAGACCTAGGGCTGGATCTCTTACATAGGGTTAGAATTAGAGTTAGGTTAGGGTTAGAGTCCCACGGTCTGGTTGAAAACAGAATCGAGTACATCATGATGGATTGTGTAATAGGAATGCAACTACGTTCTCACAGTTTAGTTAAAAACCGATTTCATCATTGAAATACAGAATCACACCCTGAAAACCACTATATAAATATGTAATAATTAGATCAAGTATCAAATGGTGGTAAGTTTTGCACCAAACTTTTTGAAATACCGTCCACACCGTGTTAATATTAACTCTCTCAGATCTAGAGTTAGCTCCCTACGTCCTCCTTCAAATAAAATTACTGTCCTTAGACCTACGGTTAGCTTCCTTAGAACTTTTCATCATGTAAACACAGTATTGACAAAGATTCGAGCTTGGACAAGTCTGGACAAGACAGAGACAATACATTCTAACCAACAGGTGAATAAAATGTGATCTTTTTACATTATATACTAAAATTTTCTATGGACAAGTCTGGACCTGTCTACACAAAAGCAAAAATCGCATCATGGTTAAAAATAGAATATGTCATGGATTGCACAATAAGCATACAATTACATTCCCACGGTCTGGTTAAAAACAGACTCGTCATTGAAATACAGAATCAAAAAAAAACCTTTATGTAATAACAAGTCATAAAAATGACATCAAATTTTTTGAAATGACACCATGTTGGAACTAGCCTCCTTAGATTGGTGATAACTCCCCCAGACCTCCGTCACATAAAATTAAAAAACCTATGGTTAGCTCTCTCCGACCTTCTTCAAATAAAATTAGCTTCCTTAGAACTTTTCATCATGTAAACACAGTGTGGAGAAAAAAGCTTGGGTAAGTCTGGACAAGACAGAGACAATATATTCTAACCAACAGGTGAATAAAACGTGATCTTTCTACATTATACTCTAAAAACTTTCGACGGACAAGTCTGAACCAGTCTACACAAAAGCAAAAATCATGGTTAAATACGTCATGGATTGCGCAATAGGTATGCAACTACATTCCCATGGTCTTGTTAAAGCTACTGTCATGGATTGTGCAAGAGTGATACATTCCCACGGTCTTGTTAAAAACTTACGTCATGGATTGCACAATAGGGATGTAACTACAATCCCACTGTCTAGTGAAACACGTCATTGAAATACAGAATCAAAACACCAATAACAAGTCATAAGTTTTGCATCAAACGTTTTGAAATGACACTGTGTTGGGGCTAGCTCCCTCAGATTAGTCCCTCAGACCTCCCTCACATAAAATCTAGGGTTAGCTATCTCCGACCTCCTTCAAATAAAATTAGCTTCCTTAGAACTTTCGATCATGTAAGCACAATACAGGAAAAAAGCTTGGGCAAGTCTGGACAAGACAGAGACAATATATTCTAATCAACAGGTGAATAAAACGTGATCTTTCTACATTATACTTTAAAAACTTTCGACGGACAAGTCCGAACCAGTCTACACAAAAACAAAAATCATGGTTAAATACGTCATGGATTGCACAATAAGCACACAATTACATTCCCACGGTCTTGTTAAACACGTCATTGAAATAAGGTATCACAACCTGAAAACCATTAAATCATAAGAATGACGTCAAACTTTTTAACACCGTGTTGGGGTGTACTCTTTCAGCTTAGTGTTGACTCTCTCAGATCTAGAGTTAGCTCCCTCAGACCTCCCTACATAAAACCTAGGGTGAGCTATCTCCGACCTGCTTTAAATAAAATTAGGTTCCTTAAAACTTTTCATCATGTAAGCACCGTACAGAGAAAAAGCTTGGGCAAGTCTGGACAAATCAGAGACAATATATCCTAACCAACAATTAAATCTTTACACATTATATCCTAAAATGTTTGACAGACAAGTCTGGACCTGTCTACACAAAAGCAAAAATCGCATCATGGTTAAAAATAGATTATGTCATGGGTTGTGCAATAGGCATGCAACTACATTCCCACGGTCTAGTTAAAACTTACGTCACAGATTGCGCAAGAAAGATGTAACTACATTCTAACGGTCTGGTTAAAAACTTACGTCATTGAAATACAAAATCAAAAAACAAATATGTAATGGCAAGCCATAAGTTTTGTACCAAACTCTTTAAAATGATACCGTGTTAGAACTAGCTCCCCCAGATTGGTCTCTCAAACCTACATAAAATTGACAAACCTAGGGTTAGCTATCTCCGACCTCCTTCAAATAAAATTAGCTTCCTTAGAACTTTTCATCATGTACGCACAGTGTGGAGAAAAAGCTTGGGCAAGTCTGAGGCAAAGATTCGTAACAAACAGCTGAATAAAACGTAATCATTATAACTTAAAAACTTTTGACAATTGATTCCTTACTGACCTCTAGTGAAGCAAAACCCTTTACCAATCAGTAGCACCCCCACCATCGTATTACCTCCTACCCCTTCCATACTTCAACGAAAAATCCCCAGCTCATGACCAAAAAAATTCCCCAAATCGTGACGTCACAGCACCTCCTAAATTGACGCCAAATGACGCATCCTATACTACTAACAATATCTTGATACTGCAACCACAATCAGAGATAAGAATAATTCTTTTGGTTTAATTCAATTTCTTTTGGAACAGCTGAAGTTAATACATAGTGACAAAGGAGCTCTTAGGTATTCTTCTGACTTGCTTACTGTTGCATTCTTGTGGAAACTAACTAACACATAGCAAAACTGCAGACAGTGACACTGTTTCGACCTATCAGGTCTCTTCAGTGCAGTTGGTGACCGACAAGAAGCTAGAGGCTTTTAATAAAGCATAGCTAGCCTCTTGCATTACTAACTAACACATCTTTCTTTGTATAAAAAACTGAGCAATTTTTTTGTGCTTCTATTAGAAGATTACAACAACTTTCATGTGGGGACAACATTGAAAATTACTTCGTAGACGTGCAGTATCTGAAAAAAAGAACAGCTAACTTTTCTGAAGGTGAAAAAGCTGTGACTTTGCTCATAGATGAAGTGTATACAGCCAATCGCGTGGAATACCAAAATGGAACTTTTGTTGGTTTGACAGAAGATGGTGCATGTGCTCGGACAGTTTTAACATTTATGGTACAGTCTGTTTGTTAAAGCTATAAAGATGTGGTTTGCTTAGTGCCAGTAGAAAAACTTGATACAAACATATTACGTTGCTGGTTTGATAAAGTAATGAAGTGCCTCGATGACATCTTTTTTGTAGTCGCCGTTTCTGTTTACAACCATATTTGTAACAGGTGAGCAATTTTAATAATTAGTCAAAGCAAATTTAAGCATTGCTAGTATTGGAACCTAGTATTATGACAATAAACCTAAAAGCTTGACTAGCAACTAATGTAAGATTTTTGTTCTTGTGCGCTTGTGAGCAAGATAGACAACTGCTATGCTTGTAACCAGGACAAGCAAATTATTTTGCTTAGTTGTTGAAGCATATACATATTATGCATGCAGACTAAGTAGTAGTCTACCAAATATGAGCAGTTTGTTTACTCTGCACTTTAGATATCTCAACACGTATATTTTATTTAATATTTTACTTGAAACATGTACAAATGATAAAGCTTTTTTGATAGTGAAACTGTAGTACTTTTGCTGCCTTATGGGTTCTGATGATATAATGTACAACATACTCTCTGGTTGTTCACTTGATGCACTTTTTTTAACCTGGAATTATATTTGTGGATAAAGATGTCATTTTTAAATTTTTAGTTACCAAGTTATGATTAGAAAACTGTATATGGAGTTATGTGGTGGCAAAGAACTGTCAACAAGTATCGAACATCCAATGAGAAGTAAAGAAAGATTAGTTTTACTTTTTGATTTCACCCATAATTTGAAGAATATTTTTAACAATTTTGTAACCAGAAAGCGATATCATGTTCCAGAAATCGCCAATGCTTGCGCTCAGCATATACTTGGAGGAAAATGTTTAGCACAGTTTGAACATATTAACCGCTTGTATGCGTTGGAAAAGCATAAACCTCTCAGAATAGCATTTACACTAAAGGAGGCATCACTCAATCCCAGCAATATTGCGCGAACTTCACCTCAACATGCTTTAAGTAATTGGTTTTGTTTTATTTTAGTATTATTGGTATGCATTTGCATTTTACATCTTACGCAAGCTCGCATGAATGATTTTGGTTTTCCTATCAGTAATTTTTTAAAAAATTGTTGGTGTCAATATGTATTCCTTGTTAAATTAGACATAAGAATAGAGTGGTTTCGAAACGAGCTAGCTGCAAAATGCTTTATAGGAAAGGATTTCACTTTGGCTATGTGACCGTGGTTTACTTTGGCCACTATGGTGGTTTTCAGTTGTGCTGGTATTTTAAACCATGTAAATACAAATGAAGACTCAACAGTTGATGTTGAACTAATATCTTTTACATTTAGGTGTATTTAGTGAACCAACTGCTCGTGGTCTAGAAATGTACAGCAGCGAGAATCCTGGATTTGCTGAGACAGCAAAGTTTGTCAAGTTTATATCGAACATTTGGAAGATTATGTCCGTTAGAACTCCAAAAAAAGATATTGGATAATAAATGTTAACTTGTTTGTGCAATGGTTATTTTAAATCACTGTTATCAAACAACATAGAGCAATTGTGCTTTTGTCACTGCACTTTTTGAAGCCAAAAGATTTATTTAACGTAATTCGTTGGATACGCCAGGGTGCAACAATATTTTATCAATGTACCTACTGTAATTATTTCAATTCGGTACTTTGTGCACTTATTATTCAATATTCAAGTTGCTATTATTGCTACTAGCAATACACCGTTGAACATAATAATACAATATATTTATACAATTCAAACGTTTTCGGCGCTACATTTCGCCCTCATCAGGATCTATACACAAATATTTACAGCATTAAAACTTTCGTTGAACGAAAATAGTTTTCGACATCAATCCCTGGATTACCTGTAGTTTGTTTTTAAATTTAAATGTGCTACGGGATAATGTGTTTAGGTCTTGAGAAGAGAGATAACATGTGCATGCCATTAATGTTTTCTTCAGAAATAGAAGAGCAACCGCCGAACTTGCGCTATCTTGAAGCAGCTACGGATAATTTCAGGCAGTGGAAACAATCAGGCTTAGCTGGTCTTACCGATCAAACGTTTCTTGCCTGCATTCAAACTATGTCAGCTGTACCTGAACTAGCTCAATATTTGCATGAAAAGTTTGATTTTTGCTACATTTTAACTGGAAAATTCACCTCTGATCCTATCGAAGCGAGGTTTGGCTGGTATCGTCAGGTTAACGGCGGAAACTTTTTTATGTCTTTAAAGCAACTGCTTAAAGCGGAGAAGAAAATCCGAAGGCTTAGTTTGTTGCAACAATACGGTTTACTTGCAGCATCTAAGCTGCGCGTTGATGATGATGTGCCATTAGCCATAACAACCAGAGAGGGCGCATCCAGCTCTGAAATTTTGTGGCTGGTCACCTATTTTTCAGGAGTAGTTCTTGACGATTTGTCAGAAGATAACGCCAACTTAATCTTTTATGTCAGTGGCTACATCGCCAGAAGTATTTACCGTCGCCGTCGATGTTCTTCCTGCAAAGTTTTGTTGGTAAAATCTGACAATCCTCCTCCACTTCCTTTTTGTGATTTCGAAGAACACAGCAAGTTATTTGAGATGGCTAACCAAGGTGGTCTGGCTCAACCAACTGAATTCTGTTATTGTTGTGACAACGTTGGCTGTGCAATAGTACTACAGTTTGCTTTCAAATGATGCAGCAAAAGCCAAATTGTTTGCTTGTCTGAATCAGCGCTCTGCGTTCTTACAAGCTGTTGAAACTGTGGTGAAGGACTCCCCTAACTTTAAGAGTGCTGTCAATCAACTTTGCTTGAAAGGACACTCCAATTTTGCATTTATTATTAATTGTGCGTTTAACTGTTTTGCTAAGAACGAACTTAAGCGCTTGAATGCTCCCAAGTACGAAGATCCCAGACATCGCTCGCAAATTCCGCAAACTTACCAGTAAAACTGAAAAAACGTAAAATTTGTCAATAGTTTGACTTTTAATTCTGCAGTTTTTTGTAATTAAAATTTATTTCTTTTTAGTGGTTTTATAGTTTTTTTTGTCATTCGTGTATACTGTAAAATAAAACTTGTAGTGTATTGTATTTCTTGGGTATTTTGTAGCTTTACAATCAATCCACAGTTTATGCTGTTTAAATTGTTGATTCAGCTAGTACGTAATCCAACATCTAAACTACCTCATAGTTATGAAATAGCTACGTTATGCAAATTATCACATGTTACATTGTAAATAACCTAGAGTTTAACTTGAAACAATGTCACTTATTCTTAATTTATGTGCTAAAACACGAAATTGAAGCTTTGAAAGCGAAAAACAAATAGCCCTACTGTTAACAAGTTGTTTTTCGAGTTTCGCATCCCGGTATGTTTAGGTATCCCTGATATTTTAGAATAAGATATATATAAGATTGCGCAGTAGTTATTAATTACGGTGCATTCAAACTTACTCAAAGCTTTATTAGACGCATTAGGGCTAAAAAAGCTTCAAGGACCGCTGATTTAGGACGTAGAAACTCCAAGAAGAAAGGTTACAGAGTTTGTGTGAAAATAACCATTAGAAATATTCCCAAAAACACAATTTCTCACTTGACATCAATTCATGTTCTTGTCGACAGTGGTGGATATTCAAAATTGGGGGCTTGAGGCCTGAGATGGGAGTTATTTGAAATTTTAAATGCTGGCGCTGGTTAATTGCATTAGGTCTATAGAAAAAAACCAAGGACAGTTACAATCGTTGTTGCCTTGTTTTTTGCTGAGCACAGGTCAGCAATCAATTCACCAATAACAATATCCTCTGCATTATTATCTTTGAATTCACTGACACTTGATCACATAGGGCTACTGGTATCATTTTCTGTTTCATAAATGCACATAACTTGGATGCTTGAAAATGCACTTTTTATCTCTCAGTTCTGTAGTAGGGCTGTTTATTACAATAAATCTGTCCATTAGACTTTTGCATCATCAATGTTCCTACTTCCTTCCTTTTGCCTTCATTTTGATGCAATACTTTCATACTCTTTATTCAACTGATGCACTTAAACTGTCTGGTATGATGTAAGGTATACAGCAAATCAAGGACTACTATCTTAATTGAACTGATAATTTACAAATAAATTGAATCAAAAAACCTTTTTGATAAATATGATTGTAGTAGACTTCATGTTTGGATGAGTCACCAGACAAATAAAGCGTTAAAGCCACAAAAATGTTTTGTTGTTTTACTATCATAGCCAAAGATAGTGGCAAATATCAATCATGAATAATCCCTTAACTCAGTGGTTCTCAAACTGTGCGTCGTTTCAATTTTCCAAAGGCGTCGCGGGATATTTTGGTTTTGTGCCATTTAGGCTAGGTTTTATTGCGTCAAAAGAACTCTGATCGTAGATTCCGTTCTTACTTTCTTCTGACATTTTCACAATAATGTTTTTAATACACTGTTGTAACGGTTGACTTGTTATTCAAAAATCAAATTGCAGAAGTTTAACTTAATTGGCGAAAAATATATAAAGAATAAAGCATTCAGTTGTCTGTTGGACGAAAACAGGAAAGATGAGTTACAAACTTAGAAGAGAGTAATTTTACGATTGAAGATGACAGACCAATCCAAAATCTCGGGAGCATAGGGGCAGTTATTTATGTAAATTATGGGTCACATTTATCTCGCAGTACGGCAAACTAAACTGTAGGATGCTGTCTGATGCGTCGCAAAGTCTCGCAAGCTTTTTTAAATGCGTCGCATCGCAAAAAGTTTGAGAACCACTGCCTTAACTAATTCTATTTCACAAACTTCTCTCAAAAGATAAATATACAAATGTAGCAAATTTGCAGTTGAATCATTGGCTTGATCAGAACACAGCAAGTACAAAGATGTTAAACAACTAACACTTAATGTTTTTAAATCTTGCAAAAACTTTTTGTGCTTACATATCTCTAATATTACGACTATTTTGTACCACAAACGCATCTGACCAATTATTGTTTCAAAGCAAATTTATTTCCGCTTTCACCAGTATCTCACTAACATCAATAAACTGCTCATGAAAAGATGAATTAATTAATTCACGTTTTGATACAACTGAAAACTGGACTGACTTCATAAATAAATTATCACTGTTCACAGGCAAAGTCTGGTCTGCTCAAACAGCTAAAAATATAAGTTGTTCTGATCACATCAGCAAAATGAGAAAAATTATGTTGCACCCACATTGTCGCAACAGTTTCTGTTAAAAGAACTGGAAAGCCTTCAGCCCAAAACAGATATAGAAAAACTAAATTTTAGTTTTTGTTTTTTTTAAGGCAGTGGTAGTTTTGCCACCAATGACATTTTACTCTTGCACTCTTATTTTCCGTTGAAGGCTTGTGATTGGTCAATTGCAGTGACATATTAAAAACGTGACTTTTAGTGGTTTGTGATTAGTGAATTTGTATAGTGTATTAAAATTGACAAAAAGAGACAAAAAAGTGATTTGACAAAAATGGAGCTTTTAGCTTACACTCACACTTATATCCACAAACTGCTATTCCGTCCTTAATGTATACTGCCTCTGATTAAGTACTCCTTGTTATAGAGTTCGTATATAATCGTGTTCACTCATGCTCTTACCGCTTAACGCAATACGGCCATTGGTAAGTGCGACACGAAAAGCTTTTTTCCAAACAGCTTTTTTGAAACTGCTTTATATTTTATTGGAATTGTATTTTTTATGCATCTTACATCAGTGCAACGTTATTTTTATATTTAAAATACCATCAAGCTGAATTTTTTAAATTACAGCAAACGTCGTGTGAGTGCCAGAGTGTCCTACCAGGTACATATCACTGTCTACCTTCCTAGAAGAGATATTTAAAATTTTCTTTTGAACGTTGATATTCAACCTACAAAAACTTTCCGCATGCATTTTCTCAAAAAAATGCCCATTAAATTGATGACCGAGAAGTAATGAGCTAAAATCGATATGAAAAAGCCAAATTTCAAGAGCGGTCTTCTGATTCAAGATGGATGTGATTTCCATAACAAAAAGTTAGGCTTTCGTGTTGGTCATTCTATCTGAAATCTCTCTGTGAAAACCCAACTTCAAAAGCATTCATATCAATGCATGTCGTAGGAAAGGGTGTGCGGTCGGCAAAAGGAGGCTACTTTAAGAAGACCGTATTTTTGACTGAGAGCGAAATATATTTTAGCTGTGGCTAAACACAAAACTCAAACCATAATTGTCAATCTTGGAAATTTATCCAAAGACGTTTGGAATTTTCAAGATCACTTGGAATTTTTGATTTGCAAAATAGACTGGGATTTTTGAAAGCAATTTTGGGAGAATCGTAGGATTGTGTTCAGTCAAAATGTTTGGCGATGTCACTTGATGTTGTTGTGGAAATTCTAAAAAGTGGTATTTTCAAAAAATCTGGATGAGTACCTTTTTTTAATGAGATCAACTGCAAAAATTGTAATTTTACGTTAGATGAAAAGTAAAGAACTTGTTGTTGGATGTCAACACCACAATGACAATCACTCCATACATTTTTAAGGGATTGGCTGCGTAGTGGAACTCTAATATGTGAAATGCCAAATCATTTCCGAGCTTCGAAATATTTCTTCAAGAACTGCTATTTAGGGAATTTCTGCACATTTCAAGGTGGCAACTATGATTGTGACATTAGCATTTATGATTTGCTTGATCAGAAATTGGGCGGCATTTTTTGCTTCCCACATGACGACCTAAACCCACACTACGTCACTGATCCTATGAAAAATTACTGTAATTTAGAAATTATGGGATAAAGCCCACCTTGAAATGATCATCCCTTGCAAAATTAATTTAATTTTTTATGTGGGAAAACCCACTTGTTATAGTAGTCATTCTACTTAAAAACGCTACGATGTTCATGAGAAAAAAATCGCATATAGGAGTGGTCGACCTCAGATTTACCTCAAGTACTGGTGGGAGAGCTCTCCTAAATAACGGTTATTTTATCTGGCGCCTACATAAAAAAAGTAGAGGTAACCCATACTACACAATTGGTTGCTTATGTAGGACTAATATTTTTTGGACTGACAAGTTGATGTTGTGCCCAGGTAGGCAACCCATATGAGGCCTACATAATTGTTCGCCTGAAACAAGCTTGAATTCCCGATTTCATTGCTAGCTGGTGTACAAGTGCGCTGTTGATTGCGCATGATAACTATCTAACAACAGCATCAATGTATCGACTTTTAAAAACTACATTAAGTTTTCTCCTTACTTTTATCGGAAATTTTGTTTTTTTAAATTAAATTGTTGCTAACAATTCCATAAAATTTTTCAAGGTCGATCAAAAGCAAATTACTAAATTTTGAAAGTGGCTCGCTGGCCGCCAGTTGACCAAAGCCCATTGCTGAGCTAAATTTGTTTCTCCGCTTCAATAATGCAACCGGGTCACCTGGATTTCAAATTAACTGTTAACATGTTAACCTAGTCGTTTAAGAAATAGCAGGTCATCTATGTCCTGCGATTGTTTATTGCTGTAGCACCATTTTGTAGCAATCGATTTTCTGAAAAAAATTCTCAATGCAATTACAAAATAACAATCACGTTATTGTTGCAATTTACTTCAATTAAACACCTCACGTTCTCCTAGACCAAGGCTGTCAAACTGGTGGCTCGCGGTCCACGTGGTCCGCTACGCAATATTTTGTGGGCAGCGTAAGGGTTTTGTGGTGTAGTGCAAATGCCTGGCCTCCGAATTTGGTCTTCGAAAAATTGTTCTTCCAAAGAAAAAAAATTTTCAAGTTGAAATTACGTGAAAATAGCGATTATTGTCGTGATGAAGTCTTTTTTCAAAAAACGTTCCAGTAGCTATTGAGTGAAAAATGCGAGAAAATCCCGATTGAAAGAATTAGTCTCCAAAAGAGAAATATATACAGCAATGTTTCTGAAACTGCATGCCAAGGAAGATTTGCAGGCGTGCCGCAAGTCTTTATAAACTGTTCATACTGATACAAATTTTGTTTTTGAGATTAGCACCATTTCGGGCTACATCACACGATTTCCGGAAATCGTTGCCCGCAGAAGTGGTGATCTCCAAATAATGCCACTCGCCATCAATTGGAATAGATTGCGTGGCTGGCGTTCCGCAAAATTTGATCAACTGGTTTCCTGTGCCGGCAGACAAAAAAGTTTCGGGACCACTGATATACAGTCTTGTCTGCTTAAATTATATTTATTTTTCAATAGAGTCTAGCCCGTATAAAATCCAGATATGCAAATGTGGCTCACAGCACTGAATGAGTGTGACATTCCTGCTCTAAACAATCAAGCGTCAATTCTCAGCCTTTAGCAAAAAATTGAGTTGAAAATGTGGTCTATATGTTTCCGCTACTTACAATGCAATTGTGATCTCGGTAAAATTGATAAAGAATCACCAAAAGCAAAAGTTGTACAGTCCAAATAACTATATGTTTTAGTGATGTGTTGTGATAGATTTTCCAAGTGTAGCTACCAGAAATGTTTAACGTTAATTGGATTGAACTCAGTATAATCAGCAAGCTTGTCACCTTTTTTGACTTCTGCAAAATTGAGATTTAAGACATATATTGGTCGGTTAAAAATGTCACACAAGTAATCCCTATATTGTCTTTTTCAAGCCAATTTCACGATGTAAAATTTGTTTAAAACAATTGCGTTATCACAGACGCGATTTGTATTTTCAAAAAATGACGGTGTGATGTCACCAGGGCCGGATTTACCAATAGGCTAGGCAGGCTGAAGCCTAGGGCCTCAACGTCCAGGGGCCTCGAAATTCGGTTTCGAAGTTTGTAATTCTTTTAAAAACTTGACAAGTTTAAACCCTACCTAAAGTATATATATATCAAGCTTTTCAGAGTAGAAAATTCTATGCACAACTGGTTTTCAAGCACATTGTAAACAGCCATTATTACGTCGTTTGCATCATAATAAAGGCAATTATTATGCGCATTCTGCTGGAAGCTTCTATGTTAAAGTACCGTATTCTACTCTGCAAAAAACAGTATCGGTAGTTGACATGTTGCTAAAATAACTAATAGACATTGTGTTGCTTACTGTTAATGTGGTAAATTATACGTTTTATCAATTGAAATTTACTAATGTGATCGACTTATCTTATTATTAGACGTCTTGGTATTGCTAACCTGCGTTTAGATCAAGCAATAATCTTATTTCATAATTTTTGGAACCTTAAATTTATTATGAGTAAAAGATTTGAAAGTGAAGCTAGCAAGCGCAAGAGAAAGAAATTTGAAAATGATATGGTAAAGAAGATAAAACCAATCACTGCTTTCTTGCATCAACCTCTGACAGAAGCAACAGGTGCTGGCAGTGAAGTAGGTGTCTTGGCGCTAGCACAAGAAAATCAGTGTGACGAAGCTGATCAGCCAACTGCTAGCATTCAACCAGAAGAAAGTCTTACAGAAAAAGCAATGCAGGACGTTGAACAGCAACCCGGTAATGAGAAAGGAGCAATGCCCAGTGAAAATGAAAGCACAAGTATATTTCAGAACTCAGTGGCTGCAAAAGGAGGGGGGAAAGAAACACATGAAAGCAGTGGAGATAGTCAAAATTTTCAATTCACACCTGGTGAAGTAAATCAATCCCAAGGTATTACAGATACTTATGCAGATGATGCCGAACATAGATCTACACATACACTAAGTTTAAAGGACGTTGGTTTGTGGAAAGAATTATCAAATGAAGAAATAGCCTACTGGATAGAGAGAGGCCCTTCTGAAGTTCAGCACAGTTGTGGACCATTTTCTAGTTCCAAACGAGTGTACAAGAAGCAATCCAGGTTTTGCACAAAAGCTCTGTTTTATGCAACGAAAGTCAATGGTGAAACATATAGCAGAGAGTGGCTTGTATATTCCCCCGCAAAAGGACGGGTATATTGCTTTGTTTGTAAACTCTTTCCAAATCATGCATCTTCTCGGCTTTAGCTTCTGATGGTTTTGATGACTGACACAACTCTTATCTTATCCAAGCTCATAAAAACTCAGAAAAACACACAAATGCCATGTTAACCTACCTAACAAGGAAGCGAGGATATACGCTAACTTCAAAGCTGGAGGAGCAAATAAAAGTAGAACAGCAGTATTGGTGGCATGTAATGAAAAGAATCACCGCTGTAATTTGTACTCTTGCAGAACGAGGCTTACCTTTTAGAGGGGACAATGAACGATTTGGATCTCCCAATAACGGCAATTGTCTTGGTCTTTTAGAACTAGTAACCAAATTTGATCCATTTTTACTTGCTCATATCAATCGCTATGGAAATTCAGGATCAGGAAATCCCTCTTATTTGTCAAAAACTATTTGCGAAGAAATGATTCAGCTCATGGCCAAAAAAGTTAAAGAGTCAATTGTGGCTGACGTGAAAAAAGCGGGATATTTCAGCTTTTCTGTGGATTCTACTCCCGATATTTCACATACCGATCAATAAGCTTTGATTATCAGATACGTGTCTCCTGTAAACGGTTTACCAAGTGAGAGATTTATAACTTTCCTTGAGCTGAAAGACCACTCTGGGGTAGGCGTGGCAGATTTAGTGCATAAATATCTCACTACTGAGCTTCAGCTTGATTTTAATAAATGCCGAGGGCAGTCTTATGACAATGCTGCAAACATGGCTGGTAGGTACAACGGTATGCAGCAAAAAATCCTAGAAAGAAATAAATTTGCAAAATTTATTCCATGCGCAGGTCACTCCTTAAATTTGTTAGGCCGCTCAGCTGTCGATTGCTGTCTTGATGCAGTGAACTGTTTTGGCATTATCAATGAAATTTACACCTTTTTTTCAGCTTCCACAAAGAGATGGGCAGTTCTAACATCATTTTTGCAACCTCAATCAAAGGTGCCAAAACATTTGTCAGATACTAGACGGGATGCACATGCAAAAGCCACGGAAGCTATTTTGGAAAGTTACAGTGTCATCACTAATGCTCTCAGTCATTTGCACTCCGATGTAAGTGAGAAGGGTGATACCAGGCTTCATGCTAACAACCTTTTGCAAAAAATGGAAAAATTGGAATTTGTGTTTATGTTGCATTTTTGGTCCAGAGTGCTAGGTTGTTTTACCAGGGTTAGCAAAGCCCTTCAGAAATCTGAATTGTTATTAAGTACTTGTGCCGAATTGTACAGTTCACTCGTAGACTTTCTAAGCGAAATTAGAGATGAGTTTGACGAGTTTGATCAGCAAGCAAAAGCAACCTTGCCGAATATTAACCACAAAGCTGTCACTAGGGGACAAAGAAATGCACCTGACGCTTTAAGTGAACTCTCTTCAAAGAAAAGGTTTAAAATAAATTCCTTTATCCCTGTGCTCGACGAACTTGAAGCCAATTTAAGAAGAAGAGCTAATGTGTACAGTGACATTGCAGAAATGTTCTTCTTTCTTGCTAATCTGAAAGTAACTAAGGTAGAAATTGTACGAGGCGTAGAACTTTAAAAGGAAGCGTATCCAGAAGATGTTGACTCGAAACTTACTGATGAACTTCTACATTTTCATTTGTACGTGAGACAAACACAAAACCAAGGGCTTACCGGTACAGAAAAGCAATCTATTTCCTTGTCTCATGGAGACCTTTATGAAATTATGTGTAAGAAAAAAATTCACACTGCCTTTCCTAATGTGGAAGCAATATTAACACTGTTTCTAAGCTTAATGGTCACTAACTGCTCAGGAGAGAGATCTTTCTCAAGGCTCAAAAGCATCAGAAATAAACTGAGATCGACAATGTCTCAAGAAAGGTTGTCTGCACTGAGCATTGAGAATGACAAACTTAAACAGATAAATTCTGATGAACTTTTGCATGATTTTGCTTTGACGAAAGCTAGAAAAAGATTTTGTAGCCTAGTCTTACTCTATTTGATGGCTGTAACTATTTCTTATGTTCTCGTAAATAAACTTTACAATTATTGTAACGGTTGTTTGATCAAAGAAATTAAAATTAAAAGCAAAACTGCCTTAACTAAATTTTTATTCTTTTAATTAAAAATTTGCACCCATGAATGGGGAGAATGAAAAGAACGAAGAGTTTAATGCACTCATATTTTTAACATTAAGCAATGACATGTGATGTTGTTTAGAGAAAAATACCGAGCTCAAAAATAGGGAGGGGCCTCACAAATGGAATAGCCTAGGACCTCTCATGGTCTAAATCCGGTCCTGGATGTCACTATTTAAAGGAATGCTTCCCAACCTTTTCAATATGTCGCCTCTCCTGCTCTATTTCAAGTTATTCTTTAGCTTCTTTACATTTACGATAATTACAACTCATCAAACACAACAAATAAAAAAATCAAATTTCGTTATGTGTAATGTCAAGCAAACACCATCGTCGCAATTTACGTTAAAATAAAATTTTTGACACCGTGTTCAACAATGAAAACCGAAATTGGTCTCGCACAAATTCAACCTCTTTTTTCATATCCCTTTAATGCGATTTTACCTCCTCTAGGAAGGTTGGCTTACCTGTTTAGGAACCATTGGTTTAAAGCAAAAGCCAAGCCAAAGATATTGCAGAAATAGCAGTTCTCTGTTTATAGCGGTTTCCCAGTTATTGAAACAGTTTTGGGTTCGTAATCAGCAAAATATACAAGCAATCATGCTACAACTGCTTTGTGCATCAAAAAAAAACGTGTTTTCAGCTTGGCCTACAATTTTACAGTTGCATAAAACAAACACAAAAGTTTGAGCAAGCCGCCCAATGTCTAGCGTCATTGAAAAAGTTTCAGCAACACAGTAGGCTTATGTTTAAATCAGGAATGCGGAAGCTGGAAGCGGAAGCGGTGGAAGCGTTACTTTTTCTGTGGAAGAAGAAGCGGAAGCGCGAAAAATCCACTGCTTCCGCTTCCACATAGGAGGGAAGAATGGAGAGAGAAAAGAAATTGGTTCTGCTATCCTTCGTAGAAGAACGAATGGGGGGAGCATAAACATTAAGAAATGAGAGTGAGGAGGAGGAGGCGTTTAGAGAGATGTTGACCTCTACATAATCAGAGTAGGGGCCAAGCGAAGAAAGAGAGGAGGTAGAAAGCTCAGAGAAAAATAAGCCATGCTTGACAAAAATGATGACGCCGCCACTAGCGTCTGCGACATCAGTAGAAAAAATACCAGATCTGGATTGGGTGCCATGGAATTGCAGAGCAGAGAATCCAGGGATCCAGAAAGAAGAAAATAAATTGAGGTTAGATTCCTGGATATAAATAAGGTCAACGGGATGAGACGAAATAAAGTGTATTAGTTTAGTTCTCCTGGCTCGGAGACCCCCAGCATTCTATTGAAGAACCCTAAGAGAGTTAGGGAGGGAAAGAGAAAGCAGGAGATAAAGAGAAATAGCCAGGAGCATGAGGCGGTGGTGAGGGTGCAGAGGGAGAAGATACAAAGTGGGCGGAAAAAGGATAAGAAGTCTGAAAGTGAGGGTGGGGTGGGAGTGCTGCATTAGCAGATGGGGGCCAGATTGAGCAGTGAAGGTATACCAGCTGGAGGAGTCCGACGAGGAAGTCACAGTGCTGGTAGGTGTAGAATCTCCAAAAAAAGCAGGGAAGGCAGCTCCAGAAATGAGAGCTGCCAAGAGTTCTGAATCTAGAAAAGGAGAGTAGTGAGCACTTTAAATGAACTTAATTAGAGCATGTGCAGCATTGCACTGACCTACCCCGCCAGGTCACATTTCCAGCGAACACTAAACAGGGAAAGACAGAACAAGGGTTTGGATGAACGTTGCCACTCATCAGGAGAAGAAGAAGAATGAGAAGACATTCAAGAGAAAGGCAGAAGAAGACAGGCCAATTTTAAAGAGGCTGCGTGCTACCCTTCTGCGGTCGTTCAAGGGGGCTGCACGGCGAAAAAATGCTTTGTGTGAGGGGAGTGCCCGGGGTAACTGGATCTCTCGGGAAGGCCAACAGCGATTTTGACCCAACCCAAACAGGTCGGGGACCGCACCACCACGTTGAGGCGGCTGTTGATTGGTGCAGTTCAGTTTTGCTCGCTTTACATGTACATACTATATATACGACAGAAATTTCGCACTTCACTATCCAAAAAGATCGGAGTCAATACGTGTTTTGAGAACGGACAGAAGGTAATGATGATTAGAGTTAAAGTTGAATCAAAGTCAGAGTTAGTTGAGAATAGAGAGGGAAAATCAACGCTATACGGTGTAATTTTTCGTTGTGACGACAGGTTATTGTCGAGAGCTGTGATATGTGGTCATATGATTTAGATCTGAGAGACATTAGGTTAACTGTTGTAAAAGTAGTTGTAATAAGTGAACGAACTTGTAATAACTGTCTATTTGATGAAGTGTTTAATTATTTTTTGAATTATAATAACGAAATATTTGATTTCTTGCAAGCAATTCGTGATTTCTAAATTTTTGTTAGTTGGAATTCAGTGACAAACGCGAAAGTACATTAGGGGCTCCGCGATGACAAAAAGATTGAAAAGCACTGTTCTACATTCAACGCGAGTTCTGATATCTAAGAAAAACAAACGCAGAGTAGTTCGAAATAATAAGCTCAAGCGAAGTAGGTAAAGTAATAGCAATAAATGAAGGTTTTTGTCTTCTCAAAATGATAAAGTGTAGGAGAAGGCAGGCTACAGACCCATAAAAGTTTTAAAAAATTGTCAGCGGTCGTTTTTTCGTTTTTTGTTGGTGGAAGCGATAGGTGTGGAAGCGGAAGCGTTTGAGAAATAACAGCTTCCACATCCCTGGTTCAAATACCTTTTAAAGTAAAACTGCTTGTGGTCAAGCCAATCGTAGTTGCTACCGCTGCTGACATGGTGCATTACGTCTACTAGCACGGCATATACAAAATGGAAATTAGCCACTTGTAGCTTTTTTAAAGAAATAACATAGGGACCGTCAACGCGCAATTTCAAGCCTTATCGCGATAGTCTCGTTTTCCTGTAAATGATACACTAGAATAAATGATACAATAATACCTATATACAACGTCTTTTCAAGCTTTAATAGGCTTTACTTCTTCCATCCGGCTGCTTTTACTGTCTCATCTTGCATAGCTGGGATCAACCCTTTGCGAAACGTAACAGACAGCAAATAATCCACGTCAGCTATTTCGGGGTATTGATGTAAGGCCCATTTAATGTAAACCAAGAACTCCGTCCAATCAATAAATCCATCAAAATCCATGTCCATAGCTTTGAGTCCTTTCCTCGCATCTTCACAGCGGAAACATCCAAAGTATGGGGCCATAAACCCATTGTAAAAGGAATCAAATTGGAGACAATTGTCTCCTTTTTTCTCATCCATAACATCCCACTCGTCCCAAATCTTTCGAACATCGTCGATCAATGCCTGCGACTTTGCATCCTCAACTTCAGCTTTCTCAATCATATCTCCCATAGCTGGAGTAAGCTTTCCTCCTGATCGATCGAACAACAATGCCACTCCAACTGGACTCATGTACTCTTCCTTGCGACCACCAGACATATCAGCAAGCAATAACTCTTTCATTTTTTTGGCCTGATCCAAAGTAAACTGTGGATCTTTACCAAACAAGTTTACCAACCGATCTCTGATCATATCCAAAGAAGACAAATCAGTGATACGATTTGGTGCCGACTCGCCAAAAAACTCTGCGAGATCAAACTCTCGCACTGCGTTTTCCTCACCAGGTAACCATAAATCAAGAGCTCGTTCACCGTATATCAACTCACGATAATGTGGCGGTTTTCCGGTTGTGATTTCAGTGACTTTGATAGCAGCCTTGCGCAAATAAGTGCAGTTATACTTCTTAAGCACTTTTTTGTTTCCCATTCGAATCAGATTCATCAAAGTGAGGGTAGAGCTAGCGTGGCCCATAGACGCTCCTTCTTCGCAGACACCTGCCCATACGCCATCAGCTCCATTCATTAGGCATTCCAGTTGGTTGATTTGAGCCATACCCCATCGCTTGTGTAGATGAACCAACAATTTACCATGCCAATTGACACTATTCATCACGTCTCTGACTGCTGCAACCCAAGCTCCAACTTCCTCTGGCAAAAATTTGCCAGGCTCTTCAATGCACATTCCAAAACCACGATTGGGTAAACTGCCCAAGAACTTCACAGCAGTCAACACCCTGATTGCCCCATCAACTGTTTTCATGGCAAAAGCAAAATCTCGAATGTTCCACATCACTTTAGCATTAGGTGATAGATTATCGTACACCCAGTTCAGCCACTTTTGTAGTAGCTTGCACATATCTTCAATAGTAAACTTACCAGCCCAATCAATGTTTGGATCGGCCAAATCAAACTCAAACAAAACGTTTGGAATTCCAAATTCTTTGCATTTTCGTAATGAAACAGGAACTTTTTCGGTGTCCGGTTTACCGTTTTTTATTCCCTCGGTTATTTCCGAAAACGAAAACATCTTGGATCGATCTTCATTGGTATCAACAAGCCATTGACAGAAAGTATCACCCACACGCGTCATGTGGTTGAAAGAAGCAACTATGACGTATTCGAAACCACATTTCTTCGTTTCCTGATAAATTTTGATTTTATTTTCAAGAGTGTGGCCACGCAGGGCGCCAACAGTTGTCTCACGAATCGAATTGTCTAGAACGAAAAAGTCAAGTTCTCTCAAAACTTTCCGCTTCGTGTTGTACTGTTCAGCGATCGCGGCGTTTATTTTGCTCAATTGCTTGGTGAAGTCGCTCGTGCTCATGATGATAGAATGCAGCACAATCTTTACACAGTTATGCAAAATAAAATAAAAAACACTTTTTTCAGAGATCTGAGAAAAGTAAACAGTGTTCATAATAATAAAGTCTTTGCCTTGGGTTAAGCCGCTGGCAAAGGCTTGCATTAGAATTACAAAATTAGCCTAATTGGCTTTTGACTTTGGCTTTTTCAAATCACCAAACTTCAAAAAGTTTAACGCTGGTAGATTTTCAATGAAACTGCAAAATTACACAAAGATTTATGGCAATTCAGTGATGTAACGAGAAGTTAATCTTGGGGGTTAAAAAATGAAATTAGTTGAATAATGTTTTTTGCAGATCGATTTTTTTACTCCTGATTTTTTACTGTTTACCTTAAATTAGTTACATTTTCTTTCTTAGATTTTTAGCCGTAGTAAGTGAAAGAAACTTCCTTTCCTTGACCGAATTTAATTTATTTAGGGAGACTTAGTCTTCGAGTTCCTCTTAGTTATCCCTATCTAGAGTGCAGGGGACCAATTCTCTACTAGAAACATGTTTAACTTTTTAATGAAATATATTTACTCTTTCTTTTTTTGTTTCTGATGTGTTTGAAATCATGTTCTATTAGCTAGTTTTAATCAAATTCGCCCACCGCGATGGCTAGACTGCTCAACCCAGCCATCTGTCGAGCACATAAAGATGGAAGTATCTCGTTACTCAAAAAATTAACAAAGGAGCTTGCCGACTTTTGCTCCACGTTACTCGTTTGATGCTGAGCCACAAGCGAGGTAACTTTAAATTTATAAGGAAAAACGCAATTCTATCTGTCAAGGTGTACGCACATGCGTTTAAACATCAAACGAGTAACGTGGAGCAAAAGTCCAGCATCAAGCGAGGTAACTTTAAATCTAATATAAAAAACGCAATTCAATCTGTCGGGGTATACGCACATGCGCTTTAACTCCTTTTAAACTACTGGGTGTACAAACATCAAACTTGACACGATTAATCACCTCCCGGAGGTAAGTGTCATTACGGAATTCTTGACGTCATGATTACGGATCTTTTGTTTTAAATTGCATTTTTGATGGAAAACATTTTTTGCTCAAAAAAGCCAGCCCCCGACCACCAACTTGCTAAAATTTTATGTCTGTGGGGCCTAAAGTGATGTCACAGCTTGATTGCACAATTTGTTCTCAAAAACTACTGATTATAGAAACGCAATTAACATCCTTTTTGGGAAAATGTTAACAAATTGCTTTTGATAGGAAAAACTCTACAACGATTTACCGTATTTGCCGGTGTATAAGTCGACCTTTTTCGATCAAAAATCGACCTAAAAAAATCGACCTCGACTTATACACCGAGTCATGAAATTCAACTTTGTATTTGAACTCTATGTAATTTACGGTATTGTTTCTTAACTAAAAATAAACCGCTTTCTAAGAGTGTTCATTGTTGTTAGTCTCTCTCGGCGCGTAATATCACAGGGTTACAAAGTAAATAGTATTCAAAATGGCGTATAGATTTCGTCAATAAATTTCGCATATTTCTGGTTGAATTTTAAAGTTTAAGATAATGAAACAATTGAGCTCGACTTATACAAAGGATATATCATAAAATCGTAAATTTCCGTCGAATTTTAGGAGGTCGACTTATACAACGAGTCGACTTATACACCGGCAAATACGGTAGTTGCATTGACGATGCAACAGCAGATTTTTTATGAAGGCGTTTTAACCCTATTAGGACCTGGGGGGTCAATTTGACCCACAGTATATTAAAACTGTTGTAACTTGGCGACCGCTTGAGATAAATGTTTGAAATTTTTTTACTTTTCCTAAAATTTATCTGGCTTTTGGGCGGTTTTTAACTGACAAAGACCTTCATCGGTGTTTTGAATTAAACATAGCAATTTCGAAATCCACTCGGGCAAATTTCTTCATCCATTGCTTTTATATAATGAAGAAAAAACGGAGAAAGAGCGCACATGCAAAACCGTGACGTGTGGCGTAAACCACAGAACTTGTTTGAAGTGACGCTATGACTGTAAATCTGTATGGGTTCTTAGAAATCTTTCTTCTCAAAACGTTCTAAAGTCAAAAACATCAAAGCGTTTTCAGATACTGAGATATTTTGTAACTTTTAGTCAAATAAATAATACCTTCTTAACGCTCAGCTATAACCTATCAATAAAGTGGTGCAAGAAAATATTTTGTAATTTCGATACTTGACAAATGCAACTACGTAAAAAGAATTGTTTCCAAGTGCAAAGCCAGAAAATAAATTTGGCGGTGTGATAATATATATGTAGTTTACGCTTTTTATAATGATTTATAATACTTTTATACCAGTTAAAATTAGGGAAATGGTAGGTGGGAGAGCAACGAGCGCACTTGCTATTTTTATTGGATAGAAAATGTGGAGCAGTGACAGATTAAGGGGGCAGGGGCGACGAACAGCAAATTATAAAACTTGATTTCCGTTGCTTCACAAGTAGCCTGTTAGTCATTCATTAAATACCAAATTTTATCAGCAAATACAAATTCAAAACGCAAGAAGCCAATCGCGAATCACAAAATATAATTTTTTTAAGGGAAAAAGGAACTGTGGAACACTTTCCAAGTGTGCGACCAACACCAAAATTTTTTTCTGTTGACCGCGTGACAAAAGCAATGTGTTTGCATTCTACATCTACACACTTCCAAAAGCAAATGATGATTTTTTTCTTTCCGTGGTTTTCTATCCACTTTTATGAAGACGCCACTGGTAAAAGCATTACGTTGTCTGCTGCAAGCATAGGCATAGGAAGTGGGGGGTCCGGGGGGGCACTGGCCCCCCTGCTTGTCAAAATGCATTGATTTCGTGACAAAATTTTGGGCAATTTTTAATTTTTCGGGCAGTTTGAGTAAGTGTTTTTATATTTTCTAATCCTTTTACTTTCAATCATTACTAAGTACAATTTTAACCATTGTGCTGCAATTTTAGGCCCTTATAATGCACCATACTATAACCTAAAATTTGTGATTGTATATGTTTTTGAGCAAATCATAGGTAATGTCTTTGGGTGTCGTCCTATGAATCAAATTCCCTTTTTCTTTGTTGCTTACTGCACCCGTCATCTAGTAAGTTACACTTTTATAGCTTAAATCTGTGACTTTTGGGCATCATACAAGAGCAATTATGATTACTTTACTACTGTTACTGGCAGGCTAAACTGCTATCTGCTAAATCAATTTATAATAGACATTTTGATGCTTTTGTGACAATTCAAGCATTTTTTAAATGTTGGGCAATTATCATTGCTATACTGCAGGTTCTTAGCAGGTTAAACTAATTGAATCAAAGGAGATATTTTTGATTTTGTAACTATTTGGGCAATTTAGATAATTTCGGGCAATTGAACTTTTAGCTTAATTTAAATGGCATTTAGTAACAGTAGGTTATTAGCTTAAGCTATAGAAAACTTTCTTTTGAAAGAAAAAGTGACCAAAGCAGTATATGCTCAGCTACTGAACTTGAGAACAGTATCTGGTTGCATTGATCAGTAGTCTATTTGTTGTTTTATTACTAGTAATTTTAAGTCAATGTAACTGCCAGTCTGCAAGACAAGAATAGCTAGCTATTTTCACACCATCTTTGTCATTTTTTTGTCTACACAAAAATAAAGAAGTTTGGCTTTTTATTTAGGCAGTGGCTATTTCGCCGTCGACGGCAATTTGCCCTTGGAATCTATTTTGCCGTGATCATTCACGTGTGTTTATATAGCCAAATTTGCTATTATCGAACCAGTGACTCTGTGGTGTAGTGGATAGAGCGCTGGTCTTGAGATACCAAGGTATCGGGTTCGAATCTCAGCTGGCCAGGGCTTGAAAAGAAAGGCAGTGTACACTGAAGGGGCAGGCCCGGTATGTAAATGTACGGGGCAGTGTACACTGTAAGGGAGTGTGCAGGGTGGGGGATATAGACCTGGGGGTGCAAAATTTTTTTTTTGGTTTTTAAAATTGACCAATCAGAGACGACCAAAAGTCACATGTTTAGTACGTCATTAAGATTGACCAATCACAAACAACTCACGGCAAAATAGTCTCTGAGGGTAAATTGCCGTCGACGGCAAAATAGCCACTGCCTTTTATTTATCCTACTAAATGCTATTATTCTTTTTGATCTTTGAGGCTAAAAGATAGATTGTGATATTTTGCATTTTATAGGTAGAAAGTTTTGGCACCGGATCTTGATTTAGTGCTTTTTGCAATGCATTGCAGAAGACTGTATAGAAAGAAAATTAAATGTACTGCATGCAATAAAGTCATATATTCAGAATACAAAGCAGATCAACTTAAAAGAAAGCAAAACAACAATTTATCAGTGAAATTTGTTTCAGTCGAAGAAGATTCAGTTGATCTCTTTTAGAAAAAAACTATGTTTTGCTACAGCTACAATTATTTCATCTAGTGCTTCTATAGCAGAAGATAATTCAACCTACTTAACTTCTGCAAGTTTAGCAGTAAGTGGTAGTATCTCATGTGAACTAGATAAATGTGAAGAAAGTGTGTCACCAAATAAAAATGTGTTGAACTTACCACAGCCACTGAAGTGCAAGAAAGATTGTATGAAACTGTAGTTTAATTGAAAGATCAAGATGATGATTTGCATGAAGTTATGAATGGTGATGCTAGAGACAAAGAGGAAGATTTTGCAACAAATTCAGAGATTTTTACTGTTTCTGCTAATTCTGAGATGGTTAAAAATGTTTCTAATAAATCTGAAGACAAAGATTATGAAACAGAGGAAAATATGAAAAGATTAGGAAAATATGAAAAAAAATAAAAAGATTATGAAACAGAGGTCATCTAGTCGATAGAGTTGAACTAAGTTTTGCAACTGCAAGTCAAAAAATTTTAACTTTTTCTGCCAATGCCGACATAGTTTAAAGTGTTACAATTGAATCTGATGATGTCAACTTATCTCTTGAGCATGATTCAGAAAACACAATTTTTGTGCAAAGCTAAGTTCCAGAAAGTCATCAATGTTTACAGATGCTATCTATTACTGCTGGAATAATGTTACCCGCACTTATGAATTAAGACCTCCTTTACAAGCAATAATTCTATTTCCAAGTGCCAAACTTTATGCTGCTGGTAGTAAATGAATTGTTTGCAAAGTTCACTTGCACAGTTAGCTGTATTTTGAGAACAATGCTTTTTATGCAGTTTATATTTTACATTGGTAAACTTATGTGCAAGCCAAGTTCAAGAAAAACAATAGTGCTTTTTATTGCTTTTCGTCCTGCTAGTATGATGTTTCTTATGCATGTGCGTTAAGAATTTACTAGCAGTAAGTCTGGTATCAAGTACTAGTAAATTTGAAATTTGACTGTGATAGCAATTGAATTGTTTGCAAAGTTACACTTGTACAGTTAGTTGTATTTTGAGAAAAAAATGAATAAATTATTTTAATTGTATACAAGAAAGTGATAGTAAAACCCAAATTATGACTTCTTTATTAAAACGTTTTAAAAGCAAATGAACCAAAATGCATAAGGCTTAAAAAACTTAATTTAAAACACTTTCAATTACCAGTACCACTACTAGAAATTAAAGAAGTACCACTGTATAATCTGTACAAGTGTGCAATGCAATAAACATGTGTCAAATGCTACAGCGTTTCGCCAAGTATTTTGTAGTGCAGTGGACTATTATTTATTTTTAATCTGCGTTGCAAGTCTGATTGTGATATAAGAATTAAATGGTAGGTACACGGAATCAAATATTTTGTAGTAACTTCTAACTAGTGTTTTATTGTTCTTTTTCTTTGGAAGTCATTCAACAAAAAGCATTTGTTTAAAAAGAAAATGTGCAAGTTGAAAGTGTCAAAATAGTGGGAGTGAGATCAAATAATTTCAGCAACATTTCAAAAGATAAAGATAATAGTAAAGAACATTTAATGGACGCCAGTTTCCAATTGCTTCTTTGACCTTTTCTTCAGGATAATCGCTAGGGATTTTTTAAATGACTGAATAAAAATATCTGGTGAGAAAAGTATTATTATTTATTGGTCTAATATTTATTTCTTTTGGATTTTTTGGTGTTTGGAAATAGCATATTGGTCCAATTATAAACAACTCTTTATAGAACGATTGCTATGATTACGTGAGTCAGCAGACTTATTACTGAAATACCAAAGCACTAGCTTAAAAAAATTGCTTTGTTTTGGATTCAGATTGGTGAGTTTGGTTAGATTCTTACACTAGAAATTTAGTTAAACTATATGCCAAAGTAAGTTTGAAAAGTAGAAATGGGCTTTAAAAAATGCTACCCTTAATGCTATTATGTTTATTTGACCATTTTTTGGAAGTACCATTTTATTTCTTAATGAATTGACTTTTGCTGTTAGCATCTGTGGTCCAAAATTGGTAATTTTTATTCCATTACCGTAAATAATGTGTTGAAAATTCTTTTGGGCAAAATTCAATTGCAGTGACAAATTTTTCGGGCAAAAATTTGGTGCCCCCCCAAATTGTTTTGAGCTCCTACGCCCATGGCTGCAAGCCCAAGCAGAATGGCATTTGCATTGAAGCTGATGCTTCAAGTTCGAACTACAGCTTGCGTCAACTACCACAACATTATAAGGTTGAGGGCTGACTCAAATATCGTCTTGCGATTTCTAATCTTCAAAACTACGTTCATTCTACGTTCGATAAGTTAAATTTCTAATTGTTTTACTTCAATACAGGAATAGCTAAAAAGTCAAAAGCAGCGTCGAATGTGCTAAGCTGCGTAACTAAAAAACGAGCAGCAAGTTTTTATTACTTGAACAGTAAATAAGCACTTTTAATTAACGAAAACTTTGATTGACATTATGACATCGGGAATGCAGCCACTACACTTTAGTTCTATGTTTGAAATGTTTAAATTACTCTTTTCTACTAAAATTTAAATATTCTGCCGGTGTATAAAATTATGATGATTTTATGATATCTAACGAATTTACACATAATTTTCTTTTTTAGACATATAAACGTCGCAAACAAAAATAGTAAAAAATAGCCCATGTCAATGTCAGACATGAAGAACTGTTAAGTAAAATTTTGAATGAAGTATATGACGAAGAAAACGACGACATTGAAGACATAGCCTCTCTAACTTCCGGTGACTATAAAAATTTAAGGACCATATAAATATCATATGATGCCTCCAGAGCAGTGGTTCTTAACCAGGGTTCGGATGAACCCCAAGGGTTCGACGAAGTTATTTCAGGGGTTCGAAGGACGTTTTCCGATATTTTGACATATTGTGAATAAGTATATTTTTAAAATTTCTTTATTGTCGTGCTTTTGACAATTTCTAACTTTGTGATGCTGCCTATGGGGTCACAATTAAACTGTTTTGTCACAATATAATTATGAGCAGATAAGAAAAATGCAGTTGCAGTTAACAAACACGTGGTTACTGCTTTTTAGAAACAACAATATTCTATCAGTTTATAAATTATCAGTAGGGGGATTTTTGTCAATTTTTTAATTTTTCGAAATTTTATCAGAGTCAATAAAGTCAATTTATTTTTTTAGGTCAATTTTTATATATTGATAGGTTAATAAAGCCAATTTTTTTTTGGTACATTTCAGGCTTTTTCTATATTTTAAAATTTATTATTCAACATGTCAGCCAAGAAAAGGAAGTGGTCAGAAAATTATGTGCAGTATGGCTTTACGTGTGTAACAGAAAGTGATGGAACACAGCGTCCTCAATGCATGCTCTGTAATAATAAGTTGAGCAATTCTAGCCTTGCTCCAGCTAAATTACGAGAACATTTCGCAAAAGTTCATGGCACAGGAAAATACGCGGGTACTACGCATGATCAATTTAAGCAAAAAAGTGCCCGATTCGATGCACATGCCAGCATTACATCTTATGGTTTTGTCCCGGTTGATAAACCAATTCTCACAGCGTCGTATGAAGTGGCTTATCTAATTGGAAAGCATGGAAAACCACATACCATTGGTGAAACTCTTGTTAAGCCGGCTGCACTGCGAATAGCTAACATTATGCTTGGAACAGCAGCTAAAGACAAGCTCTCTTTGGTGCCACTCTCAAATGACATTGTTAAAAACCGATTAGATGACATCAGTGAGGACATTCTTCATCAGGTAGTAGCAGATTTGAAGGCCAGCCACACAAAGTTTAGCCTGCAACTTGACGAAACAACTGACGTTGCGAATTTGAGCCAGCTCATCGCATTTGTACGCTACGTTAAAGGAGACAAAATAAAAGAAGAGTTTCTCTTCTGCAAACACCTCAAATCAACTGCAAAAGCCATCGACGTAAAAAAAATTTTGGACGACTTCTTCACAAATAACGGTCTTACATGGAGCATGGTTTCAGCAGTGTGCACTGATGGAGCTCCTGCTATGATGGAGTGCAATTCCGGTTCAAGAGGCTTGATTAAGGGTGATGCTCCACACATCACAATTACACACTGCATGTTGCACAGACACGCACTGGTGTCTAAAACACTGCCTTCATCACTTGCTGACGTTTTTAGAATTGTTGTTGAAACGGTTAATTACGTGAAAGGTCGACCTTTGGATCATCGCATTTTTATGCAGTTGTGTGAACAAATGGACTCAGAATTTAAGGTCCTTCTCTACCATTCTGAAGTTCGCTGGCTATCTCGGGGAAAGGTGATGAATCGTGTTTTTGTATTGCGTGCAGAATTATTGGAGTTTCTGAGAGATCACAACCATCGGCATGCAAAGCACTTCAACAACCCTAGTTTCCTTCTCACTTTGGCTTATTTGGCTGACATCTTTGCTGCCCTCAATCATTTAAATTGTCAAATGCAAGGAGGTGGGGTAAATGTAACAGAAGCTGAAGAGAAAATTTGTGCTTTCAGAGGAAATTGGAGATATGGTGGCAACGATTGGAAAATGACAACTTTGCTAACTTTCCACTTTTAGACGAGATCGCAAGCAGCTCCAGTACTGCAATGAATAATAAAGAGGATCTTAATGAACTGCAAAGGCTTAAGCCAGAATTTGTTGAGCACTTACAGAAATTGCAGCTATCATTCAAGAACTATTTTCCTGACCAACGAAAGTATCCAGAGTGGATACGTCAGCCATTTGCTTTCGACACTACAACTGTTGATACAAACAATCAACACATAGATGACATCATTGAGCTTCAAGAAAGCAAGGTTCAAAAACTTTTCTTCAATTCAACAAATCTTGAGACGTTTTGGTGCCGGCCAATGGAAAGTTATCCTCGCATTGCTAAAGTTGCCCTCGACGTTCTCACGTCATTTGTAACTACTTATCTATGCGAGCGTGCGTTTTCTACTCTGGTGGAAGGCAAAACAAAGAAGCGAAACAGGCTTGCATGTGAAAATGACTTGAGAATTGCTGTTTCCGAAACAAAGCCTCGAATTTCTCAGTTGGTCGCCAGAAAAGAACAACAGAAAGCACATTGATACAGCAATGTATTTATTTGCATTGTGATTAAATGTAGTTGGTTTATAGTTAAATGAATGAAAAAAACTGGGGTTCAACGAAATCGTGCAGAATAACGTAGGGGTTCGGCAAGCTAATAAAGGTTAAGAACCACTGCTCCAGAGGGAAACAAAACTGACGTATTGGTGTTACTATGGGGGGGGGGATAAAAGATACGCTACATAGGCCTATCGTTGTAGGACAAACTTGCTAAAAAAGAATTTAAAGTATACAATCGTTTGATATAACAGGTTTCTGTAGCAAATCCAAAACTTAGTTTGCTTGAGTACTTTTTTTATACGACTAGACTTGGACAACTAAATACGCGTAATTCTAGTTGGCTAATTCCTTGAATTACAGCAAAAAGTCGCCAATTGTAATCTAATTTGAAAAAAGTAAAGTCTCTAATTCTAATCTAGTTAGAAAAATCCTTAATTCCAATTCTAATCAAATTTTGGAAAGAGTCGGGTCTGCAAAATGAGAAGACCTTTTTTGTTAGGGATCAGAACCACCGTTGGAAGTATTGGCACTGATTGAAGCGATTTACATGCGAGGCTTACTAGAACAAGCGGAGCAAAGCACTAATGCGATGTTCCATAAAATATTTGGCAATCCAGTTTTTAGTGCAACTATGTCCAGGAACAGATTTAAATTTTTGATTGCTCACATATCGTTTGATGACCATACAACGTGTCCTACTCCTTGGCAACACGATAGATTTGCAGCTTTTCGCGAAATTTTTGAAGAATTTAACAAAAACTGTGGAAAATTTTTAGTTCCTGAAGATTATTTGTTGCTGGATGAAACTCTTTATCCAACGAGAACGCAAATCAATTTCAAACAATTCAATTCGAGCATACCAGCCAAGTATGGAATGCTGTATAAATCAATAAATGCTTGCAGCTATCCATTTACCTTTTCAACTGCTGTATATCCTGATAAGCCAAAAGCAGAGCCGGCATGTTACTACACTCCTGGGACGTCACACACCGCAAAATACCTAATTCAAAATTTGGAATGCCACACAAATTTAGTGGGGAAGAAACATATCATAAAGCATATTGTATACTTTCAATACCAGTGGCGCAGTGGTTGCTTGACCGCGGAATAACTTCTGTAGGAGCATTACAATCAAATCGAAAAGGAATTTCAGCTTAAATTAAAGAAATCAAACACCGTGAAACAAACTCATGCGAGATTTATTGGGAAAAGAATAACGGCATATTAAATCTGCACTCGTATGTGGTGAAAACCAAAAGTTCAAGAAAGCGAAATGTTTTGTTATTGTTAACAGTGTTACCGCTTCTTGCAACTACAAAAGATGACAACAAAAGCAAGTCCGCTATTTACAAACTATATGACTTCAAAAAGCGGAACAGACATTATTGATCAAAGAATGGGGTTCTACAGCTGTAAATCAAAATCAAAGCTTTGTTTTGTTTTATTTGCCATATTTATCCTCCATTCACGAGAAAGCGAATTGTATCGCTATACTTTGGACGGTAAGTCCGCACTCGCTTGGGAGTTGCCTTTTTCGAGGTTTATGGGTCACCTGTCTTCCACATAAAGGTGGGGCGTCCCATTAAGTGCCTTGCCCAAGGACACAACAAGCGAACTTGCCGGCTTGTTCTCCACAACCTCCCCTAAATGCCGAGCGCCAAGCAGGGAAGCTGTGAATACCATTTTTAAAGTCTTTTGGTATGACTCGACAAGGGGAATGAACCCCAGGTCTACCGACTGCGAAGCGGACGCTCTAACCACTACGCCATCGCGTCGCTGGGCTAGGAATGCATTTTCGTACATTTTGCACACATGTCGAGTGAACGCTAGCACGATATATGCAACGAATAATGATCTGCAGCCTCGAAACACAAAATCTGTAGATTTCGGGTTTGAACTAGCTATGTCCTTGATTCGCCCACATATAGAACAACAAAGTTTAATCAGCATAAATTCTTGTTAGTTCGCAAAATTGAGATAGTACTGGGGAAAAAATATCCCCCAAACATGTAAAAACGTCAAGTGGCTTTTTTCCTCATCAAAGTGAAAAACGAAGGCGATGCGATGCATGTATCAGTAAGATTAAAGGAAAAAGAACAAACGAAAAGAAAAACAAATTTTTCAAGCAATTGAGCCAGTGCCAAAAATGCGCAAAGCCTTTGTGTAATAAGCGTCTTATTCGCATTTGTGATTTTTGCTTTCAAGACTGAACTGCTGTTAGGCTTACACTTACAGATAAAATTGCACTGCCTTAGTTGTTTTTAAAACATACGGCGTATTGCTGCTTTTGTCGATGATATATTTATTGTTGATATTACCCGTTAATTTAATGTAGTGTTCCCGTATTTTTGTATTATACGATAAATTATAAGCAGAAACAGCATGGCGTATAACTGCTATACATCAGCTAGTCCAGAAATAGCCTATTTTGTTTCACGTTTGTATTGTATTCTGTTAATTGCAAGTAATTTTTTAATTAATAGCTCTAAATTCATTAACACCTCAAAGCACAAGTTACAATGATAAAGCTCAAATTGGTGACATTATAATTAATCCCGGTTGAATATGAAAACTGTAAGGACCGTTTGAATATCATATGACGCCTCTGGAGGAAACAAAACTGCCATATTGGTGTTATTATGAGGGGAGGGATAAAAAATAGGCTACATATACCTATCGTTGAAGGACAAACTTGCTATTAAAAAGAATCAAAGTTTACAATTGTTTGATGTCACAGGTTTTTGTGGCAAATCCAAAACGTAAGTTTGCTTAAGTAGTTTTTTTATGCAACTCGTCACACTACCAGACTTGGACAAATGATTACTTCTAGGTGGCTAATTCGGTGAATTACAGCAAAAAGTCGCGAATTCTAATCTGAAGAAGATGCGAAGATGTTCAAATGGCATCAAAATTCGCTTTGTAATTAAAATTTCAAACTAATTTCAGTAAAACTGGAAAGCTCCAATTGCAATTCTACTTTAATTTTTGATAATCAGAAATGCTCTAATTATATTCTACTCCACTTTGAGGAAATCATTGATGCTCTAATTCCAAGTTCAATCTAATTTTAAAATGCTCAAAAAATTCTACTTGAAAATGACAAAAAAAGATTGGAGGGGTTTACAAAAACGTCGTATTGCGTCGCACATGGGAGAGAAAAGAATAAAAAAAGAGTCATTTGATTCGTGAGCATTTGTTAATTTCAATAAAATTTATGTCTTGATCAATAAAAATGCTTATTCGTGATGAACAAGCATAGCTTGCATTTTTTGTCCAAATGAAAAGAGTAATAATTTCATAAAGTTAAAAAATCTTTGTCGTTGAAATGCTATTTCACACCTTGTTTGACATTTACAAACAGTCAATTCAAATCACAAAATCTAGAGAGTAGACACTTGGCATATGGCAAGCAGTCTAACATAAAGAAATATTATACAAACATCACGGCTGGTAAATTCCTCGTAAAAAGCAAAATGGCAAATTGATGAGTAGTTGCTGAACTTTTTACCTGGTAGCTGACATTAATAGGATGCGCTTAGGCGATAGCAAACCCACAACGCCGATGAGTAAACACTACGAAAAAAGAAAATTCGGCGGTTCTTTCTATTTAAAATTACAGTCAAAAATCTAAAAATTATGTTATGCATTTAATTTGCAATAACTTGAACGCTGTTAATCTGATCATACCAAAAGTACATAATTAGATTGAAAAATAACTTCTGCATCTATCTGATCAAATACAGAATCGCTATTGTAAGCGGTTTAAAAGCTATTAGCTGCCAAAGTACTAGGGTCAAATCGACCAGCCAACATACAAAGCAAAAAACCCCGGTCTAAATAGGATTAAGCCTTCTAAGCATGCTTCGTCAAGATAAGAAATATTATAAAAACATCACTGCTGTTAAATTCCTCGTAAAAGGGAAAATGGCAATTGATAATGAGTTGTTAAACTCAGGGCCGGCCTTAGAGGTTGCGGGGCCCGATTATTTGGATGCTTGCGGGGCCCCTCTATACTATTTATTATTGTGCATAAAGAAGAAAAGAATTGCAAGTGCAAAGTGACCATTCTCAACCTTTCTAATATTTTTTTTATATATTCTTCAGAAATTTTCTATATCCTAAAAATTTCTCATGGCGGAAAATTTTATAAAAATTGAAAAACGAAAAAGACTCTATACACCCTTTTATTAAATAGTTGTCTTTTTAACCAATTTTATTTTTATATATTTTTTATTCAGGAAAAAACGGAGCGATTTTTTTGAATCCAACTGTACATCAAAATGTACATGATATGTTGGTTCTACGGGTGATGATTGCTTTGCACACGGCTTTGTAGATAATCCAGCTGTTCATTAAAGCCATGTCAATAACGTAATAAAAGACACGGAATGGCCATTTTCTGCTAGTAGCATTGACTAAATACACTCTTTACTATTGACCCAAAACATCCTCACCAACCCTAGCTTGACAGTAAAAGAGCACAGTTCCAGGCTTAAGCATGGGACTACCATTTTCTGAAGCAGCATCGCCTTTTGTGTAAGAGCTCAGAATGGAGACAAATTAAGATTTTTTGCACTGAGAAGAAGTGTTTGTCATTTCAGTGTAACCTGTAGAGTGCACAAATTTGGTGTCATTCTGCTTCAATTAGTTTGAATTTTCCATTGAATATGATCGAATCGTCCTCTCGAGCTGCACTGCAGTTTTGCGACCCTCAATCAAAGGTCGAAGCAAATGAAATAATTATCGCAAGTGACGTTAAAGCCTTGCTTGAATGAGAGGTCGTTAGCTTGATTAGCCCATCAGTTTGCAAGCTTGCGTCTCCGCTTCTCTTCAGATCCTTTTATAAATAAGGAAATCCGTTGTATAGGCACCATACTTGCTTTCTACATCAACAAACATCTAAAATGTTA
The DNA here is from genome assembly GCA_963675345.1 of Trididemnum clinides. Lineage (NCBI taxonomy): Eukaryota > Metazoa > Chordata > Ascidiacea > Aplousobranchia > Didemnidae > Trididemnum > Trididemnum clinides. The sequence goes on from CAVLYW010000067.1 coordinate 47,431, forward strand.
TGCCGAACTTGTAAAGGTTGTCGCTATGTATGGAATAAATTTACACATTGCCTTGCAATAAAGCAGTTCTTTACCGTGGTTATGTTCACGTTAGAATAGTAGACGTTTGGAATAATTTTCTATAAATAATTATGTAGAAAAGATGCCAAGCAGAATCGGTTTCTTTCTGAGTTCCTTCTACTTTCAGTTTTCAAGACACTTCATGATTTCCAAGAATCCAAGATGGCATAGTAGCATTGAACAAAGGACAATCCCAAGATGTAGGTGACATACTTTTGTACGCAAATCCTACCAACAACTACGCCACGTGCCAGAATGAGTCCCACAAATTTTTCCAGTTCAATGAATTGAACCATCCAATTGTTTTCAGAGGCGCGATTTGCCTCAGCAATTGTGCACTTCAGAATTTTCCTGGGCATAGGCTCGTTGACTTGGATGAAAAAAGGGGGCTATCGCTTATAACACAGGATGCAAAAAATGGTGTAGCTCCCGCTCAAAATTATCACAACCTTTTGCTGTAGTAGTCTTTCTGTAGTGATTTTGGTGGGGGTTGAGGGCCGTCATCAGAATCCATCTCTGTCCTTTATCATCTGCAATCGCATTGCTGGCTTGCCGCATTAGTTGCGAAATTAGAGCATTTTTTACTAGATGTCTAAAGCAATATTTTGCAACAACTGCAATACTTGAATATCAGCAAACCTTTCAGACATTTTACACGTAAGGAAGATCTACATCACTGGTTTGCCAGAATTTTGACTAGTGAAGACTTATTTACCGCTGGAGATTATGGTGAATAGGCCTATTTGATGCACTAATGATCTGATATCCGCTGCTCCTGTAAGAGCTAAAAATAAAAGTTTTGTTCTTCCTTAACAAACGATCTATAACTTTCCTTACAGAGGCTCTTCAAAATAATCCTTAGCCTGTAGCCTACGCAAGATAATCCTGATGACGCTCCAATACACCTTGTTCTCTGCTGCATTTTATTGCTCACTATACTAATTTTCATGACAGCCTTATCTATGCAGAAAGTGGCACTACTAATCTGCTTTCATCACTGTTGTAGAAAAACTACCTCAGAAAAGAGAAATACCAAAGGATGAAGAAAGCGAATTGGAATAGCAGCCATGAAGAGCTTATTGGGTTTCTGTGTGGGCATATTTGGCAGTGACAAAAACACAACCTGCTAGCATTCAAAAGGTTAACGCGTATTGCGTCAATTGACGCGCTTGGTCCTTCTAGGTAGAACAGTAATTTTCTTAAAAATCTTTGATCTCAAAGTCATGAAATTGGGTCACGTGCACCTAATAATGGAGAAATAAAAGTCAGGAAAGTATGAAGCCATAAGTTTTGCAAAACGCAATGCATAAGCATTTAAAATGAAAATGCGTCATCTGATGGGCTTGGTCCTTCTATATCTATACCTTTTTCCATACTAATTGAGAAGAATTGCAAACTAATTGAGAATAGTCGCAAACTAAATGGAATAGTTGCAAACTATATGAAAATAATTCTTGTATTATGAATTATCAAAGAACAATTTCTTAGCATTTGTATTTATATAAAAACAAACTTATTTTTTATCATATTACCTTATCTTAATTTTATATTTCTAAGTTCTTTTCTCTTTTTCCACTTTAGGTTTAAAATTTTGCTCCCGCGTGAATAGCGAAAAAAAATGTTCGTAAGGTGGCAGAGCGAAAAACTGTCATAATCAATCATAATTAATCATCATAAAATACACTAAGTTTGTTTCTAAATTATTACTCATCTGTTTACTTCTACATTAAGTGTGATATATCGTTGAAATCTACATTTCTTGAGGATTTCAAATATAATAAAAACAAAATTTTTTTTGAATATGCAAATTTTATGCAAATCAACCCCCCCAACTGGGGCTGAGTTGTTTTCGAAATTAAAGTAGTATCCTCACCTCAAAGATCACTACAGATTTTATTTTCTACCAATTTCTTTAGAAATGGTCGCAAGATGATGCTATGGAAATAAGCTTTCAAGGTACATCACTCAAAACTTAACTAAAAACCTAGGTTTTCTACAATTTGCAATTTTCTGAGGCACATGACCTTTTTTTTGACCGGTACCGACCGGTACCAAATTTTGGTACTTAAATTTAGTACCTAAAATATGATCAGTCATTATCTGCTACAGGTTAGCCTAAACCATGTAACATTATGTATTTTTGAACAGGGAATTTCTTCAAGATTCAGAAAATATCAAGTTTAAATAGAATATGCTGTCACTGACAATGAAGCAGCCGCTTGTTTACACCCTTCCCATTTCTTGAGAAACAAGGGGGATACAGCAAACTTTGATTTACGAAAGTCAAACTTTTGCTAGCTTTTGAACTTGTATTTCAGTCTTTGTCTCCTTGGAAACTTGATGCGAAATGACAACTTTATTGGTGAAACATTTACAATTTATTTTATCATTTTAAAGGGTGTAGTTTTTGTAAAAATTGTAATTTAGTGAAGGTAAGTCAAAAAATTTTGGGGGGTTTGAACTGATATGATGTACAGTACTCATTTTTGATCAGTAAATATCATATGCCACTTAGTCTAAACTATTTAAAGTTATATATTGCTGAAAAGCAAATTTCCTAAGCTTTCAAATGTAACTGGTATTTAGCAAGATATCATATACTTTACGCACTAAATTCACTTTTATCTACTTATTACTCAAATTTGTTTGGAGGGGGTTTGAGACCCCTAAAACATTTGGAAATTCATAAAAGTAAAATTTATTATTATCGCTTGAAATTTTGTCAAATGATGCCCCGAAAGAGTAGTTTTCAGATTGTGTCAATGATAAAGGGTTTGGTTTTGTGGTAAAGATGTAATCTCAATTTGATTTTAGCGTAGTTGGCACGTGCTGAGAATTTGGCCGATTTTGTCGTCTGCAACTGGGTTCTTGGTCCTTTTAACCGTTTTTGGGTATAAAAATCCAAGAATTAGGGCACAAATTATACATGTTCCGATGCGTGAGGAAATAAGCGTGATCTTTTGAAAATTTTATGAAAATCGGATGAAAAATAAAGTCACAAATCGATTTTATAGTAAACTAATTTTGTAACTTAATTTAAAAAAATTTGAGGGAAACACTGAAAACACGAGATCATCAATCGATGATCGCGGGAGCGAAAGAGTTAAATAAATTGTGAATTTATTTGAGTACCGTAACTGAAGTTTCATTTAAAAAAATTATTTAATATTTTTTGTTTTTTGAATAAATAAACATTTTTGATAAAAAATTTACCCATGCCTTCAAGAACTGAAGATAAAAAGAAGGAATGGGCAAGAAAAAAGTCCCGTATTGGTGATTTATACAATACGGATGGGGCCTGGCGTCGTTTGGCTGCTCAGCTAAACGTGCCTCAACCTACTGCCTATCGTTGGGTCAATGAAGGGGACAAACCTGATGAGAGGGAAGAAGCTTATAATTCAAAAATCACAGCAGGGCATGAAAATGCTATATGTGATTATATTGAAGAAAATCCTCGTATAACTCTGGGTGAATTAGTTGATACACTAACCGACCAACAACAGTTTATTGTAGCTTTAACTGGATGCTAGATGCATTAGCTTTGAAAGACATGGAATTTTAATAAATGAATGCTTTTAAGTATTTTTGAATCATTTGTTTTTATTGCATTAAGAATATGATTTTACTTTTCTCATTTACTTTGCAACTATTTCATTTAGTTTGCAATTATTCCAATTAGTTTGCAAATATTCTCATTTAGTTTGCAACTATTCCATTTAGTTTGCAACTATTCTCAATTAGTATGGAAAAAATATGGAGTTAAAGTAACCTGTTTTTACTTAGTTTACCACTTTAAGGGGTAATAAAAAGTTACAATACATGTCTTAAAATTTAGCGATCTTAAAATTTAGTCTTTTAGTATAGAAAATGTGCATGATATGCATTAACGGAATTGCCTTGAAATTAACTTGAATTTTGAAAATCGGTTGAGAAATGAAGTCACAAATCAATCTTTGATCAAACTTTATTGTAAAAACGTTGCAATTTTTGAAAAAAATTATCAAATGATAATCATTGGTTGATATAATCGTACCAGGCAGTATTATGACATCATAGAGCGACATAAAGAGTGCAGAATAAAGCAAAAAGCATGCATAAAAGACTTAAAATGCTTCAATGAAGAATCCGTTTTTGGATTGCCTGTTGCGCTTCAATTGCAAAGTTATTTTTATCAAAAGCATCATGCGAAAATCTCCCAAAAAATTTGTAATCACGTTTCTGCGATGAGTATTTTTTGAGTAAATGAAAAAAACAAATTTTACAATTAATTCTTAATTATGACATCGTGTGACATTTTAACAAGTAAAATTTGTTGCAGTTGGTAAGTCAAATATTGGCTTTCGTTTAAGCTCAAATCCACTTTTCTCGGTCCAAAAATACGATTTTTCAAAAAATTATTCTTGGTTATGACGTAATTATGATCTCACGAACCCCCTTATGACACTCACACCGAGATGGTGATCAATCCCAATTTTTATTTTTGTACGCCTGGAAATTTCGGAAGAGTTAAACAGACACAGACAGAATTGCGCTACATGCATTACTAGCCGGCTTTGCCCTCATCGCTCGGCAGAGCCCCCATCAATGACGTCGTGCTTACGTATTTCGGTGCGCCGGCTTTACCCATCGGGCTCTTGTGTAAACAGTAACGAAAAGCTACTGAATTCCATTTACTTTCACAATTCCTGTACACGTAATGGTGATCATTTTATTCTCTTAATTAAGACTGGTAATGCTCACAAAGAAAGAGTGTGGCCAATAACTATGATTAATATTTAACAAAATGTGAGGGGAAAGAGATTAAAACATAATCAACAATGATAGTGACGGACAAATGGTGATCTCTTTCACAATTACAGAAATAAACTATTTACTGGTAAGCCCATTTAACGATTTGATGCGGCCCCTTTCGTATTTATATTTGTGGTATTAAGTTTTTTGGCAGCGCTATTTGCTATGTTTCCGCCACAGCGAATAGAACGACTATGGCTTCCTCAAAGTCATTTATCATATTGCAGTAGGAGCCTATCAGGCCAAGTTATTTTCAAACAAAATGTTCTCTCAAAATTCGATTTTACAAATTGTTAGGTTTATGATTATGTTTTGATTGTTTCTTAAACTTGGGATTTTATTACATTTCATAATAATATAGATATATGTAAGCTAACAAGCAGCATATCAGCAAAAGAATAAGTTCTTGTTGAATAGTGTATGTCGGTATCGCCACGGGGCACCCATCAGTAACGTCGGGATCCATAATGTCGGTTCAACCGGCCAATCCGGCTTCGCCTATCGAGCATTTGAGTGAACAGTAACGAAAACTTGTTTTTCTGCACATAGGATTTTCGTAATTGGTGCGTTCCTTTTTCCAAATAGAACTTCTGATCTCAAGATCCTGGCTATCCCTTAGGTCTATGTGCTCTGCTCATTTTTTCCCTGAACCCAAGGGAGTCTTGCGTTTCCCGTCGTTTAGAAGTAAAGAATACACCTATGATATCAAGTTATTTTAAAGCAAAACAGCAATAATATTTTCCATGTGGTGCGATTTCGCAGAGTGACCTTGCTTTCTTTTGATTTCCCTCAAATCTTCTCAAATTCTTCTGGCTACGAATTCTGTTGCATGTTCGTTTTTCCTTGCCTAGGTGTTCTCAGAGAACTCAAAAAGAGTCCTTGCTTTTCCCAAAATTTTCAGGTTTGATCCAGGTAGCTCCATCAAGCTCTTATTATCAACTAGCCATCATCAACCAAAATAGAAAAATGTTTTTCCGAAAAATGGTGCGATTTCACCCCGGCAGGGCATAACATCACCTGCGCCATAAGGCAGCTGCGCCGGCTTCACCATACAAACATTTATGAGAGCAGCAACAAAAAGTTGTAGTAAATATAGGCCGTAGTTCTTGTGCGTGTAATGATGATCATCTTGGTCTCTAAATCAAGACTGGTAGCACCCAAAATGAATGAATGATGTCTCAGACTATCATTTATACTTTTTAAAACCGTAGGGAAGAATGAAGCATAGTCAATAATGATTGCAGCGCCCAAAAGGTGGTTGTTTTCACAATAGAAGAAATGAGCTATTTAGTGATAGGCCTTTTTGACGAATTGGTGGGCCCCTTTTGCATTTATATTTCTGATATTACGTGCTTCGCATGAGCTGTTTTCTTTAATTTAGCCATAGCATGAAAAGGAGCCACGCATTTTCCCAAAGTCGTATAACCTATTCCAATAGGCGCCTATTAAGCTCTTTCCAAGCAAAAACGTTCCCTCTAATTTTAATTTCTCAAATTGAAGCTCTTATTGTTTTATTTTAATCTTTTCTTAAACTCGGGATTTCATTACATTTACTTTTGCCGCTTAATCCAGACCTCCCTACATTTGAATGAGCATCAGTGCTTCGTACCGATACAAATACCAGTAGTGGGCTTTAATGTTCTTAATTACATATCTGTGCAATCGGCTTAATTAAATATCAGTATATTCGCTATAAACATGACAGTGGATAATTTTGCTGCCTGCTAATGTTCTCACAATATAGTGGCAAGCATTGTGATGTCATTTAAACTTATGACGTAATATTGCTTTAACTTCTCAATATAGCTCTTCTGGTGTAATCGAAAGTTTAAATGATCTTTATTTAGATTTAAAATCTACATAAAATTCACAAAAACTCAACGTTTCGAAAAACTAAAATCGGTTTTTTTTCGTCAGGAGTGACTTAAAGTTTAAACACAGACAACGGTTACATGGTAATCAACAGGACGATAAGGAGAAAAAATAAAAATTATGGCAATAAACAAGTGCAGCAGCGACAACTGGCGGTCAAAAATTTATAAATTTGTACAATCCGAGATAAAAGCTGTTAATTTTATCGTTAAAAGAAAAATCAGTTTTGTGTATGTAAAATGATTCTAAAAAACGTCTTTTCTTATAGTCACTTTCAGTAGCTAAAATTTCAGAGCTTTCCCAATCAATCCGGTGTCCATTTAAGCAAACGTGTTTCACTAGAGCAGATTTCTTTTTTAATTCCTCATTTGTTAGTTTGGCAATTATATCAGGTTTGACGTCCCTTTGATGTTCTTTGCGTCGTGTTTTAAATGATCGACCAGTCTCACCAATATATACACCTGTACAATCTAAACATGGAATTTTATATACAACACCGCGTTGATCAAATTTGTTGATTTTATCTTTTAAACTTGGCAGCATGTTTCCCACGGTGCGTAATGGTTTTGTTGCCACTTTGATTTGATGGCTTTTCAAAAGACGTTTCAATCTTTCAGTTATTCCTGGTATAAATGGCAAAATAACCAATCCAATATGTCTTTCTTCTTCTTGTAATTTAACTTGAGCTTGAGTCTTTTTTTTTTCAGTGCTTTTTGTATGAACCAATTAGGATAATCATTTTCAGCGAGCATATGAGACAGAAAACTTTTTTCTTTTTTCCAGTCTGTTGATTTGGTCGTGAGCGATTGAGCTCGATTGTATAAATTTATCACAACACCTTGTTTTTGTTCATTGGAGTGAACTGAATGGTAATTTAAGTATCAATTGGTGTGGGTTGGTTTTCGGTGTACTTTAGTGGCCAATTTTCCATCCTGCGTTCGCATGACTAGGACATCTAAAAATGCTAAATTGTCATCTTGCTCTAGTTCCATTGTAAAATTTATGTTCGGGTCCACGCTATTCAAATGATCAAAAAATCTATTCACTTCATTAGTATGCATAATCACAAATGTGTCATCGACAAATCGCTTCCATAATTTAGGAGATGAACCATAATTTTTATTTTTTCTCCTTATCGTCCTGTTGATTACTATGTGACCGTTGTCTGTGTTTAAACTTTAAGTCACTCCTGACGAAAAAAAACTGATTTTAGTTTTTCGAAACGTTGAGTTTTTGTGAATTTTATGTAGATTTTAAATCTAAATAAAGATCATTTAAACTTTCGATTACACCAGAAGAGCTATATTGAGAAGTTAAAGAATGCCTGGTGACAAAAGCAAAATGTAATATTGCTTTGTAAAAGAATTCAAGCCGAAAGAAAAAAACATGCTTACAAATATTTAAATAAATAATCGCTTGTTGCACCTTGGCAGAGCCTAAGATGCTATAGAACAGGGGTGGGCAATTGTTTTGGCTTGCGGGTCGCAACGCGGCCACGAAAGCTAGCTGAGGGCCGCACTTTTCAACGAACGCATTGGTATATTGTTCTAATTGATTTGCATTTTAAATCAGGTATAACACTAAAAACCAACAATTATTAGACAAATGAATCAAAGTAGTTTTATTCAATTGAAAATGCAAGCATATTTAATTTTCAAAGTCTATCAATGAAAAAAATGCACCCAATCACGTTCTTCTATACTAATCAATTTTTTTAAATTATTTGCTTGAGGCTTTCGCGGGCCGCAGTTTGCCCACCCCTGCTATAGAATGACTTTAAGCAAAAATCAACGTTTGTATAAACGCAATCGATTGAAAAAAAACATTATAGGCAGGTGTGTGTAGCCACTACTTGTGTCCAAAGTTTATCCCGTGCTGGCTACGTTTTTTTTGCCCTGTTTTTACCATAAGAGTTAACAGACTTGTTTATTCGTTAAATTTGGTACGTGCTTGAAAGTATATTAAATTTGCCAGATTCTCTCAGTTTTATATTGTACAAAGTACCGTAAACAATAAAATGAGCTATATCAAAATAGTCAAGCACTATATGCCCTTTCTACACAACCCAGCAATTCATAAGAACTTTTAGGCGACCAAACATTGGGTTGCAATACACATGTTGAAAACCACTGACTCTAGGCTACGTCACTGATCTGATGACTACTGAGGCATTTTGAGCTCAGTAATGATGCACTGAATATTCTCAAACTGGTAAAGTAACCCTGCCTCAGTCTTTAAACATAACTTTTCGCAATTAAGAAATCACATTTATCAGCACCTTTACCACAATAACCTGGACGATGGATTATAATCTCAAACCGTAACGTAACCTATTGTAATAACTTGACTGTAAGCAGAAGTGGCCACTAGCAAAATAGTTCTATTTAAGTAAACTACTTAAGCAGGGTTCATTAACGAACTACGTAATGAATTGTTTCGTTTTTGATTAGTTCTGCACATTGAGTAGGAAGTAACGCTACTTGAGTAATTACAAATTTTACCTAAGTACATATTTACCAAATAACCATTCACAAATGATAACATAGCGTATACAGCTGCGAGTATCTCCAATTGAGAACCACGGTCTTAGAGAGATACCAGAAAAAGCTCCTAAAACAATGTAACTGCTTGTTGCTGTCAAAATTAAAGTAGCTTGATTCTCGACTACTTTTTTACTTTTACTCAAGTAAAAATACCCATTATCACTTTCCACTTCTACTTGAGTATTTTTTGAATAAGTTACAATACTTTCACTCGAGTAGACTTTTTGGCTACTTTGACAACCTCTGACTGTAAGTGCTTGACTATGGGTTAGTGTAAACTACCCCTAGTTTCAATTATCCCAGGACCTAGCAGCATATGAGCAGTCTGAGATGTTAGGTCGCACAAGTAAGCATGCAATTGCAAAATGTCGTTGATAGTAGGAAAAATATTTAATAGCTTATTTCTCAAAATTACACAACCATAATTTTGCATGCCCCTCCCTCCCATTCCCCCACAATTATACATTTATGCTTCGATGCAAGTACTGAAATTAACGAATAAAATTTGTGACATTATTGGCTATTTCAATTGTGATCAAGTCAACTTTCTAGGTAAATGCTGGACACGAGCAAATAAGACGTAGCGGGGACTTCAAAAACTATAAAAGAAATACATCGGCTTTTTGTTTTCCTACTCAATTCCTACTACAAACGTGGCACTTTCACGCGATAACGAGTACTGGCTAGGTAAAAAACACATCAACTTTTCATTACTGTTCTGACAACTACCGATAGTCGTCACCTCGACATTGTTGCCGCCGGCGATGCAATTGTTATAACTCAACTGCAAGTGCATCGCTTTGGGCAAGCTTACCCTTTTCCTGGCTGCGTTCATGCCAGGGCTAAGCGATATGCACGCGGCCAGAGTCTTTGGGCGTTCAAATAGATACACAAACACAAAAAAATCGTTAGTAGAGGTCCTAATTTTCAATAGCTTATTCCTGAAAATACATATCAATCACTTTGGCGCACTCCCACATTCTTGGAAATCGTGCTTCCACGCACTTCATCAAATGAACGCCTAAACGTTTGTCAAATCGTTGGCTGTTTGCATCTATTCTAATAACAAGGCAAAGAAGACGTAGCCCGGGACTACAGAAACTTTGGGAGAAATAGAGCGGCAATGCGCTACCCCTATAGTTTTTTTTAATCAGTTTGATTTTGGAACGACAATTGGCTATGTCAAAAAACACATTAACTTTTTGTTACTGTTCTCACAATTATCAATTTGGATAAGCCAGTGCGGTCACGTACACAAACCTAAATTTAGCAATATCAATATGCTATAAGCAATTGCTTTAAAATTGGTAATCTCAAAAAGAAAGCGAGACCCGTACAGACCTCAGATTTGTGAAATGTCGCCCGCACTGTGAAAACTTCGAACACGCCAGGCATAGAGCGTAAGCCAATACTTCACAATTAGAGCTACAACTATCTGCTGCTGCTGGAAAAGTGTAAAACAAAACAATGATAACATTTGCTTCTGAAAAGTATCAAGCAGTAGAAGAGAGCTAAAGGTTGAAAGCAAATAGGATCTTTTGTAGAAAGCTCCTGCCAAAAAAAAACACCCCCGCCACTGCTCAAAATAACAAATTAGTACAAAAGATCCGAATTTATGTCATACAATCATACATAGGAATCCACATTGGTACTAACCCTAACTATGTGGATTAGGGTTAGGGTTGGGGTTAAAACGTGGCGGGGGTGTTTTTCTCAAATCTCACATTTTTGCATTAGTGGCGGGGGCTTTCTACAAAAGATTCAGCAAATGATCTAAGTCAAGTCTAATCTAAATCGAGTCTTTCCCATTTGTATTCGAATCGTACTGCGTAAAACTTGAAAATAGCCTATTTGCCATTGTTATTTTTTTCCCATATGCAAATGAATTGCAATAATGTTTAAACTTAAGTTACATCGAAATAAATCGAATTAAATGTAATTCAACTTCATTTCTAGTAGAAATTCCAGTTTTCTAATATTCGATAACGCTTCTCTGACTCATTGTAGCTATTGTAGCTTCGATCTCAATTTTCATCTAACTAGAAAATTCTGAAAAAATTGTGGATGGCCAGATCTGGTGCAACAGGCTATCTCTATAAAATTGCGAATGAGATCGGCCATGCGCAGTTAATTTGCCACTGAGCAATAAAAAATGCAGGCCATCTACAGTTTAGTGATTATAAAATCTTCTGCAAACGTTAGCAACCTGCATTTGCTTGGTGAATCGGCAACGAGACTTCAACTAGTGCTTCCACAATAAATTTTTTAGTTCTTTAAATTCAGGAAATTACTTCCACATTTTAAAAGCAAATTTCTTCAACAGTTTGTTCACGCGCTTTTCGTCAAAAACAACATAAAAGCATGGGCCAAGTGCTGAAGCTGTCACACCCCAATGCGTCGATGCTTTTAGCAAGGCGTCTCAAATTCGCGTCTCTTCTTTCCGCTGTTTTGTCAGTTGTACGCGTCTAAGCAACGACTTTATTTCCAAACAAACGCGACAGCCACACGGGCGACAAAGAGCGTAATCGAAAACGGTACTTGAAAACGGTTTCGAAAACTACTTAACACATTGACTGCCATGACAGTTATCTTTGCCTGACAGTTGTGTTGCCACTACGGCCACGTGAGTCATATTTAACGGACACGGAAAATTTTATTGCAGACCGCGTCAGTTACTAATGCTTGACGCTACGTTCATTTTCAAATGACATTTCAAAGCGTGGCCTGCTGCGAAATTTTTGGTAGGCTTGGTTCTGAAAAATGAGCAGAAATGAAAACTTTATACACACCTTTTGACTGAGGTAAACATACTCCCAATATTTTTGTAAATACAAATTAAAAAGATAAGAAACTATCGTCATCAAATTGTTCAAAGCACATATACTACAACTGTAGTCTTCCAACAAGCAATAAAAATTATTGATGCATTGTGTTGAAGCAGAATAAGCACATTTGTGGTTGACAGACATTAGTCGCTGTATGTGTTTGTTTGTTTGTTTGGCTTATTTCCGAATTCTTTTGCGACTACATATTTTTATTGATTTTTTGTTGGAATTGACCCTTCCTACAATGTCCTGATTTGTACTCATTCTTATTGAATGAGAGTTTTGTTGCTCACGATCTGCACTACGCAACTTCAGCAAACCATCACGCAAATTTTCGAGATTACAAATTTGGGTTTTCTTCTTAAATGCTTTCTTGTGTAAAATTCATGTGTTTACTACAGCAATTCCTAAAATTAGTTCAATTGCTAATTTGCGATACCACGTTACTCCTTTTCGAAGAGACGTGGCATATGATGCCATTTAAGTCCGAGAAGTCAATGCCAGTTTTCCCTTTGTTGTATGTAAAAATCGCTAAAGGTTTTTCTATTTCCTTTGAGACCAACGTTACCTAACTCTGAAAGTATTATCAACTGTTAACGTTTATGGAGGCTGACCTTTGACAACTGAAATCGAAGATGGTTGTGCACATGTCAATTGTTGTGCAGATTTAGATGACGGTGTAAATAGAAATAGTTGTGTGGGTGCAAATGACAGTGGTTTTGTTGATATTGGTGCCATAATTGTTGCATGCTTGGTTGACAACATGCGAACATCCAGCGTGCCTTTCCATTTGAGTTCTACAATGCCATTTTGACTTTATTTGGCAATCACGTTTTAATTTGGCAACAATAAAAATTTGGTAACCGGAAAATTACTAAAATACCAACAAAGACTACTGCTTGAAGCTGCCACCAACTGTTATCTGCCTGGCTCAAAATCAGTTATCTGGCAAGAAAAATAAAACCGCATAACTAGCAACCAGTCAACTAAATCGACCCTAAAAAATCTAGCAATCAGAAAATCATGGTGTACAAATGAAGGTTTGGATTACAGATCACAACATAGATTGAAAAAGCGAACAAAATCATCAAAAGTAATAAAAAAATTTAGCTTGTGGCCACGTCAGTCAGGGGCGGCCTTAGGCCGATTTGACCGATTGCTCCAAATCGGGCCCCGCGCTGAGAGGGGCCCCGCATTTTTTTTTCAAAAGGCGACAATCTCGGTCATCTCGATCCTCTGGCGGCCGGCCCGAGGCGTGATCTTGCTGATGCAATCACATGTGTGCACTCAGCCAGTCAGCGCCCAGCAGTCAAACCAGTAGTAACCAGATTAATTAATAACGTATCTTTCCCTCCAAAACATCAAAGCAAAACGTGGTACGTCCTCGCCAGCAACGTATTTATTACGTCGTATATACACCGTGCTTTGGGTGCCAGTGAGTGTCATACATTTAAGTATTCTGTCTATGGTATCAGTTTACGTGTATGTTTTGCACTGCTAGTTTTCTTAGTACAAAAGTTTAAAAGAAAACCCTCTTAAATATGAGCAAAAGACCGAGAGATATCGGCAGGAAATATCTTAGTGGCAGCAATAGGCTTTAGATTTTTCATGAATGTAGAGCAATGTCAGACATTTTGATGTACAGTTGGATTCAAAAAAATCGCTCCGTTTTTTCCTGAATAAAAAATATATAAAAATAAAATTGGTTAAAAAGACAACTATTTAATAAAAGGGTGTATAGAGTCTTTTTCGTTTTTCAATTTTTATAAAATTTTCCGCCATGAGAAATTTTTAGGATATAGAAAATTTCTGAAGAATATATAAAAAAAATATTAGAAAGGTTGAGAATGGTCACTTTGCACTTGCAATTCTTTTCTTCTTTATGCACAATAATAAATAGTATAGAGGGGCCCCGCAAGCATCCAACTAATTGCGCCCCGCAACTTCTAAGGCCGGCCCTGACGTCAGTCATATTTAACTGAGAATAAAAATTCAAAATAATTCAAAAAACCCGTCTCCAAATATACGTTGCTTAGTTTAAAACATAATTTGGAGTTAATATGAGCATAAACAATTTGCTTCACTTGGCCCAAACGGTAATTTTTCAAAAATTTGCTTGGCAGTCAGTCAATGTGTTAGGCTTCAAAAGACTTAAATCCAAACAGTAAAGGCGACGCAAATTGCTATAGATCAGATAAGGGCAAACTACGGCCCGTCGGGTCTTTTATTCTGTCCCGCCGGATGTTATCGACATGTTGCAAGACTTATTACTGTGAAGGTTCAATAGGAAGATTAGATAACTCCTGTCTCTAAATAGCGATACATGCTAAATTATGATGTCACAGCTACATTTGTGCGTAGCGTGACGCGACAGTGCTTCTGGTTTTAACCAGTAATGTATCGTATTTCTTACTTTTAGTGTTTTTTTATCAACAGTTTCGTCAGTGCGGAATGCTAAGCAAAATAGACTTATTGCTAAGTTGTTGATAAATCATATTGTTAAAATGAGAGCAGCGAAGAAGCGAAAAGTCGAAAGTGAGCGCAGAGTGTTCAAAAAGGAGCGGACAACGAAATACTTTTTTTCCGAAATGGGATCAACTTCGGTATGCCTTATTTGTAAAAAAACGTTGCTGTTGTGAAAAAATACAACACCTGTCGCCATTTTGACACCAATCATGCAAACTATCGTTGTAGCCTGTCAACTCAGCAACGAGAGGTCACTTCTCAGAGATTAGTGGCCAATTTTCGGATTCAGCAAAACACTCTTTTTCAGCAGAGTGCGGTTCATGAGTCAATCACCAAGACAAGTTTTTTACTGGCTTTCAAAATAGCACAAGCAAGTAAACCATTTTCCGATGGAGAATTTATCAAGCAGTGCATGGTTGAGACAGCAGGTCTCTTGAGTCCAAATACAAAATGCAAATATGAACAAATCAGTTTATCACGCAGAACAGTAACTCGCCGTATAGAACAAATTGATGAGCATTTAGCTAACGAGTTGAAAGGAAAAGCAGATTCTTTTGTATTTTATTCGTTAGTGCTGAATGAAAGTAATGACGTAAGAGACATCGCACAGCTTTTGATTTTTGTCAGAGGGATTAATGACAATTTTGAAATAATAGAAGAACTTTTAGCAATGGAGTCGCTAAAAGGGACAACTCGAGGAGAGGACCTTTTTCTTTAAGTCACAGGTGTGATCAACAGGTTTAAATTACCATGGAACAAACTGACGAAATGTCACCACTGATGGATCACCAAACTTGACAGGAAAAAACGTCGGAATGCTAAAAAGACCTCAAGTCAAGATGAATGAGGAAAATGCTGGGCTGGATATAACATTTTTGCACTGCATTATCCATCAGAAAGCCCTGTGTAAATCTGTACTGCAGCTCAATCATGTAGTGAAGGCAGTGGTAAAACTGATCAACTACATAAAAGGGAGAGGACTTCACCATCGCCAGTTTATCAAGTTTCTTGAGGAAATTGATTCCGATCACCAGGACTTGCTTTACCATTCTCATGTGCGCTGGTTAAGCTTGGGTAAAGCATGTAAACGCGTCTGGGAACTTAAAGAGGCCATTACCTCATTTTTGAAGTCAATCGGGAAAGCTGATGACTTTTCGAGCTGGAGGACAGAGATTGGTTTTGTGATTTTGTTTTTTCTGTGGATATATTGACACATATGAAGGAGCTGAATGCAAAGCTGCAAGGGAAAGAACTCTTCGCTCACGATATGTACACAAGTGTTTCGGCTTTCAAATCAAAATTGGCTTTATTCTCAGCACAAATGTCCAACAATTCTTTTGTGCATTTCCCCACACTACTGACGATGAAAGAAGCCCCTAAACATGCAAATACCGTAAATACAGCAAATCACTAACTGATCTGCACCACGAACTTTGCCGTAGATTCCTTGACTTCGAAAAACTACAAAAATTATTTCAGATTATTTCGGCTCCACTTTCACAAGTCGCTGCAACAGCACCACAAGAAATGCAGTTGGAATTGATCGATCTTCAGCGTGACTACGTTTTAAAGGAGAAATTCAAAACCCTGAAGCTGAATGAGTTTTATGCGTCGCTAAGCCACACCAGATTTCTAGAATTTCGAAAGATGGCACAGAAAATGCTGGTATTGTTTGGCTCCACATATATTTGTGAACAGACGTTCAGTCTGATGAATTTCAACAAATCTAACCACAGGTCTCAGTTGAGTGATGCACACCTCAAATCTGTCCTGACTATCACCACAACCAAAATGATGCCAAATTTCGATGCTTTGGCAAGAAATAAAGCTTAACAATCCTGTCAGACGTATTCAAATTAGATTTTGTTTTTCGGTTGTATTTTTCTGTTAGCGGTTAATTTAATCTTAAGTTGTTTTTGTCCCTTTGTTATTCGTGTAACAAACTATATGTAAGTGGTGGCTCGATCACTTGGCCCGCCAGTCTAAGAATGAAATAATTTTGGACAATGATGACTAGAATTTTTTACTCAATTTATGTGTGGTAGCGTCTATTTTATTTTATACAACAGAGATTTAAAACGTCGTTATTGTAATGCTTTAGAAATCGTGATACAGTAAACCCTCATTTATCGCGGTTAATGCGTTTCAGACCCCACCACGATAAGTGAAAAACCGCGAAGTGGCGGTGCTACAGAATTCCCAGCGCCTTTGGGCTAATACATGTATACAGTACATGAACGCTTACTTTTCTGAAAACTGAAGGATAAAGAACACGAAAAATTAGAAATGTTTTCTGTTTTGTTTATTCTGAACACAATCCGATACTGTACATTATTTACAGTAATTAAAACGATTATTTGCAGTAATACTTACAACCCTAAGATACACGAGACACAGTCAACAAGGTGAACGAGAATGGCGTGATTATGCGCAGCCAATCAAAAAAAAATTTTTTAAATATGGCGATGTACTGAACCGGCGAAACTTAAGCGGCGAAGTAGCGTGGGAACACTGTATAAGCGAAATTTCTTTCTCAATAAAACATGCATCAACGCTCTTTACTCCGCGGATACGACACGATTTTAACTAGAAATGCCGGTATTTACTAGCTGCACTAAACTGCTTAATGAGATCCTGATATTTAAAAAGTAAAATCTGCTACTCGCGACTTTTATCCATGCAAGTTGCACCAACCACCGAACTGGGATGGCCAATTCGGCCAATGAACTGACGCCGATTGCGTCATGCTCTGCATCTGCAAATCAACGGCTCTAATTCGTGTAGATGTGAGTTTGTATTCCATTCGTGTCATATCTTTAAGCATGCCGAAAGTTATAAAATCCAGAGGTAAAACAAATTTTTTAATCTCTTGATAGATTTTAGAGCATAAAATACAATTTATTTCTGGTTACAATAAAATACAATATAACAAACGATGAAGCTGAATTAAAGCTTTGAAAACTCTTATCCCAGGCAAGTAAGACGAAGCTTCAATTTGAGAGTCTTCAGGATAACTGAGTGGTCATTTCTTTCATTGAACAGCACTTTGATAGAAATACTGAGCCCGGGAACTTTCTAAGCCCAATCTTTTGTTTTTCGGCAAAAGGCTTAATTTTTTAATTTTAAGGAATTTTCGATGAAGATTTTTGTCTCCAAATTATTTTCTTTATTTTTAAGACAGGCCTCGTTTTATGATTTCAGGCTTTATTTTCTCGTTTTGTGAGTTTTTTAAATAATTTTCAGGTAACAGAAAGCATTTTCCCATAGATGACAAGGGTTTTGGATCACGTGCACCCTATGTATCCCTTCCATAATTTAACACTGACTATAAAACAGCCTTTTAAGTTCTTAAACACTTTATGCTCGTTTTCCTTCTTGGGTTGCCGGTACTCGCATAAGCAAGGATTACCGATAGGATTAATTATTTTAACATGTCCGTAAACTTATTTTTATGAGAAAGATCAAATTTCTTTTATTTGTGAAGACAACAGACAACCCATAAATGATTGGCCACCAAACTTAGGATCGCAACAATCTGCAGTTGGGGAAACAATGAATTGCTGCATTTGCAATATATCAGGTTGGAACGAAAGTTCTGTCCCCGTTTAGATTTGATATTTTCATGAACGATTATACCTTGTGGGTATATTATACCATGAACGATTATAGCTTGTGGGGGAGATGGCAAGAGGTCATTGATAAGAATGGTGATTATGCTGATGTTAGGTAAAGTTGTATTTTGCTTAATCTTTATATTTATTTAAAAACAACAAAAGGGACAGAACTTTCGTTCCAACCTGATAGTAAATGCCTGCTAAACGGCAACCAACAACACCATACGATTTCCTGTAAATTATGAATCATTTGTTTAGTGGTGGCTTTTGATTCACAGCAAACTAGGTCTATTTGGTTCCGGTGTAATCTACATCAATAGGTTCTAAAGTCTACTTTGTGATTTGATCTAAATTATTAATGTAAAGAAAAGTAATTGTAACCATATTTACATATCTTTCGTGTCGGACGGGTAGACTGATTGACCCTGCCACTCATCTGCAGTTCCGTAGCACTCCAACTTCGGGCCCCCCCCCCAAAGTAAGCGCAAGAGCCCCTGCGCACAGGTCATATCACTTTAGAGGTGTAAAATTGAAAAGCTGCATTAAGAAAATACACCACAATTTGTACATAAGTAAACAGGTTAATGTCAGAATAAAGCATGCCGATACCGAAGGTGCAAGTCATAAAAAATTCGGCACCGATGCCAGAGTTCAGTAGGACATTTATGCAGACACTGCAAAACGAAAGCAATGACACTGAAAAACATGAAAAACTTATAAAAACACAGTATCATTTAAATAGTCTGGAGCGAACCTTTTTGTTCGCAAATGCTGTTATGACATTGTCATAATCAAGAGATCGGGCGCAGTCATTTTCGATTGACAACATGGCTAATGAAGATAGTCTACTGTCTGTCATAGACGTTCTATTAAAAGTTTTGATCAGTTTCAATTTGCTGAAGCTTCTTTCAGCGCTGGCAACAGTCACGGGGCAAGTTAGTAAGATTCGAAGTGCGATGTACACATTCGGATACAATTCAAATAAATGAGTCTTTAGAAGATAGTTCAGAAAGTCTTGAGCCGTATTGAGATTGCGTTTTTTTTGTAAAATCAAAACAAACCTCTGTAGCTCAGCGCTCATTTTATCAGTATCAATGTCACCGAACTTTTTTTGGAACTCTTTACAGCAAGTAAGAAGAGCATTTTCTTGTTGCACAAGCAAAAGTTTGTCTCGTGTGTACAAAAACGAAAAGGCGGAAGAAACCTCACGTAACAAATTAAAGCGCTCCTTTATTGAAATAATAGCCTGGTCTACTAATGGATAGAAAAAATTGCTTTTAAATTTCAGTTCAGGAGTAGCTCGTTGTTCCTCTTCACCTTGGTAATCAAACAATCTTTTTTTCTTTCCACTTCTTGACGGAGGAAAAGAAGGATCAATATCCAATTCCTGTGCTATTTCAACAGCAGATGTTGCGGCACTGTCATAACCCGTTGTGCGATAGTTTTGCAAAAACTTTTCAGTTGCCTGGATTTCCGTTTCCATTGTATGAAGAGAGACTCCATACCATTGAAGAATCTTGCTTGCTTTATTGACTTGGAATAGGATATCATACCAAATAAACACCGACAAAAGAAAACTCCATTTTGATAAATGAGCTATCAACGATTTTGTTTCTGAGGCAGCTCTTCCATCTTTTCTTTCTATGGAAATGGCTTCCAAGTCTTTCAGTGCCAGCAACACCTCTTTTAAATTGTATCGAAGAGGTTTGATGCATTTAATTCTGCTTTCCCAACGAGTATCAGATTGTGACTTTATGGACAGCTCCACATGTTTCTTCAAAATTTCCCAACGCTGAGCAGAGGAAGAAAACAGCACATACAACCTTGTAAGTACTCCAAAAAATGTCAATGCTTCCGTCGATGAATTAGCACTGTCAACAACAACTAAGTTAAGGGTATGGTTTGCACAGGGCACGTAAACAGCTTTGGGATTGATGTCTAGCATTCTTGCTTGGACCCCAGAATGTTTTCCTTTCATGTTAGCACCATTATCATATGACTGACCTCGACAATCAGACAATTCGAGTTGCAGTTCGGTCGCTTTTTCTAAGAAAGCGTCCAACAAGCCTTTCCCAATACTGTCACTTATTCTCAAGTAGCCAAAAAATGTTTCTTTAACAACAGCAGCTTCTTCATTACATAGTACATAACGGAGAATGACAGACATTTGTTCATGATGTGACATATCTCGAGTGCAGTCCAAAATTATAGAAAAATATTTTGCCAATTTCAATTGCTGTAAATTTTCTTTTTCAACTTCTGTCGCTAGCAATTCAATTAGCTCATTTTGTATGGTAGGACTCAAATAGTGATCTTTAGTGTTTTTATTCTTGATTCTGTCTTGAAGCTCTTTTAGGATCGGATCTCTTCTTGCCAAAAGCTCAAATATACCCAGAAAATTTCCATTGTGAGGAGATCCTAAGACTTCTTCAGATCCTCTAAAAGCAAGATTCCTTTCCGATAGAAACAAGGCAATGTCAATAAGTCTCTCTAAAACATTTCTCCAAAAACGTCTTTCATTGAAAAAAATATTCATCTCGCGTTTGTCGATAGTGGATGAATTTCTTATCCCTTCAGCTAGCAACATCCATTGACTGCAGCATTCTTGGTGGGAAATGCCGTTTTCATGGTCTTTCAGTTTTTTCGAAAAACCCTCCCATGTATTTATACCACTACAAAAGGGGCTTAGTGTTTTTCCAAATAGCTTACAACAAAAGCAAAAAACTTGATCTGATTTCCCAGAATAAACTAGCCACGACCGTGAAACACTTTCACCATTAGGTAACACACGTTTATAATGGTTGGAGGAAAAACGTCGCCTTGGAGTTGTGTTATTATATGGAAAATTCATTATTAGTTGATGTGGTCCACGCTTTACTATATCACATCGTTGAGCATCAGAAATGCTTTCAGGCCATTTACATGGGTCATCAGGGATAGGGGTAAATTGAGATTCAGTTATTTTTGATATTGAAGGTTGCGTATTGGCAGGTAAATCACAACTTACATTTTCTGGAAATTCACAATCACTTTGATGCTGATCGTCATAGTCTTCTTTTTCTTGTACACTATAGTTTTTTTCATCCCTCTCGGTACTAGTGCCAGGTCTACTCTGCTCAGTAATCTTGAAAAAATCTGTCATGTTGGGCAATTTCGCTACAGCATCTCGAGCAGTGGCTGCTTCTTTTCTCTTTTGAGCACCACTTTTTGAACGTTTCATTCTATACAATGTCAATAAAATACTTTATCTGCACTCTGCAGCGTATATATATTGTCCCGGTATTTATAGCCAAACAGAATTCCAGACCATTCTATGATTGTTGCGTAAGAACGGCATTGTTACGTCAATCGAATATTCAAGATTCTACCAGAAAATCAATCGAAATATTCTAGATTCTGCGAGATAAAATGACGTTGCATTCACTTATGATGTCACAAGCCAATTTCTTCCTACAGTTTAAATCGGTTGTAAACAAGTCTGCTGAACTGAAAATAGTCACGTAGCCAAAAAGCAATTTCAGACTAACTTGGGCCCCCAAAGTTGGCCTGGGCCCCCCCAATTGTGGGGTTTGGGGGGCGGCTGCTACGTCTCTGCTCATCTGTAACACAAAGATGAAAGTATTCCGTTTAGAGTGCTACCAAAAACACAACATGGTACTTGTCGGTTTTTCTCCCCGTTATTCCTTTGCTGCCGAGAATCAAGCAGAGAAGCTGGAATGTCGCTCTTAATTTTTAAATATGACTCGAGAAGAGATTCGATTGTAGATCTACCGACGGCCAAGTGGACAATCGAACCAACGCGCTGAGTTGGTGTTTTTTTCAGCGCTTTTGAACTGCTACAATTTTTCACCGACACATGACTGAATAATTTTTTTATCATAACGAAATAATTTGGTTTTGCATAAATGATTTTTCGCTTTACCTTATTGCTGACAGCCAAGCGCGAGGTCTGTGAGTAACGTTTTTAAAGCCTTCGATATGACTCGACAAGAGAATTGAACCAATGTCTTAAGAGTGCGTAATACACAAACGATATCAAAAGTGATTGGGAAGCAAAAAAATAAAATTCTCCTGTCAATCCCCGGGGTCACTGACTTTGTGGAGTCACTGTTCCGTTAGAACTTGTTATTCATGCAGGTTTCTTCTCTCTAAATTACACTCTGTACCGTCTTTGTCATGCTGCAACACCCTAAGATGCGCTGCATAGCCTATGTTTCAGACCGGGCATTGCTTTTGCGGAACCAGATTAATATTCTGGGCTAGCACATCAAAGTTTTTGATTACAATATTTTCTAGCTCAAACGTTGTTATTTTAAACCTTTTATTGAGTCCTATCAATAAAAACTTTACTTAAAGAAATTGAAAAGCAAAGACTTCTGCTACTACAGCCCGGAAAAAGAATCCCATACTTTTTCAAAACCCAGGTTTCTGGACCATCTACTTGACTAGTGCAAAAAGAACCGCGATAAAAGTAAAAGTAAACCACCACCAAAACAATTGTCAAGACGTGACCTAACATAGTGTCTATGATGTAAAATAACTCCAACGAGTTATATCGAAAGACACTATTTGCCATTTGTTACTACGTGCATGCAAATGCGGCTAATGTTTTAAATTAGGAATTATTTACATGAAGCTCGTTAGATAAAATTGATTGCTGACTCAAAGAATGTTGGCCCCAGTAAAGCTAGTGAAAATCTGTTTCGGAATTATTGTTTGGTGTTAATTTAAATTTTGTTTTATGATGGCTGTTATTACCAAGCAGCAGCAATACAATGCATGCAATTAGTGCGGTTTTATTTTACTTGGATGAGCAGGCAAATAGAATGTTCAAACAATTTTGTGGTATTTTTGAATTGTGGCAATGTTTACCGTCAAGACATTTGTGATTATAATGCTGAGTAGCCAGTTTGTGCCGTTTTCTAGGTAATTGCCACATTAATCCTAGTTAGAACGTAAAGCAAAAGATCTGTGAATACCATGTTTAAAGTATATATTTGGTATGACTCGCCAAGGAATTTGAAACTAAATATACCAAAACAATGAACGTTCTAACCCAGTGTATTTTGATGTGCTAAAGAACGTAAAGCATTAACAAGAATAAGATGGAGCACTGCTCCATTGGCATCTCGGATTTCGAGCTTATCTGAATTAAAACATGCCTCAGCAATAGATTGGCAGGAAAGGTGCCAAAGACCATTGTTTTGGGCGGAATTTGTTGCTCGGTTTTGTGAAATGGTCTTTTAAATTTTATCAATTTTTAAACAGGAGAGTCATCTTTGTGAAATGAGTTGTTAATAGTAAGAACCCGTATCTACACCACCAACAAATTAACAAACAACATTTCAAGAATTATTGATAGCTTTTATCCAAATTTGCCTTTTTGTAACAAAATGGCCTATACTTTCGACGTTTCTCCGAAATAAAAAAGTTGTATATAAACTAAAAATGCTAGATAAGTAAAAAATAGATATTTACGTAACATTTTTATTGTTTGATCATATGAATTTAGTAAATGGATTAAATTAAAAAAAAAATTGTTCGTTCAATTTCGCCTTTCATGTCGAGTTGGGTTTTGTGATTCTGAGTCGATGTGCTGCTTAACAAAAGTTTTGTGAAAAATTCAATTTTTTTGTAACAGTTAGAGGGATTTCGTCAAAACTTCGTCGAAACACTGTCATAGAATTTTGCAATATAAACTTACCGTAAAACCCAAAAAAATCTTATTAAAAAAACATTATAAACACTTTTATTTTGGGTGTTGGGTTGCCAACTTACGCTTGGAAGCTCTATTTGGTCAAGCATTTTCATCCATACCTTAAGTCTTTTCCCACAATCACTTTTACAGAATTATTTGGAAGAAAAAATACTTTTTATCTGCTTCAGCTAATAATCCATCACCGATCGTTTCCATGACAAATGTCACTGTGAAATTTTTGAAATTGATTTTGTTAAAATTCCATAAAAAAAACGTAAAAATTCCATATTTCATCAAAACAAAAATCGTCTTGCTATCATCTTTTGCATTGATTGCAAGTATCTATCATCTTTTGCATTGATTGCAAGTAAAACAAACTGAAACTCACAAATAGTATCTACCTGTTTCAAAAACCTACCGCAGTATCAAGATTGCCTCTTAAATTTTTACAACGTTTTATGTTTTTAGCTGTTGAATTCCGCTTTTTTTTCAATTTTTGCACAAGCGCATCAACGTTTGTCCTTCAAGTTTTATTCTCAGTTATCGTTTTGATACAAGAATCGATCAAAAAAAAATTTTGGGCCCTCGATTAAAAACGAACTCTAGCCCTCGACTTATATTTTGGATTTCATGATTTTCGCCCTCGCTTTCCACTTCAAGGAATATTTCTGGCCAAAGTAATTAACCACTGTTCTCTAAAATTATTTCCCTGGTTCAGTAACAATTAAAGAATTAATTCATAAAAGTTTTTTTACTAGAACATCAAAAAACATGCCAAAAATTTATGTTTAAAATTTTGAAAGTTTTTAATATCTTAGCTTTCAGTGTACTCCTAACCCGAGCTAACCCTAATTTCAATTTTGTGAGACGTCATTCCAACTTCATGGTTGGCAGTTTTTTAAAATAGTTTACAAACCACAATAAGAAAAATACTTTGTTAATCCAAATCATTTTGGCATGTTTACATTCCCCTATACTTAACAATTGCAAGCTAAAAAGCAAACCGTGGTAGCTAAATCACTGCTTACCACATAGGCAAAGTTGAGAATCTCCCTTCGGCCAATATCCTGCCTGACGATCACTAACCTGGTTTATAATCAGTACTTCTACCTACTTTAATAATTTGCGGTAAAAAGAGTCGGGTACCACAAAATGCGGAATGTTCCAAAAACCTCAATTTTGTTGTTGTAACACATAGATAGTTAATGACTTTTCTAATTACAAAATCGGTCTTGTCCAGGAATTGCTGAATCAATGTCAGTTTGATTAAGTTCAAGTTGTAGGAAGCAGAATTGAAACCGATAACAATTACTTCTCGACAGTATGTTTCAAATTCTTTATTTATACTGTATGTTTTTACATTTTCATTGGTTCCCAACGTTTGAAAAACATCAGCAAATCTTCTTCACATTAGCTCGTAGTCGCCACTCGATGCATTCTTGAGACATTACAACATTTTTTGCATCAATTAATTTTTATCATCATTTGTCATAAAACACACTCTTTCTTCAAAGTTTGGAACATCAGTGGCAATGTCGACACTCAATGATGTATGATGTGCTTCAAACGTTAGCATAGGTCAATTTCCAGAAGAATTTTCTTGTAATAGATAGCTCTCGATATAACCACTATACAATGTTATAGGCCTATAATCTGACTCATATTACAAAACTTTGGACAGGTCTGGACAAGTCTTGAATTGTACAGTCTGGAATGCATTCCTCCAAAAATTTAAAATGAAATTTTATAAATTTATAATCTACTTAAATCTCTTTGTCAAAAATTTCCATGCAATTACTCTCACGATGTTTTAAACTTGTAATCTTGAACATTTTTGAAAATTTTTAGGTACACAAACATCAAACTACACGTATTGGTCATTGTTAAACGTCTAAAACCGAGTGCACAAAGTGCAGTCTGTGATCACTTCACATTAGTGAATTATATCCTGAAGCGTTGAACTTTGGATACCCCTGGTAAAGTAATAATACAATATGGTATGACATCATATCAGACAAACCTGGACAAATCTAATTCCACCACTCATTATCGACCCTTTTTCATCAGCTCGTAGGCGCCACTCGATGCATGCTCGAAACAAACCCAGTATTTTTTTGCACCAATTAATTTTCATCACCGTTTGTGACATAACACACTCCTTGAAAGTTTGGAACATTGGTAACAATGCCGACATTCAATGGCGCATGGTGTGCTTCAAATGTTAGTTTAGGAGCATTACCAGGAAACTCTATTGTGAAAGATAGGTCTGGACGTTGCCAAGAAGACTTTTTGATTTATCCTGAACCAAATCCAGTAAAAGTGTTAGATTTGTTTCTTGGTGTATTAAGTGGTGAGTTGATGTTTTGCCAACTAATACACATCTTCACATTATTTTTGTGTGAAAAATAGGTCTCGACGTAACCATTAAACAATGTTACCGGTCTGTACGACAACATAATTGATCACAAGACCTGTTGGAGCGATAAATCTAAACAACAACAGCATTGATTGTACGAGTTTTGAATATCAAATAAAAACACTGTCAATTAGAATCGAACTCAAAGCCGTCCGGACAAGTCCATAAAATACGGAAGCAAAAGGTCAGGATTCAAGCTTGGACAAGTCCTGATCAGCCTACACAATACAGAACCAAAGACCGCATCATATCCGAACAAACAGCTGAATATAAAATGATGTAATGTTTATACATTATTATATGATTCATATCCTAAAACTTTCGACAGCTCTGGACAAGACAATTGACTTCTTTCATCTCTAGTGACACAACTAACAAAACACTTAACTCTTTACCGATCTGTAGTACCCATCCCAGCAATTCCTCCAGCACCATTGCGCCCAAATGAGAAATTGTATACTTCGCGTAATACCATACCCCTTGAACTTACTCTTTGCACACCCAATACCTAACCAAAAAATCCCCAACCAACGCGTGACGTCATTGCTCCGCCTAGTTGCTCCACCTAAAACCGCGCCAAATGAGCCATCCTATCTACTGACGTTTTATTGTATGAAAAGCAAACAAACAGAAATCTTTTTCGGAAATCAACGTTTCGATGACTGTGTCACAAAACAAATTTTGATTCATTTGGGGGGCAGGGAAGAAGATCACTTACGAAACAGATCTTCAAAGGAAGGAATTTCAAAGATGTGGTACTAAGTGTTTGTTTTGTGGACACAAACAACAGGCTACACATTTCGGCGATCTGAAGTTTAGACACTCTCTATGTACACGAAAAACATTGTGCATTAATATCTTAGTGACATATTCGTTAATACATTGGTAGCATTAATATCTGAAATAATACATCTTCATAACTCTTGATGGAGCATTGCTCTTTCATCTCGCCATAATGCATTATTGAAATATACAATGATACATCACATATGAAAATATCACAACACAAAATGTCATTTTAGGTTACCAAATGTCATTTCGATTTCATTTTGCATAGCTGGGATTAATCCTTTACGGAAAGCAACTGACAACAAATCATCCACGTGGCCTATATCGGGATACTCACGGTAGGCCCATTTAAGGTAAATTAAGAACTCGGCCCATTCAACTAATCCATCAGAATCCAAGTCCAAAATTCGAAGTCCTTTCCTGGTATCTTCACAACGAAAACATCCAAAGTATGGAGCCATAAACCCATTGTAAAAAGAGTCGAATTGAAGACAATTGTCTTCTTGTTTCTCATCCTCAAGATCCCACTCGTCCCAAATCTTTCGAACATTGTCGATCAATGCCCGCGACTTTGCATCCTCAACTTCAGCTATCTCAATCACATCTCGCATAGCTGGAGTAAGCTTTCCTCCTGATCGTTTGAACAACAATGCCACCCCAACTGAGCTCATATATTCTTCCTTGCGACCACTAGACATGTCAGCAAGCAATAATGTTTTCATTTTTTTGGCTTGATCCAAAGTAAACTGTGGATCTTCACCAAACAGGTTTACCAGATGATTTCGGATCATATCCACAGAAGATAGGTCAGTAATACGGTTCGGCGCTGTTTCGCCAAAAAACTCTGCGAGGTCAAACTCTCGAACGGAGTTTTCCTCACCAGGCAACCATAAACCAAGAGCTCGTTCACCGTAAACCAACTCACGATAATGCGGCGGTTTTCCAGTTGTGATTTCAGTGACTTTAATTGCTGCCTTGCGCAAATAAGTGCAGTTGTATTTCTTCAGCACTTTTGTGTTTCCCATTCGAATCAGATTCATCAAAGTCATGGTCGAGCTTGCGTGACCCACAGATGCTCCTTCTTTGCACACGCCTGCCCATATACCATCAGCTCCATTCATTAGGCATTCCAGTTGGTTGATTTGAGCCATACCCCATCGCTTGTGAAAATGAACCAGCAACCTACCATGCCAATTGACACTGTTCATTACATCTCTGACTGCAGCAACCCAAGCTCCAACTTCCTCAGGCAGAAATCTTCCGAATTCTTCAACACACATTCCAAAACCCCGATTGGGTAAACTTCCCAAGAACTTCACCATCGTCAACACCCTGATTGCCCCATCAACTGTTTTCATGGCAAAAGCAAAATCACGAATATTCCACAGCACTTTAGCATTAGATGATAAGTTATCGTACACTCAGTTCAGCCACTTCGGGGGTAACTGGCACAAATCTTCAATTGTAAACTTCTCAGCCCAATCAATGTTTGAATTGGCCAAATCAATTTCAAACACAACATTTGGAATTCCATATTCTTTGCATTTTCGTAATGAAATGGGAACTTTTTCGGTGTCTAGCTTTCCGTTTTTGATTCGTTCTGTTACTTCCGAAAACGAAAACATCTTGGACCGGTCTTCATTATTATCAACAAGCCATTGACAGAAAGTATCACCCACGCAAGTCATATGGTTGAAAGAAGCAACCATGACGTATTCAAAACCACATTTCTTCGCTTCCTGATAAATTTTGATTTTATTTTCAAGAGTGTGGCCACGCAGGGCGCCAACAGTTGTCTCACGAATCGAATTGTCTAGAACAAATAAGTCAAGTTCTCTCAAAACTTTCCGCTTCGTGTTGCACGGTTCAGCAATCTCGGCGTTCATTTTATTCAATTGCTTTGCGAAGTGGTTGGAGTTCATAATGGTAGAATGCAACACAGTTTTATACAGTTATGTCTGTAGAAAATGCAAAAAAGTGTTTGAACCAAAACAAGATAAGAAACTAAAAAAACTTTTACAAGACGTTGAAGATGTTTCGTCTTGAACATAAGCGTAAGTAAGTAATAACTGGCGATTCATTTCAATTTGTTATATTTGGGTTTTCGTTTTTTGTTAAACAAGTAAAACTTTGGCGCATACTTCGCTGTTACAGCGAAGGCTTTTACAATTTTTTTCAATTTAAACTGAATTGATTTACCTCAATTCAGTTGTTCACAATCAATTATCATAAGTTGCACTCAAAAAAAATTTCTTGCAAATAAGAATCGAAATTTAGGCGTACTTAAAATAAATGGATTTGAGTCAACAAGTTCTGTTTTGTAATACCAAATTCCCCCGGATAGACTTTTCTTTTTTAAACTTTCATTAGTTACATCCTTAGAGTGGCAAAGTTTGGAATAAAAATATCAACTAACCGGATGTGTCGGCACCACTGCGGGATCCCAATCAGGGATGTAGACTTAAACAGCGTTTCACTCATAACAGTAATGACACAGCAATAAAAAGTTGCTGGTTTTGTAACATAGCCAATTTACATTGCAAAGTCAAATATCCTTTAAAAGGAGATCGAGTCATAAGCATTACAGAGTAATAAACATAACCCTTATTTTCCTCATTCCTCTCAGTTGGGACTGAAGCACAATTAAACTTAAAGTAAGAGAAGGGGTAACAAAGTATTGATTGTTTTTACAATTACAATAATATAACATAGAGTGGTAGGCCTGTTTAACAACTTGGTATGCTACTTTTAGTAAAAAATCAGAAATCTAAATTGACTTTTTGCTTAAGGTGAGAAATCTAAATTAACAAATTGTTATCGGAAATGAAAAACTCTTTTTTTCGAAACCAACGTTTACGAATTACAATTCGTTTAAGAGTATGCTGTGAAAAGATCAATACAAAGTTCTGTTGAGATGTTTCATATAAATGCACTATTTTGTCATTAGGCAGTTTGGTACCATTTCAGCAAAATCCTCATCACGCAGTAGTTGTGCTTTTTATCCTTTGTCGATTTAAAAACAAACGCAAATCTTAAAGCTTTCAGGGTGGCCTGACGCAGGAAGTATAGCAGAAACTAGTCCAGAAACTTTTGGTGGAGAAGGTCAGAAATCCAAATTGACAAATTGCTATTGGAAATGAAAACCTCTGTTTTTGGAGAGCAACGTTTACGAATTTCAATTCTTTTAAGAGTATGCTGTAAAGAGACCAATACAAAGTTCTGTTGAGAGATCAATACAAACAAATAAGTTCATAAAATCATGACTAGGCTGGTAAGAGGAATGCATATCCAAGATCTGCCGTTGAGTTGTAGCTTTTTTGTTGCATTACGGGACCAAGACGCAGAGGTGCAGCCAAGGAACCTGGCGTGGCAAATATCATGACGAGAAGGTTGCACTACGTCGTGAAATGAGCGCACCATCAAATAACTTATTTCTGTAATCGTGAAACAAAAGCCGTTTGGCCCTCACAACTATGACTTTGTGCCCTATAATTATGGTAAAAACAATTTGTGAAATGATGGAGAGTTTGCGAGAATGATCAGTCGTAATTCAAAGAATCGGTGCGATGACCGAGATCAGGGCATTGGGTCAATGCCCCTGTTTGTACCAAGTATTTGTTGCTGATCTCAGAATGTTACATAGGGTAAAGCCTGAGCATCCGGTTGAAGCGATTTTGCTAGTGCCATACAGCAGACTGTTGATCCAGCCAGACGGAGCCTGCTTGTAATAAATATAGCCCGACATTTTACTAAAATCATGTCAGAGAGCATAACAGAGGGCTTTCAACTTAGCCTAGTAGGTAACATTTAATTTCAACTGATGATGCTTTAATCACAAAGCGAAATGTTTTGAAATAAAATCAACTTGGCCTAGTTGGTAACATTTAACTACAACTGATGATGCTTTAAGTATAAAATAAAACGTTTTGAAATAAAATGTTTACTAGTTTACTGGCTGTCATATTTCTACTCAGGTGAGTAAAGAAAGCTCATTTTCATTCAAAAGTACTGATCTGAGAAACGCGATCAAATGCACTTTTGGGAGATGCTATCAAGGTGCTTTTGATAAAAAACACTCTACAACAATTTAAGCTCATTTGACAATGCAACATAGAATCTTTTTAAAAAGCATTTTAAACCATCTAAGTATGCTTCTTTTTCATTTTTATGCACGCTTGAAAATTGCTCTATGATGTTATAATGCTGACAGGTTCAAGGACTAAGATCATCAAATGTCAATGTTTTTCAAAAATTGTATCCGTTTTGAAATATTACTCTACAAAACAACTGATTTGAGATTTCATTTCCTAACGGATTTTCAAAACTTTTTTGAACAAATCAAAGGTTATTTTAAGGCAATTCTGATGATATGCAACATGTACATTTACTATTAGTTTTTATACTAACGTGCCGAGTTTTGCTGCCATGCACCACGTGCTGCCAGCCATGCCTTAAAGCATCGCATTTAGTTCGTAACCTTTGGAAGATCTTTTATGCCTAATCACTGCTTGTGTGATCAACTTTACATAAGGATATCAGTTTTAGTCCATAGTCGAGCGGCTAGAAGTACGTCAAAACGAACCTGGTTCAAAGGCAAACAGCACGTAAGTCTTGTGCTTTGTTTTAGTTTGTTTTATAAGAGTCAACGTTAATGCTATTGGGGAACCTCTTGGCCCTTGGCAAGCCCTGCTGTTGAGTCCAAAAGAACGAAATGCGTCCAGGGAGGGCTTTGCAATTTTGAATATATCTCTCAATAGCATTTCCACCTTCGGAAGCTTCGCGCCTTCAGGACTCGCTTTATTGTTTTATTTGTCGCTTATAAGACGCTCTCTATCGATCGTAACTACTTGGAGCTAGCAATACATATATATTTCTATTTGAAAAGCTACAGAATAGACATTAAAAACATTAAAACCACAACAGTCTGTTTCGCCTAGTGGCTCATCAGGTGGTGCGACTGCAAAATACATACAAAACATGTATCTTGCAGTCGCACCACCTGATGAGCCACTAGGCGAAACAGACTGTTGTGGTTTTAATGTTTTTAATGTCTATTCTGTAGCTGTTTAAATAAAAATATGTTACGACTCCGGCAAGCTTGCTGTTGAGCACTGTAAAGCTAAGTGACTAATTTATACATGAGTTGCTAGGGGGTGCTAGCCAGCAATTTTCAAGGCGATCTATCAAGAGGGATCTGCCTCCAGCATCAAAGTACAATAGAAAAATTTGCTCAAAAATGATCACCAGCATCATATGGCACCATACAGCAATCTATTACATCATGTCAATAACCCGCGACCGGTTTCGACCTTATTGGGTCTCATCAGGCAAGTGTAAAAAACACTCAATAATAAACGTGCTAAAAAAAACAAATTTGCCATTGGGTGCAAAAAAATGCAATACAAAACAATATGATATAGCAATACCTATATCATGGGGGTCACATTCAAGGACACACACACATGACATGGACAACAAGTCACATCGGTAAGCCCTAATAGGGGTGCAGGGTCATTGTCAAGACTTATCATTAGTACATGATGTAATAGATGATGTAATAGATTTAATAATGTAATAATAATAATAGCCATGATGTAATAGATTGCTGTATGGTAGTCTACTGCATGATGCTGGTGATCATTTTTGAGCAAATTTTTCTATTGTACTTTGATGCTGGAGGCAGATCCCTCTTGATAGGAGATCGCCTTGAACATTGCTGGCTAGCAACTAGCAACTCATGTATTACTGATAAGTCTTGACAATGACCCTGCACCCCTATTAGGGCTTACCGATGTGACTTGTTGTCCATGTCATGTGTGTGTGTCCTTGAATGTGACCCCCATGATATAGGTATTGCTATATCATATTGTTTTGTATTGCATTTTTTTGCACCCAATGGCAAATTTGTTT
Organism: Trididemnum clinides; assembly: GCA_963675345.1. Classification (NCBI taxonomy): domain Eukaryota; kingdom Metazoa; phylum Chordata; class Ascidiacea; order Aplousobranchia; family Didemnidae; genus Trididemnum; species Trididemnum clinides. Next base: position 80,415 of record CAVLYW010000067.1, read on the forward strand.
TTTTTTAGCACGTTTATTATTGAGTGTTTTTTACACTTGCCTGATGAGACCCAATAAGGTCGAAACCGGTCGCGGGTTATTGACATGATGTAATAGATTGCTGTATGGTGCCATATGATGCTGGTGATCATTTTTGAGCAAATTTTTCTATTGTGACTAATTTATATGTATATATATATACTCAATCTCTGAACGGCTGCCGTTTCTGCCTTTGTGGCGTCATCAGCGGAGCACAGAGCGGTCTGGCATGCACTACCAACCGAGAGGTTAATATGTGCCAGAAAAATTGTTTTCTTTTGTGGTACGTAACGATTTCTCCACACCGCATCGAAATGGAAATATATATATATAAATTACGTCGGCCCCTCTTCTGTTCATCACTTGAAAATTTTACTTCCAGGCACTTCATAAAATGAACAAATAAAACTGTTTAGTCACCAACTGTACTGAAGAGACTTGATAAATCGAAACAGTGCAGTTAATTTTCTTCATTTTCTAAAAAAATTATTGACCGCAGAAATGCGGTTGAAAGCCTCGTAGAGAGATATTCCGATACAAAAACAATTTTCCAATAATTTAATTTTTATCAACGCCGCAGCAAACTGTTAAGCATTTTTTAAAGCTTTTTTCTATTCTTTTTTTTCAACTGCTTAAAAAAAAGCACCGCTTCGTCCTAATGTTAATTGAGGTCATAATGCAATCTGTTGCCACTTCCATGAAAACTGCTGCAGGCAGAAGTGGTGCTTATTATTCACTGTCGTTTTGAAGGCAAATGTAAAGCCTATTACTGACATGCTGTCTGTGAAAGCAGAATGATATATTACAGTACTAACACACTTATTTATATCTGGATTTTAAAAATTCCATGACAAGCACGAAAATTGTAGTAACTTGACGATAAACGGACAGCAAGTTAAAATATTTTTTTCAGCTGTCCAACGCCTGAGCTACCTTTATCCCGAAGACTTTTTTATCACGTGTAACAACATGAAACCAAATGCTAATTTTTAATTTGAAATCTTGCCGAATGTAGTAAATATTATCCTTTTTTTAGCACAAAAAGATAATTTCTTGGCTGTTCACTTTAGCCACAATCTATCTTCTTGTAAGAAGAAAAACTGAACTTTAAAAGAAGGAATTGGGCTCTGGATTACTTCGTCCTCCCCTGGCAGTATTTTTGCTGGAAGCAAGTTACACAGGCGCTGCCAGAGGGTTTAAGTTTTATAACTAGACTAATATTTGCAAAAAACGTAGAAGCAGCAGGCCAATTACTTCTTTACTTAATTCTTGCAACTCCATCGATCACCTAAATGTCCTTTAACAACTTTAAATTTATGCCCATATGCATTTAGTTTAATAAACGGATGAAACTTTGCAAAATTGTTAGCAATTAATGAGTGCACTCTTAACTGAATAGTAGGGAGATTGCTATTATGGGCATAGTTTTATGAAATATTGCATATTTAGGAGGACAGTTTTCTACACCAGGCATTGTAGAAACTGCAAGAAATGTTGTCGTTCTTCCGGTGTAAAGTAATATATGAAACAAGCAATATAAAAATGCTCTTTTATGATCGTTTGGCTTGGCACATACGCCAAGCTTCATCAGAACAAACAGTGCTCAGACTGGCATTCCAACATTGAACGCGAGCAGTAAAAATCAAACAAATAACACTGTGATTTTTCTCAACTGACAGAACTTTAAACGCTAAAAGTAGATAAACATTGGGTAAATAAGAAAAAGGTTGGTCAGTATCGTGACTGAACTAAAGCATGATAAATTTACAACTAATGACATGGCTGTAAGTAAAAAATGTTAAATTAATGAGCTTCTAGCGATATATTTGAAAGATCAGACAATACGGTGGGGCTCTTAGTGTATTGGATAGGCAACTTATTTGTGCACTTTGTGATAAAAGCATCAAAATTTGCGTGTACATTCCACTTGGACCAAAGTTTAGTTTTAGACGTGGAGGCATTGAATTTTCAGACCTGGGGGGCCCTGTGGCCCTTTTTATGGTACCCCCTAACATTGGGCATAATTGCAGACCCTCAAACTTTGAGAAGCCATATCTTCACTTTCAGCGGTCCGATTTTCATAAGTTTGATATCAAATTGTTCAGAAAAGAAAGATCTTTAAAACAAAAAGAAACAAAAAGTTGTTGAGACAAAATACGGTGGTATAACATTTGACCGTGCACCCCCAAAATTAGCAAATTTAATTTGGCCATTTTTTATATGACATAATCTCATTTATGACCCAAAATCGATATAAAACCAAAAACAAGAGTGGGATCTTTATAAGAACAGAATGCAGAGCCATCTATACACAGGGGCAGAAGGTGGGGTTACAGTCGCATCCTCAAAGAGAAAATTTTGTTCATTTTTTGTAGAAAAGAACTATAAATTAGGGCAAGAGTTGAGAAATTATAAACCTTTTCAACAACAAAATGAGGCAGACAAGATTTTTTAGATTAGCATGAACTAATTTAGAACATTCTGGCAATACAATAATTCTGACAACACAAGCATCTCATTTGCATAAATTAATGGTTGAAATATTGGGGGAAGGTGGGGCACAATGGGACATGAAATGCATTTTTGCTCCACATTGCAAATATTACAAATACAGCTAAGCTAATACCTGTTTACTGGTAAAACGACCTAACGTGAAATTGTTTATCTATGTCCCTTTGTGCCAATATTTCCCTAGAAATGTCGTAAGTATAGCCACCAATTTGCTGACGTCACAATAGTCTCGTACATGATAATATTCCAACTTTGAACCTCCTAATTGCTACAGTCTCCTGAGCACAAACATAATGCAGTGCACTTCAGTCCGGCTTTTACACATTTGCAACGGCGAATGCAGCCTTGTTTGCACTTGCAGCAAATAAGTTCATGATATGATTTAGCAGTCTCAGCAAGTGTTGTCCAGATGGGGTGCCATTCTCCTTCCTTCTTGATCCATCCTTAGTCAGAAGGGCTTGGCAACTGAGGATTCTAAACCAAGGCCTGACTCCAGCAACGTGCTTGGTAACTGGCACGCTTTATATGCTGCTCCAGTGCTGCTTTTGTTGGTGGAATGGTCTCCAGAGTTCTGGACTTCGGTATGAATAGCTGCTTTCTAGCCTCATTCACCTCCAGGCATTCACTGGTTCTGTCATACATCAGAACAACGAAGCGTTCCAACTGTATCATACACGCGTCACTTATTTCTCCTCCAAGAATGTTTGTCATCTCCAAGAATGCATCACTGATCTCAGGAAATACTTTTCATGTTTCCCAGGCTGTTTTTTTTGCTCTTCCGCCAAAGGAAGACACAGCGTCGCAGCCTGTGAAAGCATGCCAGCAGGCTAGAACATATCTTTAGAGTTAACGAAGAAACAATTTCATAAATGGGTATAAAACGAAAGTTCTTTCCAGTGCTGAATGCAATCCACATCTCATCGGGCTTCATCTGACTAAAGAAAGTTGCAGCTAATACCACGACATCCGTATCCACTGTGCGAACAGATACCCTTTTTTTGCCCTGTGCCACTGCATCTGCCGCATGCAGTATGAGACGTGTATCAGCCTCCTCCTGTGAGCATGGGGTGAGATTGATAAGTTCTGCCTGACATGTCGAGCTCAAAACATTTTGCGCAGAGGTTGAGTACAATACCTTGCCTTCGTCAACTGTTAGACAGGTAACATGTTGGGCAAGGAATTTGAATAGCTCTGTCTTATTGTCATCAACACGGAGAAAGTCTATCCAGCTCTTGGGTATCGTAGTAGAAGGGGACACACGTCTTCTGACACCCTTTCCTCTTTTTTGTCTGGTTGTCCCTTTGAGACTGTCTGGCAGATACACATCCCAGACCACATCAATACGGCTATTTTTGTCAATCTGGGAGGATATGTATGGTCCAAACACAAAATCTGCATACTCTTCAAATGTTTTTGCTGTACCAGGATGTAGCGTATGAACAACAACAGCACCATCAAGAATTGTTGCATCCACTTCAGGAGTACTAAGCGGCTTTGATGCCACGCAAGATTCAAAGCAGTGTAGTAAATCGGCCTTAGTCCCAATTCGTTGTTTACCTCCACACGATAGAGCAGGTGGGACTGCTTGGATCTCATGAGAAAAAAATTGATCCATATCCCCATCCCTTGTTTGGCATGCAACATGGAGTCTCATAAAAAGTTCACGATCCTTCTTAAGTGCTGCAAGCTGTAACTTTTCCTTTGAAGGAGACTTTATAGTAGGGCGGCTGACCAGAGGTAAGTTGTTTTTAGACAGAGTTTCTGTTATTGGCTTCAGTGACTGCTGCAATCTCTCTTCCACAAATTTCTTGTATTGCTCTAGTCCAAGACTCTTAATCTTCCTGACAGTTTCTACCACAGATGCATCCATGATATTCTTCGGGTCAAGAACTAGGAGATCATGGCTTTTTTCAAGGAAGGGATTCCCCATATCATCAATTTCTGTTACCAGGGATGTAACATCTTTCAAGAAATTTTGTTGAACTCCTGGCTGCTGATCATGGTGCTGTTGGTTGGCTGTAACGGAATGTCCTATGTCACCTTCAAAATCTTTAGTAATTCGAACAATATCAGATCCTGCCACAGTCCATCTTCTTAGTGCCCCGGGGTTTCCGGCTAGGCCAATTGCTCTCCCAGATCTTTAACGAGAGCATTATTTTGTTCATGGCATTGGTCTATTGCCATCGCAGAAAACTTGTTGCTAGTTTTGCAGATGACAAATTTCCCTGCTTTGAATTCTGCCAGTACACCCGGTTGTTTCTCTGAAAGTATCATCATATCACGGATGTGTACGGACAGCCACCTTGAGTAATGCGTATGGTCCAGTGCAAAGAACCAGGTAACAATCTCTGCCAAAGGTTCCACATACATGTCAAAATTGCCTTCACGGATTGATCGAATAAACACCAATAGAAGAAGCTCTAACGACAAGGTCTTCATCCAATAATCAAAGAGAACGCATTTATTCGCTTGCATTGAACACCACTCTTGAAAAGATAAAGCAACTTCCTGAACAGCCTCATTTTGATTGGGACCAACAGATATGGAATAGTCGGAATAGGCACGCCGAATAAGTGCATATAGACATGCAGCAGTGACTTCATGGGCATGTCGGGTCTTAGTCACATGGGTGGCCTTAATAAATGAATCAGCAGTTCCAGAGCTTGCAATTTCCGCTTGCACAAGAGCACTGGTCCATCCGTTGTCCTCGAGCCAGTGTCCGAGGAGCTGAAATAGAAACAAAAGTGATCTTTACTGTTAACTCTATACAGTAGACAGGCATAAATTAATCTGATAAAGGGTCACATAAACGTGGCTCACCTTCAAGACAGCCATCTCAATGTGCAGACCCCCAAACATAATCACAAACTGGTCTTCTCTATGAGTAGCCGGCTATGCCCATTGGATCTGTTTTGCGAGTGCGAACAGCGGCTGATCTGCAGCAAGAACAGGAATCTGTCCCGGATTCAAATACTGAACTGATGTCTTTACAATGTCCATAGAATGTTTTATCATTTCCACTGTATGTGCATTTTCCAAAAACAAAGGAAACAGTGCATTAATAGCCGCAGGTGGGATCTCTGTTGTCTGGATACTTGCGTGGTATGCAGAGCATGACACCCATCTATCCTTGGCTAGATTTCCTTTCTTCAAAGCATTCACTACTGCATTTAGCCAATCATATTCTTCTGCTACTGCACTGGAACCTGTAACTAGGTTGGCAGGTGTCACTAGCCCTTGGAATCGTGGTGTCGTGAACTGCTTTGTTTTGATGGCTGCTGGTGGAATGCTAGTATGGGCTGATGGCAGAAAACTGACTGATCGCGTAGATGATCTTAATGAGCCAATAATATCCCAATCACGGTCATAGCCATAGAATGACTGTGATTGATGTTGCACGAGAGGTATACCAGTTCCGTGAAAAGAATCCTTTGCTGTTGCAGAGCTTGGGTTGTGGTCAATGTTGTCAACTGTTGTAATGGTAAATATACCGCGACGCATATTTGGTGGACACACAACCTTTTCCATCTCATAGCGTTGGCAGACACCATTGGCAATATTTGATTGAATTTGGAGGACACGATCATGTGATATGCATAATCCAAGATGAAACAAAGTGTCCACCAGCGTTTTACTGCGCGTTTCTGCATGGACTTTCAGTCCCAGGTAAAGAGGCAGTGGAGTTTCATGGTCACGGTCATGTCGGACATTTACTGATGGCTTAGAATTACGGGATTGTTTCACACTATTGAACACCACCAGCTGTGACACCGACAGAACAGCAGTTGTGGAGGCATTGCTGGCGAGCTGTGTCTGGTGTTTGATGTCGGGTCCATCCTTTATCATATTTACTAGAGCCAACAGCGATGATGGCGCAGAGTCTCGTTGACATCCACTTGTGAAGAAACCATCAAATTGCTTTATCTTTATATTCAACAACTCTTTGCGAATCACCTGTGCTGCCCGCATTAAATGAACGGCATCACTATCACCGTCGCAGGCCTTAATTAGAGCCAGCCCAATATCTTCTTTAAAAGTGAGAAGAATTTCTCTTCCTTGTACATGAGCGGTGAGATCAGGGAGAGCAGAAAGTAATCTAATCTTCAGACGCGTGCTGTGAATTCTATTGCCCACTGTGACACCTAGCTGTTGCAATCTTTTCTTGTACAAGGAGACCATGTCTGTCAGCTTGAACACAGAAACACTCTCTTCATCTCGCATGTCCTACATGTATGCCACAAGCTCAGCAAAAGCAATGCCATGCAAATGGCTATAGTTTTCTTCTTTTTCTTGTTTTTCAGTGGCTTGTCTTGCTTCGTTGTATAATGTGGTGAGGCAGTTCCGATGATACTTGGCCTCAAGGGCAATCATATCACCTGCAGACAGCTTTGCTAGTAGGTTTCTGTCTTGCAACAGCCAAGCACATCTTCGCACCTTCATGTCTAACTTATGAGTTGAAGCTTCATGCAGATTTGTAGTACCAGCTGGTTCATTGCAAAAAAAGCAAAGATCTAATGCTGTTGTATGGCTGAAAGCTGTGCGTGTTTGTACACCAGAAGTGCCAGCATTTTGGCTCCTCTGCTTGGTTTGTTTTCTTGATACTCGCTGAAGAGCTTGTTTATTGAATTTAAGGCTGCGGGTCTTGTGCCACTTGGCACTGTGAATCATCAATGCTTCCTGAATACCAATCCCTTCATCCAGTTTTTCTACATCAAGATCCATCGGTACAATGCCAAGGTCCTTAAACTGATTGAGATTCTCCGCTAGCGACATGTAACCACTGCCAACAGGAAGCTTCGAAGACTTAGCGGGGCACTGCAATGTTTCATTAGTTTCTGTTGACAAAAAACACATAGTTCCCAATTTATTGCAGATGTTGCCTTGGGCTGCTTGGGAGTAGAAGAGAGAGCTGGGTTAACCAAAACACGCCGCTTCATCGTGATAGGCATTGACAGAAACACCACCATATAATATATTTACTAAACAAAACACACACTTTCCACTAGTACGCTAAACAGCAACCTAACGACAAGAGGAAGTTTATTAGAAACGACACCCAATCGGCTACCGCAGAGACAAACAGCAGGGTTACCCGGTGGATACGAAATATGCGCATAGGCACACCGTCCGATATGATCATTTGCCGATACACTAATGTGCTAATGCACACCACAAGGTGTTCAACCTAAGGCATATGGTTTCTTCCAAATATTTTTCAGCCTTTCTAAATTTAGAACAACTTTGATCTATTAGCAAGATGCAGCTTTCACAGTTGGAGGGTGAAAAAATTTGCTAATTTTTGGGGTGCAAGGACAAGGTCGAATGTTAACCTCAAATGTTGTCTCAATAAAAAAGTGCTTTTTTTGTTTAAAAGGTCTCTTTTTTTCTGAACAATTTGATATCAAATTTATGAAAATCGGACCGCTGGAAGTGGAGATATGGCTTCTCAAAGTTTGTGGGTCTGGCGATTATGCCCAATATTAGGGATACCATAAAAAGGGCCGCAGGGCCCCCCAGGCCAAAAAATTCGATGCCTCCATGTCTGAAAATAAATTTCATACCATATGCTAACACTCCTGAAAGTTTGGTGCTTTTATCAAAAATTGCACAATTCCGTGTTTTTTTTTAGCTTAACCACTGTACTATCTTACGAAAATAACAAAACTTACACCACTAAAGATCGATAAACATGCAATA
>CAVLYW010000068.1:0-314291 GCA_963675345.1 Trididemnum clinides
GTTCAGGGCGATTGGCATGGTGGAATGTCTCGAAGCAGCCAAGGCGAGTGAGCACTACCTGGGCGAGCTACCTGATGGTGCAGCAAGATCGGTGGTAGCAGCCTACTGGCACAACGGTGGTGGACCTTCCAGCGCGGAAGTACATATGAATGCCGACGGCACCGCCAATGTTGCAACAGGTTCGGTTGACCTGAGCGGTACACGCGTCGTGCTCGCCATGCAGGCGGCTGAAGAACTGGGCATACCGGTTGAGAATGTGTCTTCCCACGTCGCTGATACCGAAAACGTTGGATACAGTTTTGTCTCCGGCGGCAGTCGAACAGCTTTTGTCACCGGACTTGCTGTCATTGATGCAGCCCGGGACGCAAAAACCCAGATGGCCGAACGGGCCGCATCGGAATGGAACATCGCGCCGGACCGGGTTGAGTGGCGTGATGGCAGGATGGTGAACCCGGACCGCGGAGACGAACTCACCATGAAGCAGGTGCTTCGCAAAGCGCCGTATACAGGTGGCTCTATCATGGGGCGTTCGTCGGTGAGTCTTGCCGGTGATCTTGCGCCCAGCTTCATGGTGCATATCTGTGATCTCACTGTCGACAAAGAAACGGGCCAGACCACGTTGCTGCGTTACACCGTGATCCAGGATGCCGGTAAAGCGGTACACCCCGCGCTGGTTGAAGGCCAGTTGCAAGGTGGTGCGGTGCAGGGTATCGGCTGGGCGCTCAACGAAGAGTACGTCTACGATGATGAGGGACGCCTTGAGAACCCGAGTTTCCTCGATTACCGCATACCGGTTGCATCAGACCTGCCGATGATCGAAACCATTGTGGTTGAGGTGGCGAACCCGCTACATCCTTATGGTGTTCGCGGTGTTGGTGAAGGCGGTGTGATCCCGCCCCTTGCGGCAATCGGTTCTGCGGTGAGCCAGTTGATTGGTGCGCCGATGACTACGTTACCGTGCTCACCTGCCAATGTATTGCGCGCAGCTTCTTCATAAACAAAAAAGGCCGGAGAAGCTGCTACTTCCCCGGCCTAAAAACACATGAGTCTATTCAGATTAGAACTCCCAGGCTTCCAGGTCCTTGCGCTGCTTGGCAAGCACTCGCTTGACACCTGCACCATGCGTCTCGATTGCCGAAGCAGCAACGATAGCGATGATGCCTGCGATCAGCAGTGTGAACCACGAGGCAATATCAAAGAGCGCAAGCGCCTGTATCGTCAGATCGATCAACGCCATGATCGCGAGGGCAACACCGGTCAGGCCCAGTGCTTTCTGTTCCAGCCAGGCACTCGCAACAATAAGCGCAATACCAGAAACAAGTACCCCACAGGCGATCAACGCATTGCCAAACATCATCAGTGACGTAAAGCTGCCGCCGACCAACAGCAGGCCTGCAATCAGGCGAAACAGTGATTTTGAAGTCTCGGTCCTGGTGGACACCTCGTAGGTGAGAGCAGCACCGGTTAATGCAGCAAAGTAGAAGGCACTGGCAGAACCTGCACCTGCCTGGCTGAGCACATCTTCGAGCAGTGTCATGATAAACATCATGGGTAGCATGCTTACAAAGTTCAGCGTCGACGCACTGATGCCGTCACGTTCGCACAGGAGTGATATCTGCCTGACCGCGACAAAAATTGCAGCCATGATCACCAGCAACACAGCATCGTGGCTCGGGTAAAGCCAGAGGTTCCTGCCAAGCAGAATGCCGAGCGGCAGGAATTGCACCAGCATGGCCAGCTTGCCTTCGAACGTCCTGGCACTGATTTCTTCACGCATTGAAGCACTGGTGATGTACAGCGTGATGATCGTCAGCGTGATACCCACCACCGTGACAAAAAATACATCTCGAACAGGTACCAGTAACATCAGGTTGCTGGCGACAAAAAACACGCTCAGCCGTGTGCTGATGGGTCGGGCCAGCGTCCTGAAGCCAAGAAGTATCACGGGCAGCAGTAAGAGACCGCTGCCAACGGTTACAGCGATGGCGGTTGGCCAGTCAGCAATTGTCCAGGCCAGGTAGTCGGGATAGGTGATCCCTGCTGACAGGGATGCGGCGTAGAAGACAAATGCGCCGAGGATGGTGAAGTTGATGGGCACCGCCACCAGTGAAAGAGACATGAGCAGTCTTGGCCCTTTACCTTCACGAAACAGCTGGGCGATAAACATGGCGACAACCGAGATGCTGATCGTGCTGCCAAACAGCAACCCATACTTAACGAGATCGTTGGTGCCGGCCCAACCTTTGAAGAGAAAGGCGGTAAAAGAAACCAGCACTGCCGCCGCGCCAAGTTTACGCAGCAGCCCGGGGATATCCATTGGGTTGCCACTCGTGTTTGTTTCCACGGCTGCTTCTTCCAGCTTCGTATTGATGTCCATTGTTGCGGTATTCATGTTATGACTCCTTTTCGTTTCGCTCGGCAACCAGCGCGGACAGCTGCGCTTTTAATGCTTCTTTCTTTTCGTCTTCGACGTAGGTTCTTTCCAGGTCGTCAGCCTCAGTATCAAAAGCATCCACTGAGGTCGCGAATTCACCCTGGCTGATCTTCACCTCCCATCGATCAAAGGCGGTGTCGATATTCTCCTGCTGCGTTTCACCGACATTGCCGAAACGCCCGAGGGCATCACTGGTCACCTGCCGGGCACGCATGAACTGGTGTTTCTGCTTCAGATCCTGCAGTGAAGTTTCACCGCGTTTGATTTCATCGCTCATTTTGGCGATGGCAGTGTCGTACTGCGTTGCCATTTCGGTTAAGCGAGTGACCTCGCTGGTGACACGATCGAGTTGTTGCATGCAGGCAAGTGCACGCTCCTCGTTTTCAGCAGCTTCGTTGACGGCACGTTGCTCCCAGCGAACTGCTTTTTCTTTCAGCTCTGCAATCTGGGTTTTAAGTGCCGCAGACTGCTTCCTGATTCGCTGGCATTCCACTTTTGCGGTGGCAAGCTTCTGCTGCTGTTCGCGGATGGCGACCTGCACCAGGGCGTCGTGATTCTCGATCTCGCCGATAACCTGGTCGACCTTGTAGAACAGTGACGAGACGGTGCGTTTGAAAATTGACATGGTTCACTCCTCTTGCGTTGTTGATGAACACGAAGCGGAGTATTGATGAAAGTTTCCCCTGTCGATACCGAAAGAGGAAAGGTATAGCGATTTGGTCTATTTGGTATCTCTAGGCGATACTTTTTAGCGCAGGCCGTGTTTTTCCTGCCATTGCGCCTTGAAGACACTGGGCTCCCAGTTCTCCTTGAAGATCACCAGCAGGCTGCTGTTATGGCGATCAATCGGGGCGGCTTTGCGGCTGTTGGTCAGCTGCACGTAATCATCTACCAGGCGCCTGATCTTATGGTTCAGTTCAGCGGCGGCGTCCTCGGAGATCATGCCCCATACAAAGTGCATGTGGTTCTCGGAGGTCTGCATTTCACCAATCATGTATTCCTTCACGAGGGATTCGATGAAAAACCTTTGGATTGGTCCACTCGGCTGCCACCTGAAATCCGGCGACAGCCGCAGGCGATACTTGTTGCCCGGCAGCAGTTCAATGATGTCGAGCTTATCCAATTGGGTGAATAAGCCGGTCAGTTCAGGCTCATCAAAAGTGTACTTCGTGAGGATATCTTCGAAGCCGTAGTGATTAACGAGGCAAACGCCGACCAGCAGCAGCTTGGGATTATCAACAATCGCCTGTTCCTGTTCGATGGAAAGCTGGTGGGTTGTTTCTATCTGTTGTTCGGCCAGGCTGAGCAATTCGCTAAACGATGTTTCTGCAAGCTCGCAAAGTTTTTCAAGACGCTGCAACGAAAAGCTCTTTTCTGAGAAGAGGCGTTTCACCGAGACCTCTGACAGATCCAGTGCGTCGGCAGCATCCCTGTAGGTAATCTTCTTCGCACGCATCTGCAGCTTGAGAGCCTCGACGAGATTGTCGGTCATGGACATGGCACGTACCCGCTGTTATCACCGTGATGATTGTAGTCCGCATTGTAGTCGTGTTGTGTCTTTACCCGCGACCCCGTTAATTACTAGACTGCAGGCAAAACCAAACACAAAACGAGGGATGAAAAATGGGTGCATACGACGACAGTGAATTCCAGGGCAAGGTGGCGGTGATCACCGGTGCAGGCGGTGGGCTCGGCAAATCCCACGCGATTGAGTTTGCCAAGCGTGGCGCAAAAGTTGTGGTGAACGATCTTGGCGGTAACGTCGACGGCAGTGGCGCAGGTGACGCTGCTGATGCCGTGGTTGCTGAAATTGAAGCGATGGGTGGCACCGCGATTGCTAACAAGGCATCTGTGTCTGATCGTGATGGTGCAAAAAGCATCGTTGATGATGCGGTTAACGCGTTTGGTCGCATCGACATCCTCGTTAACAACGCTGGCATCCTGCGCGACAAGTCATTTAAAAAGATGACCCTGGACGAATGGGATATCGTTATGAACGTTCACCTGAATGGTACGGCCTACGTGACCCATGCGGCCTGGCCGATCATGAACGAACAGAAGTATGGCCGTATTGTGCTCACCAGCTCCGGGTCCGGTATTTATGGCAATTTTGGCCAGGCGAACTACGGTGCAGCAAAGATGGGCATGCTTGGCCTCATGAACGTGCTTGCGCTGGAAGGCGCACGTAACAATGTTCGAACCAACACACTAGCTCCCGGTGCAGCGACCCGGATGATCGCAACGATTCCCGGCAGGGAGATTGACCCTGAAAACCCACCGGCTGAAAGGTCTCCGAAACTGGTGAGCCCTGCAGTACTTTTAATGTGTGCCGAAAATGCACCCAACGGTGCGGTGATCAATGCTGCTGGGGGTAAATTCTATAGAGCACAGGTCTACACCAACAAACCAGTCAAAATGGACGTGGACTGTGAATATGAAGACCTTGCTGAACAGGGCGAGGTGCTCATGGATATGAGCACCGGTCGCGCCAGGGAACTCGGCCAGCAAGCCTGATCAACTGATGCCTCGCATCCTGGAAATCGGCGGATACGCCGCAGGCTACTGCGGTCGCCTGTTCGCACGCCAGGGTGCGGAGGTTGTGCGCATTGAAACCAGCCGTTCACCGGCGTGGGCGTCGGATGAGGCGATGGACCTCTACCTGCATGCAGGCAAGAAGCGCATCGGAACTGCCGATAAAGGCCTAATGGCATCTCTGGCGGCGGAAGCGGACATGGTGGTTGTTGAAGCGGAATCCGCAAATGCGCTGGAACAACTCGGCTTTAGTGAATGGGACTGTAACATCAAGGCAAGCATCACGCCCTTTGGCCGAACCGGTCCCAGGTGTAACTGGCACGCGACACCATCGGTATTACTCGCCATGGGAGGCTATACCAATCTTGTTGGGGATCCTGATCGCGCACCGCTGACCTTGCCCGGTCACTATGTAGAGTTCCAGAGCGGTGCCATCACTAACGCGACAATAAATGCCTGTCACCTAGCGGACATGCAGGATGACGTGGATCTATCCATGCTGGAAACAGTGATGTCCCTGTCACAGTTCACCACGGTGCGCTGGCACTGTGCCGGTGAGATTCGGGAGAGGCACGGCAGTGATTTCTACTGGGTGATCCCGAGTGACCTGTTTGCCTGCAAAGATGGCTGGGTATACATCAACATCGTGCCGTCCTTTTGGGATGCGTTCACGGTGTTTGTGGACCTGCCCCAGCTTTTGTTTGATCCGCGATTTGAGACCAATGACCTTCGCAGGGAAAATCGCGCGGCCCTGCGCGAGATGACCGCTGAAGTCATGCTGCGATACACGCGCGAAGAGCTTATGGCGCGCTCGGAAGAAACGCGTATCCCGCTGGGTGTTGTGCAGACCCTCGAGGATGTGTTGAACGATCAGCATCTCGATACGAGAACCTTCTGGGAAACCGCAACACTGGATGGCCGCCCTGTGCACTCACCCGGGATACCCTGGCGAATTGGTGACGATCAGAGACCGGACATCAACCTTACGCAAATCGAAAGCGAGAACAGCGTGGAGGGCAGCGTATGACCCAGCCGCTCACCGGCATTCGAATACTCGACCTGACCCATGTGTGGGCTGGTCCACTTGCCGTGCGTTTTCTTTCGGACCTTGGTGCAGAAGTCGTCAAGGTGGAAGCGCCCTATGGCCGCGGGCCACGCGAGTTTCCCTATGCGCCACTGGGTGGCTGGCTTGGCGGTGATGATCATGGTGAACCGTGGAACGCCAACGCCATCTTTGTGAAGTTACATCGAAACCGGCAATCACTGTGCCTGGACCTTAAAGAAGAGGCTGGCCTTGAGTTGTTCCTGTCTCTTGTTGAAGTGGCCGATGTGGTGATCGAAAACTTCAGTGCACGGGCAATGCCGTCGATGGGGCTTGATTACGAGGTCCTCAGACGTGCCAACCCGAACATCATCTACGTCACCATGCCTGGCTTTGGCAGTACCGGACCCTACAGTGACAGGGTTGCCTTTGGTCCCATCGTTGAACCGATGTCAGGACTGACCCAGATGCTCGGTTACGGGCCGGACTCGCCGCGTAATTCTGCAATGGCACTGATGGATCCCATCACCGGCACGCATGCCTACGCTGCTGTTGTGGCAGCGTTACAACGCCGCAACGCTGATGGCCATGGGAGTCGCGTGGAACTTTCGTTGCATGAAGGTGGCGTCAGTTACAGCGGTCCCTGGCTGCTCGACACCCAGGCGGGCAGGGCGCCTCATTGCGTTGGTAATCGTCACCCGGCAATGGCGCCGCATAATGTCTATCCCTGCAAAGGTGATGATGCCTGGATCGCCGTTGCATGCCCAACAGAAGCATCATGGCGCGCCCTGGCTGAACTCATCGGGTTCGAACCTTTACCTGATCTCGAATCAAGGAAGCGAGATGAGGAGAGTATTGATGCAGCCGTCGCAGCCTGGACCTGTAACCGGGGCAAGGAAGAAGCGGCGATCCTGCTGCAGGAACATGGCATCGCGGCAGGGCCGGTGAATACAACCCCTGATATGTGTGCGGACCCGCAGGTACAAGCACGGGGCTTTTTTGACTGGCACGATCGTTTTGATACACCCATGCCCGGCAGTCCGATACAGGCAAGTGGTGTAAAACGAGAAACCTGGACAGTGTGCCCACTATTGGGAGAACACAATGCTGAGGTGCTCTCATCCTGGCTTGGCTATGACCAGTCAGAGGTCAATGACCTCACCTCTGCTGGCATCCTGTTTGATGCGCCGCCTGGTTGATTCTCTGACTAGAGCTTAAGCCGCTTTGGCGCGGCTCACCCCGGCAAAATAAAAATACGCATAGATGAGTGAAACAAGTCCCACGCCTGCCATCAGGTAGCTGAACTGGGTAAAGAAACCCAGCACCGACATATCCTTGAAGAAAAGTTCCTTGTACAGCAGCACGCCAATGCTGCCGATATAGCCAATGGCATCCGCCACATAAATGAGAAAGCCCGCATTGCTGCGGAACTCAGAGCTGGCAATCAGGCGTTCAAACAGCACGCACCCGACCGGGATGTAGGTGATGTATGCGCCGAGGCCAAGTAGTGACATCCATATTATCGGGTCTGTCATGAGGCCTGTATCAAAGGCGTACATGCTGAGACCGATACAGCTGACACCGGCCATCATCACCAGCAGCATGATTTACAATGCAACCTCGTTCCTGCGAATAAAGACAAACAGCGCCATCACCATGAGAGATACAATGGCGATAGCCGTTTCCGTCGTGGCAAATACATCGGCCCGGTCACCCATGCCGAGTTCCAGCCACACTTCGGCTGAGAAGTTATCGCGGTAATCCCTGAAGGCAGTGAGGAAAAAGTACATGCCGACAATCGCGATCAACCCGGGCCACAGATGGAAGAACAGCTTGCCTCGATCAGTCCCCGTCATTGCCTCGCGTTTGTGTCGCTGACCGATATCCTCTTCCGTTGGTGGCGGCAACTGCTCCATCCACCAGACAGAAAAAAGCAGCGGCAGGATAAAAACAGCACCGGTTGCAACCGGCATCCAGAACTCCGTGATGCCAAACTCGAGCATCAGGTATTTGCCCACCGCCTTGGTGACACCGCTTGCCATGACAAAGGATGCACTCAGCATTGCCGCGAGCAGTTCGGTGACCGTGCGCCCTTCAAGGTAGGAAAACACAACACCCCAGATCATGCCGAGCGGCAGGCCATTCAGGAAAAGAAAGGCAACGTTGTACGGTGTCGGAACCAGCGCAAAACCCAGCAAGGCCAGTTCAGCAACTGCCAGCAGGCCAAGGATCAGCCATGGACGATAGTTTTTCTGCAGCTCTGAGATAACCTTGATGCCAATAATCTTCGAGGTGGCGTAACCGATAACCTGCGCGATGATCAGCACGATCTTGTAGTCCATGCCAAACAGTTCATGGCCTTCAAACACGCCAACCGAAAAAGGTTTCCTGAACGCGTACATGCAGAAGTAAACGAGGAATGCGGATGTTCCGGCTGAGATAATCAGGCCGGTTTTGCCTTTGAGTACTGCGAAGTTCATCAGGTTGCTTTTAGTCTCGCGAGTGTGCTGCGTAACCCGTCCATGTCGGCGTAACAGCCCTGCAGGTGTCGTCGTCCTTCAGACTTGTAAGCTGACCGGCCATGCAGAACGCGGTAGTTGGAAAAAACGATCAGGTCACCCGGTGCGAGACGAAATCGCACCTGGTATGCAGGATCGGAGAGATATCTTTCGAGCAGTTCGTAGGCGCTGTAGTAGTCTGCCATGACATCGGTTGGCATCTGGAACGGCTGGATTGACCTGCTGTTGAAGCGCATCTGGTAGAAGTTACCTGCAGGTGCCTGTATCACGGGAATAGAGGATTCATGCACGCAGGTTTCATCAGCAAACCTGAATTGGACCGGTGTCTCTGCGAGCAACCTGAACTGCGCCGGATGTTCATCGACGAGTTTTGCGCTGATCGCCGCGCCATCTGCGAGGATGGTGTCACCACCCTCGGTATCAGCAAGCAGGCAGTGCAGTACCTGCAGGCTGGGTGGCGGTTCCCGGTACGGGTTGTCCGTGTGTAATGGCAAGGCGAGGGCAGTGTCTGCCAGGTTGACGGCGCTGCCATCCACCTTTACGTCAAAATACCTGCCGTAGTTGGTTTCTCGAACAAAGGTAAACCGCTCGGCAAACTCACAAACGTTAACCGATTCTTCGGGTACGCCCTCGATCCTTGCCCATCCATAATCGGTCACCGCCTGCAGGAAGGCGGTGAAGGTGGCATTCTCCTGAAGCTGCGCATAGTTGAAGCTCAGTGTCTCGACGTCCAGCGTACGGTCCCAGTGGATGAGCACGGGGCCATCCTGCAAACCGGGGTCGCGCAGCCAGTCAATGTCAAAGTGACTTTTCCCTGAAGTCCATTCAACAACAAGCTGATCGCTTTCAACACTGAAATGCATGGCCTTACATTCAGGCATATCAAACGTCTGCTCGAGTTTCTGACCGCCCGCGTGGCGTCGCCGGGGGTCGTTGTCCATCAGCCATTTCCACAGGTACTGACGGCTCACGCCGTCCGGCCAGGAGATGGTCAGTTCGGTGCTCGTAGCGGCGAGTTTGATCATGACGTCAGGTGCGAACTATCTTGCTAAGGGGAGGGTGGTGTGAGTGCTATTGCGCGGTCCACTTCTCCAGGTAAATCTGGATGATCTCGATGAGTGTGCCATCCGGGTCCATACATACAGCGATATCCGCAAGGCCGCCGTGACCTTCCGTTGGCGGTGTAATGAATTCCACACCGGCCTCAACAAGCTTCGCGTAGTCCGCGGCGAGATCGTTTGAAGCAAGGCATATCCTGACGGCGCCAAGGTCATCGTTTTTGCCCGGCGGCTGCTGGCTGTCCTTGTCATATTCGGTGAGGTCTATTTTCGGGAAACCACCATCAAGTTCCATGATGCAGGCACGTGCCCGGCTTGCCTCGGTGATGCCAAGTGCAGTGGTCATCGGTGCCGGTATTTCAGCGGGTACCTCACTGTTGATGCCAAGATAGGGTACCCCCGGAATGAGCGGCGTAAATCCCAGTTTTTCGTAGAATGCGATGGAATCGTCGAGGCTGGTGACATTGATATTGATATGTCCCCAGCCAAGTTTTACAGCTGACATTGAATCTACTCCCAGACGTTTTCACCGGATGCCTCGACCTCCATCAGCCGATTCAGGTCGTGGCTGAGGATCTTGTCGACATGGAGCTGCATCATGTGCCGGTCCGGTGCGTCAAACTTGTCTATTTCCGCCTGAAGTCTTTCTGCGGACGGTGGATTGCCGCCTTTCATCCGTGTGAGGAATCCTTCGGTGAACTTATGCAGCAGTTCGGCATCCTGGACAATCTCCATCCTGCCCCGCAGCGTCACCTGCCGCCCGATGCTCTCCGGGTCCCAGATACAGAACGACGCCGCAGGGTTGCGACGCCATGCATGGTACTTGGCGCGATTGGTTGTTGAGGTGACAGTGATTTTTCCGTCGACGAGGACATACAACATGACGGCGGAGACAGGCTCCTGGTTTTTTGTCACCCAAGACACGACGGCGTGGGTTGCCTTGTTGATCAGCGCATCCACCGCGTCATCGTTCAATGTAAAAGGTTTGATTTCCCGCCGGGCAAACCATGCGGGTCGGTTTTCTTCACTCATGATGTGCAGCTCATCCAATGTGACTGGTGCCAATGTACCTTATTGGCCAGCCGAATGTTGGCTCGGCGAATATTGGCGCGCTGCATATACGGCAGCATCGGGGCTGCTTGAGGGTGACGTCAGAGCTTATCGAGGTTATTAAGGCAGTATTCCGCCCGGTCAAGAACAGCGGCTTTCTGCGCCTCGTCCTGTTTGTCCCAGTTACGGTACACCATGCCGATGCGGGGATTGTTAGCCAGCTTGTCACGATGCTTCTCCATGAACGCCCAGTACAGGCTGTTGAATGGACAGTCGTCTTCTTGCGTCTTTCCCTTGGCGTTGTAATGGCAACTTGCGCAGTAGTCGCTCATCTTGTTCATGTAATTGGCGCTGGCTGCATAGGGTTTACTGGCGAGCAGGCCGTCATCGGCAAACTGGCTCATCCCCCGTGTGTTGGGCATCTCTACCCATTCCAGCGCATCAACGTAGATACCGAGGTACCATTCATCCACCTGGTCCGGGTGGATGCCTGCGAGCAGGCTGAAGTTTCCGGTGACCATCAGCCGCTGGATATGATGAGCGTATGCGGTATCCAGTGATTGGGTGATCACCGACTGCAGGCATAACATTTTTGTTTCACCGGTCCAGAAAAAACCAGGCAGGTCTCTCTCGGCTTCAAGCCCATTGGTGGATGCATAGCCTGGCATGTTGGCCCAGTAAATACCCCTGACAAACTCTCGCCAGCCGAGTATCTGCCTGACAAATCCCTCGGCCTGGGCGATATCAATATGAGGTTGCTGCTCATAAGCCGTGATCGCCGCCTCGATAACCCGCATCGGGTGCAGGATTTTTGCGTTGATCGCAAAGGACAGTCGCGAATGGTAGAGGGACCAGGCGTGTTTGCTCTGGCAGGTCATCGCATCCTGGAAGGTGCCGAATTGTGGCAGGCAGACTTCACAAAAAAAGCTCAGCAGGTCTTCTGCCTGCGCCTCGTCGATGGGCCACGGTAGATCCGGCATCGCCGTGCCAAAAATTGAAACGCCATGCGCTTGCAGCCGATCCAGCACCGCCGTTGCATCGTTAGTGAAAACGAGCGGTACCGGTAGCGCCGAGATATCTGACTTCTTCAGCTTGTTCCTGTTGGCGGCATCGTAGTTCCAGCTGCCACCCTGGGGTTCACCACCCGCCATGAGGATGTCGTAACGCACCCGCATCTTGCGATAGAAGTTTTCCATGCGAAGACGTTTACCGGCAGGAAAGTAGTCTTTGATTTCATCATCGGGCACGAGGAAATGTTCCGATGAGCAGCTCGAGATATCGATGCCGTCCAGGGTGAACCCGGCCAGTTGCTGGCGAAGCCGATATTCGTCCGGCAGCTGGTACTCAAATGAAGTGATACCAAGCGCGCTTGCGTGGTGTGTGATCAGGGATGGCAAGTCGCTGAAGTCGCAGGTGTCATCCAGCGTCAGGTGCATCACCCTGTGACCGTCAGCTTTAAGGCGGTCTGCAAAAGATGCCATAGCCAGGAAAAAGGCACTGACCTTCTGGACATGATGCCTGACGTAGTCAGTTTCCTGGCGCAGTTCCGCAACCAGGTAGACCACGCTGTCATCGATTTTGCTGAACCAGCTGTGGGCGGCGTTGAGCTGATCGCCAAGGATCAGTCGAAGGGTTGTTGCATTCATCTGGCGCTTCGCGGTTTTTCACCGCGGCATCTTTTGGAACAGTACTTTACGTCGTCCCACACCTTTTGCCACTTTCGACGCCAGGTGAAGGGCCTTCCACAGGTGGCGCAGATTTTGGTGGGCAGATTGGGCTTTGCTTGGCTCATGCCTGCATTTCTTCAGGGAGGCTATCTTCAGGAAGGATAGGCCAGTCAGCTGCGTCCACCGCATCGATGGAGGTCATGAGTTGTTTGCCGGTATCCGGGCACCATCGCCTGGCGAACTCACCGTGTGGATCATACTGCTCACATTGGCGCTCAATGTTGAAGTGTCGACCACCGCGCGGATCACACCCGACACCAGCAATGTACTGCCAGTTACCCCAGTTTGAAGCGGTGTCATAGTCGATCAGCATTTCCTGGAAGTGCGCGGCGCCGGCACGCCAGTCGACACCCAGTTCATTCACGAGGCAGCTTGCGACAATCTGTCGTCCACGGTTTGACATGTAACCGGTGGCTGATAACTGGTTCATCAGTGCGTTCACCAGTGGCCAGGGTGTCTGGCCGCTGCGCCACCTGTTAAATCGTTCACTGTAGAAGCTTGTGAGTGGTTTCTTGCCAGTGACACCCTCAAACGCAAACAGCTTTTCCCCGTGTGCCAGCGCGTACCACTTGAAGTATTCACGCCAGAGTAATTCAAATGATATCCAGTAGGTTGATTCATTCGCGCTGTGAGTTTTCTCGTACGTGGCGAGGTCATGCAGGATGCGGCGTGGTGACAGGTTACCGGCAGCCAGCCAGGGTGAGAACTTGGTGGACAGATCCCATCCTTCAAGCTCATTCCTGGTTTCCTTGTAGCTGAGCGGTGCCCTTGAACTGAAATAGTGTCCGAGGTGACGAAGTGCAGCCGCTTCACCGCCAGCGAAGTCGTTTTCGTGCGCGCTGTTAGCGACCGGTGGAAGCAGCGTCGAGCTCAGCTTTTCAGCCGGGGGAGGAGGCAGCTTCACGATTGGCGAAGACATTGTGACCCCAGGCAATGGTTCAACCTTTCGACGAAACTGTGAAAACGTTGCCGGAAAGCCGGAGGCATCCAAGGAGAAGGTTGCGGCAGCCGTTTCACTGTCCAGCAGTGTTGAGCTGTCGAAGGTTTGCTTGTCTATATCCGGCAAGGCGCTGCCAAGCCGCCGCCATTCGAACCGTTCATGTGAGGTATGTGGTGTTGCCCGAATGATCCTGGTTGATCGGTGTGTTGTTGCAAGCCTGGCGAGCACGGTGGCGGCATTTCCTTCGACGATGGTGAGTGCCTGGCCGAACCGGTCGAGTTCCGTCTGCAGATTCTTAAGGCTATCGTGAATAAATCGCCAGCGATGCGAACCCATCTGACGGGTATCGTATTTCCCGGGGTTAAACAGGTCCGGGTCTACAATGTAGGCGATGACAAGTGATTCATCAGCCAGGGTTGCTTCAAGGCAGGGGTTGTCCTGAAACCTTAAGTCGTCTGTCAGCCAGTACAGTGTCCTGTGTTGCATGGTTTGCCATCATCATGAGCTTTCCACGGTTACGGCTGGTGCTGACGTTTGGATGACCGGCGCCTACTCGCCGGTAGCATCGCCAACGTCGCTTGTGTCGCTTCTTGTAAGGGTGATGACAACCAGCTTGCCGTTCAGCCAGTCAGGCAACCAGGCTGGCGCGGTCGGGCGGAGCCTCGAGAAGATATCTGCGGTATAAGCGGGGTCGTCCAGTTTTGCCACGGCATGCCCTGTTAATGTCTCGCCGCGGATGTACATGGAAACCGGCTGACCAGCACCGACAAATTCGCGCCACCAGCGCCCATCGATGCCCATGAAAACCTTGTCACCTTCGTGGAGGAAATTTACTGGGTACATGGTGCCGTCCTGCAATGTAAGCAGCATCGTCTTGCGTGCCCTGTCCCCGTCTGGATTACTGCGGATCTCGTCAGCGACGCGTGCGTTGGTATCGTCAATCGTCAATGTGCGGTAGCCAAAGGCAGCGATAATGAGAATCAGCAGGCTGATCCCCATCCATTTAAGTATTTTTAGCCACATATTCTTCTCCGGAAGGCCGCCAGGGCTGACTTACAGGCAATCTTAGGGCGGTACCTGAACGTACTTAGAGTGTAACCAAGGTTGTAGAAAAACCGAATCACATTTATTATTTCGTGGCTCAATAACTTTCCTGCAGGTCCATATAATGATTACATTCGAGCTCAACGGGCAGGTCGTAGAAACCGACGATTCGCCTGATACACCGCTATTGTGGGCTGTCCGCGATACATTCAAGTTAAAAGGTTCCAAGTTCGGCTGTGGGGCCGGCCTTTGTGGTGCCTGCACCATGCATGTTGATGGTGTCGCGATGAGAACCTGCATCATGCCGATTTCCGCTGTTGCCGGTAAAAAGATCACCACCATCGAAGGGCTTGGTACACCCGACAATCCACATCCCCTCCAGGCGGCCTGGGTAGAGAAAAGTGTGCCGCAGTGTGGTTACTGCCAGTCAGGCCAGATCATGGCTGCGGCGGCCCTGCTGGAAAGCAACCCGAATCCGACGGAAGCAGAAGTTGAAGCAGCAATGGCCGGCAATCTCTGCCGCTGTGGATGTTATCCACGCATCAAGGGCGCGATCATGGCAACGGCCGAGTCATCACTTGCCTACAATGCCGCACCTGCGTCAGAGGAGGTGAAATCATGAGTGCCATGAATCTCTCGCGCAGACAGTTCCTCAAGAACACCGGTATAGTTGGTGGTGGCCTTGTCGTTGGTTTCTCACTGACAGGTTGTTCAACACCAGCAATTCCCATGGCCGAACTGGAAGGTGGTTATTCCCCGAACGCTTTCCTGCAGTTTACGGCCGACGGTGCCATCCATTTCTACTGCCCACGGGATGAGATGGGCCAGGGTGTCATGACCGGTCTTGCAACTCTTGTTGCTGAAGAACTGGACGTCAACCCGAACCAGATCACGCCTGACTTTGCTGGCGTACATCCTGATTACAACAACCCCGGCATGGGCGTGCAGGGAACCGGTGGCAGTAATGCCATGAATGCACACTACTACCACCTGCGACAGGTTGGTGCCGATACGCGGGCGTTGCTGGTAGAAGCTGCGTCAATAGACCTTGGCGTTGCTGTATCTGAAATCTCAACCGACGAAGGTCACATGGTTGTCGGCGGTGAAAGACACCCCTACAGCAAATTCATCGCAACTGCGGCCACGCTGCAGATGCCATCTGACAGCCCTTTGAAGGCGCGTACTGATTTCAAATACATCGGTACGGACATGGTCAGAATAGACGCCATGGCCAAATCCACTGGTACAGCGCTGTACGGGATTGATGCCGAAGTTGAAGGTATGCACCACGCGGTTGTTGTGCGATCGCCCGTGGCAGGCGCAAAGCTGCTTTCCGTCGACAAGACTGCTGCTGCTGCAATGCCGGGCGTGACAGACATCGTCGAAATTTCAAACGGCGTTGCGGTTGTGGCGGAAAAGTTCTGGCAGGCCAAGACAGCGGCTGCGGCACTGCAGACAGAATGGGAGAAGGTGCCTCTGTCTTCTGTCAGTTCCGACAAGGTGCTTTCCGATTACCAGGAAGCATTCAGTTCTGTTGAAGCAGTGACTGCCCAGGAAGAAGGCGATTTTGAAAAGGCATTGGCCGACAGCGCCGAAACGCTTGAGACGGACTTCTTTACGCCATTCCTCGCACACGCGGCGCTTGAGCCCATGAATGCCGTGCTCAAGATCGAAAACGGCGAAGCGGATATCTGGACCGGCAACCAGGGACCACCTGGCGTCCAGGGGCTCGTAGCCAGGTTTGCGGATCTTGAGCCTGAAAATGTCCGCGTACACAACATGTATCTTGGCGGTGGATTCGGTCGCCGCGGCACGCTCACCCATGTGATTGAAGTGACAGAGATCGCGGTTGCTACCGATAAGCCCATCCAGCTGACCTGGACCCGGGAAGACGATATGAAGCACGGTGTATACAGACCGGCTTCCCTTGTACGGATATCTGCTGGTGTCGACGGTGATGGCAACATCAATGCCTGGCAGGCTGAACGTGCTGGCGGCAACATGTCGCCCGAAACTGTGCGTAATATGTTTCCGGCGCTGTTCCCAGGCATGAGCGATGGCACTGTGGATTTTCTTGCCGATCTTGCAGAAGACGTCTTCAGCGGCTTTATGCCGGATCCATCGAGCATTGAAGGTCTTGCTGAAGGTTATGACCTGCCGAATCGTGGTGTAAAAAGTTACACCGTTGAGCATGGTCTGCCGCTCACCTTCTGGCGCTCGGTTGGACACTCAAACAACGCGTTTGCAAAGGAAGTCATGACGGACCAGCTGGCCGAGAAGGCGGGTATGGATCCTGTCGAGTTCCGTTTGCAGAACACCAGGAACAACCCCAGGCTGAACAACGTGATCAAAGTGGCGGGCGAGGCGATGAAGGCGATGAATCCGCCGGAAGGTCACTTCCTTGGTCTTGCAGCACACGGTTCTTTCAAAACTGATGTGGCCGAGATTGCCGAGGTGTCGGTAGAAAACGGCCAGATCCGCGTTCACAAGGTAACCTGCGTGGTCGATTGCGGCATTGCAGTAACGCCTGACGTGGTGCGAGCCCAGATGGAAGGCGGCGTGATGTTTGCGCTGACCGCAACACTGTACGGCCAGGTTGACCTGAAAGACGGCGAAGTGGTGCAGAGCAATTTCCATGACTACCCGATCCTGCGCATGAACGAGGCGCCG
Organism: Trididemnum clinides; assembly: GCA_963675345.1. Lineage (NCBI taxonomy): Eukaryota > Metazoa > Chordata > Ascidiacea > Aplousobranchia > Didemnidae > Trididemnum > Trididemnum clinides. The sequence continues at coordinate 17,017 of CAVLYW010000068.1, forward strand.
GAAGTTGATGTCATCATCATCGACAGTGACGATGATCCGACGGGTGTTGGGGAACCATCGGTGCCGCCGCTTGCACCGGCCGTTGCCAATGCGGTTTATGCCGCAACGAAACAGCGACTGACGGCGCTACCGCTGAAACTGGCTTAGCGTTAAATCGCTCTAAAAAGGCGGGTATCACCCGCCTTTTTTTATGGTTTACTAGCTAACGCCCTCGAGCAAGGCTCGACCCCTAAAGGCCGTGTAGAACGGAAAAGAAACAAGAGATGCAAAAAGAATTTACAGAAGACCAGGAGCAGTTTCGCGAGGTTGTCGCGCGCTTCCTGCAGGACAAGGCAGACCCGGCAGCGGCGAGAGAGTTGCTCGCAACCCAAACAGGCTTTGACGCCAATGTCTGGCACCAGATGGCAACGGAGGTTGGCTTAACCGGTACTCACATCCCGGAAACCTACGGCGGCTTTGGTTTTGGCGTGGTTGAGCTGGGTATTGCGCTTGAAGAAATGGGACGGCACATCTACTGCGGCCCCTTCTTTGCCTCGTCAGTTATGGCCGGTTACGGCTTGATGATTGCGGGTGATGAAAACGCAAAACAGACCTGGCTGCCGGAGATTGCGACCGGTGAGGTGATCGCTACCCTGGTGCTCGACAACCTGAATTCACCTGGTGGTGTTGGTCGTGTGCTGAGTGCAGCAGACAACAAGGTCAACGGCGATGTATCGCTCGTGGTTGATGGCCAGAATGCATCACAGCTGTTTGTGGTTGCCGGTGAAGCAGATGGTCTTGGCCTGTACCGTGTGGAGGCTGGCGCGAGTGGTCTTGCCGTAACGGCCATTGATTCACTCGATCCAACGCGAAGACTGGCGGCGGTCAGCTTTTCCGACGTGAGTGCAGAGCGGGTAGGTGATGTGTCAGAGGCTGCCCTTAATGCCATATGGGATCACATCTGTGTGGCGCTCTCGCACGAGATGATTGGTGGTGCGCAGCAACTGCTCGACTCTACCGTTGAGTACACCAGGATCCGTTACCAGTTTGGTCGGCCGATCGGTTCTTTCCAGGGATTAAAACATCGTCTTGCTGATCTTTTGATGGAACTCGAGTTCGCCAAGGCGGCAACCCATCACGCCGGTTTTTGCCTTGCTGCCGGTGACGGTGATGCGTATACGCCGAGCATGGTGAAGGCGATGGCATCGGACGTGTACCTGAAGGCTGCCAAAGAGGCGATCCAGATGCGCGGTGGTATCGGCTTTACCTGGGAAGAAGACACCCATTTCTGGTTTAAGCGCGCCAAGAGTTCGGAGGTGTTCATGGGTACACCGAGCTTTCACCGGGAACGGATGATGACAATGATGGAGGGTGCGGCATGACCAACGATGAGATTATCGCGGCGGTTAACGCCTGGATTGATGAAAACTGGAACCCTGATCTCAGCCTGATCGAATGGCGCAACATCCTGGTTGATGGTGGCTGGGCAACCCCGCACTGGCCGTCTGACTATTTTGGCCGTGACTTCACGCAGGAACAGTCTGCAGTGGTTTCGCGGGTGTTCCATGAACGAGGCGTGGTGCCGGTCGCGCAGACCGGCCCGAGGCGGCTTGCGGCAGAAACCATCCTGGCGATGGGCGATGACATCCAGAAAAGCCGTTACCTGAGACCAATACTGACCGGTGAAGAATCATGGTGTCAGCTGTTCAGTGAACCCGGCAGCGGATCAGACCTGGCAGGTCTTTCAACCAAGGCTGAGTTCATCGACGGCAAGTGGATCATCAACGGCCAGAAGGTCTGGAACACCAGTGCGCACCACGCTGACTATGGCATCCTGGTAGCACGTACCGACTTTGATGTACCAAAGCACCAGGGTATCAGTTACTTCCTGATCGATATGCACCAGCCCGGCGTCGAAGTCAGGCCATTGCGGCAGATGAATGGCCACGCTTCGTTTAATGAAGTATTCATGACAGACGCAGAGGTTGCTGCAGAAGACCTGGTTGGTGGCCTTGGTAATGGCTGGGCCGTGGCCAAGACCACGCTCTCGTACGAGCGACGTCTCGGCGGCGTAGGCCGTTCCTTTACCAGCAGTGAAGTAGCGCGCGAGGGTCGTGTTTACGAGGAATTCGAACGCGAAGTTGAAATCGCCAATGAACCATACACCTGGTATCCGCAGCGACAGGGTCGCGTCGACCTGGTGTTACCGCGCGCAAGGGAAACCGGCGCGATCAACGATCCTGTGATTCGCCAGGAGATTGCCAAGCTGCTGTCGATGCAGGAAGGCGCCAAGCTTTCGGCCGCCGCCGCAGAAGCCAAGCGAAAGTCCGGCTCCAATGAGATTGTGCCCGCAGGATCAATCGGCAAACTGGCGGCAAGTGTTATTGCCAGGCAGGCCTCTCATGTTCACACGCTGATTTCCGGGGCAGATGCCATGCACGGCGGCCCGGATTCTGCTGAAGCAGGGATGGTTGCCGAGGTGCTGATTTCGGTACCGGCGATTTCCATTGCGGGTGGCACCGACGAAATCCAGCGCAATATTATCTCTGAGCGTGTGATGGGCATGCCCAAGGACATCCGGCTTGATACCGGGCCTTTCCGGGATATCAAACGCAACGACTAGCCTGCATGTTTTATCAAATCCGCAAATCTGGGGACGATAATTTTGTTTCTGAGACGGCTCGTGAGCGGAGCCCTATCGAGAATAGGGCGCAGTGAGCACGGCGGCTCAGAAGCAAAATTAGCACGCCAGATTTGTGGGAACGCGCTTGAGATACAAAGTGTGCTTTCACAGAATCTTCATAACTATCTGATATTACTTTATCTAACTGCAAAACTAAGTGGTTTGGTGAAATATGCAGGCTAGACCGGCCTACCCGCGATCATCCGGAAGATGCCGGACGCCTTGGCAATCACCTCGTCCTCGCGATAGATCAGCACGTTTGCATAGGCCAGCGTGCCGCCGACCTTCTGTGCGCTGGCACGTGCTTCGACCCAGTCTCCCATTCTTGCGGTACCCATAAAGTCGCTGGACAGGCTGACGGTAGCAATAGCTGGCGTGCCGTTTTTTTCTGGCGGCCCGGTATGGCTCTTATCCAGGTGAACGCCGACGCTGTTACCGAGCGCGATGTCTGAGAGGGTTGAAAGAAGACCGCCATGCAGGTTGCCTGCTGTATTGCAGTGTTTCTCCTCAACAAGCACACCGATAATCACACCGTCACCGTCTCGTTTGCCATAGAAGGGACCAACCATTGTGATAAATGGTGATCGGGTTGGCAGATTTTCAAAGCCGGGTGGTACTTCTTGCATGTTAGCCCCGAAGCGCAGTTGAGAATGGTTGGATCGCGGCACAGCTTAGCATCCTGCCGGTACTGTGCGGGCGGGGAGTGCGTTGGTATAGTCGAAGGATTGGTTTACGAGGAAGTGGTTTATGGAACTCTGGACGTCGCCCACCCCAAATGGCTGGAAAGTCAGCATCATGGTTGAGGAACTCATCGAGGCGGGAGTGGATCTTGCCGACATGGAAGTTCGCACGATCAATCTCTCCAAGGGCGAACAGTTTGCCGACGACTTCACCGAGCGAAACCCGAACCAGAAGATCCCTGTGCTGCGGGACGGTGAACGTGACGTCATCGAGAGCTGCGCAATACTCCAGTACCTCGGCGAGAAGTATCCAACGTCACTACTGCCGCTGGATGATCATCGCTGGGACGTGATTCCCTGGGTTTACTGGCAGGCGGCAAACGTCGGGCCGATCTTCGGCAACAAGCTGAGTTATACCCGCTATATGGATGACGTGCCGCCAGAGAAGAAGGAGCATCCGCTGGAGCGCTTTGGGAATGAGGCATTGCGCCTTGTAAGCGTCATGGATCGGAAGCTCGGTGACAATCCCTGGCTCTGTGGGGATGACTTCACCATTGCAGATATTGCGATTTATCCGTGGTTGCGCGGTTACAAGTGGAGCAAGGTTGATATCACGACCAAACCCCGTGTGTTTGAGTGGGTAAACCGGGTCAGGGAAAGGCCGGGTGTGGGGCGTGGTCTCGCCTATGGCGTGCCAAAAGATGAAATCGATACCTGGTCTGCAGAACGCCGCGCCCAGTACAGGAAAAATGGCGCGACGATTGCCGCAAACGAAAACATCGAGGGGTCAATCGATAACTGAACCCGGCTCAAAATGCAGGTTTACACGCTGGTTTTCCGTTTCCAGCGGTTTGATTTTTCGGCCGGGTCTTGTGATCCTTGGCCCTCCAGATTTTTCACCCTGACATTAATAGGTAAACAACAATGGCTGATTGCTACATCATCGACGCAGCGCGTACCCCGCGTGGTATCGGTAAGCCCGGTAAGGGCGCACTGACTCATTTCCATCCGGGCCGCCTGCTGGCGAAAGTGCTCGAATCTATCGAAGCTCGTAATGACCTGAAAACTGAAGACATCGATGACGTTGTCATGGGTTGCAGCTCCCAGGTTGGTTTCCAGGGTGCCTGTGTTGCTCGAATGGCGGCGCTGGATGCGGGCTGGAGCACCAACGCGTCTGCTGTCAGCCTCGATCGTTTCTGCGGCTCCGGTATTACCTCTGCCAATATTGCAGCAGCCAATATCATGAGCGGTATGGATGACCTCTGTGTTGCCGGTGGCGTTGAGATGATGTCCTACACGCAGACACTTTCTAACCCAACCAACAACCGAACCGTGGACGGCGGCAACCTGCATTTGCGCGACCAGCACCCGCAGCCCCACCAGGGCATCTGTGCTGACATGATTGCGACGCTGGAAGGCTTCAGTCGTGAAGACGTTGACGCACTTGCAGTGGAAAGCCAGAACCGGGCACAGCATGCGATTGCCAATGGTCATTTCGACAAGAGTGTGATCACCGTGATGAACGATGACGGCACTGTTGCCCTCGATCGCGAAGAGTTTCCTCGCCCCGGCACAACAATGGAATCACTTGCAGAACTGAAAACGGTATTTGATCAGTTCATGGGTGTGCCTATCGACGACACAGGCGAAACGTTTGACCAGCTGGTGAAACGCAAGTATCCGGATCTCAAGATCAACCACGTACACCACGCTGGAAACAGCTCAGGTGTCGTAGACGGTGCCGCGGCCATCATCATGTCCAGCAAGGAATATGCAGACAGTGTTGGCTGGAAGCCCCGCGCTCGCGTCAAGGCGATCGCAACCGTAGGTGGTGACCCGACCCTCATGCTCAATGAGCCTGTACCTGCAGCGAAAAAGGTGCTCAAGCGTGCTGGTATGACCACCAGTGATATCGACCTCTTCGAAGTGAACGAAGCGTTCTCCGTTGTGGCGGCGAAGTTCATCAGGGATCTCGAGCTGGATCCTGAGAAAGTGAACGTTAACGGTGGTGCGATGGCACTCGGTCACCCGATTGGTGCAACAGGTTCCATCCTGATCGGCACTATGCTGGATGAGTTGGAGCGTCGTGACCTGAATACAGGGCTTGTGACAATGTGCACCGGTGGTGGTATGGCGCCAGCCATCATCATCGAAAGGGTGTAACAACAATGCAGTTCGGAGAAGCCGCACATTGTGCGGCTTTTTTCGTTATGGGGCGGGCTGCTCAGAAAACGATAGAAGTTTGTGTCAGTTCGCCTCGCCTGCAACCATCCAGGAGAAACCGTCCTCAAGCACATTGATGCCACCCTCCGCGTGCATGATGACGTCCGGTGTGCAGTAGCGCAGATACATCGCAACGCGGTCTTTATCGGTTCGGTTAGGCAAAGATCGGTGCATGAACATCCCGCCGAAAACCACCGCGTCACCAGCTCGCATCGGTAAAGGTATACCTTCTTCATGGACATCAGCGCCGAGTAATCCCTTCTGCGGGCTGTGATCGAGTAATCCCTTCCTGTGTGAACCGGGGATAACCCAGAGACAGCCGTTGTCTTCATCACAGTCGTCCAGTGTGATCCAAATAGTCAGGTCGCTGGCAGGCTCAAGGTGACCATAGCCGCTGTCCTGGTGCCAGGGAATATCGCTGCGTGCCTTCTCGTCGGCACGTTTGATGATGAACTGTTGATGGGTGAAGCAGATGTTGGGTCCGAGGACCTCAGTCGTAATGCCAATCTGCGGTCCATCTGTGCAGAAGTCCCTGATGCTGGCGGACCGGTGTACCAGTTGGGTCATGACATCCAGGCTGCGGCCGCCTGCAACGCGAGCGGCCTCTGTTTTCAGCGTATCGATCCACGAGTCATTCAGTAGACCCGGGATTAGCGCATAGCCTTCATCACTGATCTTTTGTTTCAACTCCCCATCCATCAGAAATCCAGCACTGATTTTGCTGCCGGGCGTTGCCTGAATCTTTCGTCCCAGGCGACGATGTGTGGGAAATCGCTGATCAAATCCGCCTGGCCAAACCGCGCAAACTGGAAGCCTGCCTGCATGGTGCAGTCCGCGATGGAAACCGTTTGCCCCGTCAGGAGCTCACGGCCGTCTGATAGTTTGTCTTCGATGTAGGCGAGTGATTTGGGCAGACTTTCCTTGATCTGTGCTGCGAGCTTAGGGTCCGCAGGTAATCCGAGAGGTGAGTTGGTGGCGTGCACAAACCTCGTCATGGGTAACATGATTCGGCTCTCAACGGTTCTCTCTAACGCTTTCGCATGGGCGCGCGCTTCCAGGTTCGAAGGCAGCATTGCATGATCAGGGAATTTTTCCTCAAGGTAGTCGATGTCGCGAGGGACTCAAAAATATAGCTGCCATCATCCAGCTCCAGGACGGGCACTGTACCGAAGGGGCTCCGGGCGAGGTGGGCATCGCCATTCAGCTCGCCTTCAAACGGGTTGATTTCGACTCGCTCAATCGGCAGGTCAGCGCCTGCTTCCTGCCGTTCGGCAAGATACAGCAACACTTTGGCCGGGTTGGGCGCCACGATCATCGTGTACAACTTCATTGCAGATTTGTCCTTCGTTCTGAGGCTGTGGTATTCGCGCTCAAGGCGAATAGTATGGCCTGTCACCTGACACAGTTACCCGTCTGAGCACCCTGCGGTGCGGGAAGTAGTCGCTGGCTGCATAGTGCTGGACGGCGCGGTTGTCCCAGAATGCTACCGAACCTGGTTCCCAGGAAAATCTACAGATGTATTCCGGCCTGCTGTGTTGTACGAGCAGCTGCGCCACGATGGATTCAGATTCCTGTTTGGATAGAGGTTCACCCGTGCGCCTGTCGTAGAGTGAGTCGTGTCGCAGAAAGCCGCCGTGAATGTATAGGCCTGGCTTACCCGTTTCAGGATGTGTGCGCACCAGTGGATGATCAACACCAAACGGTATGCTTGCCTTGATGTCCTCGATGAGCTCATCCGGCAGAGTGTGTTTGCCTGCAGCGCCAAGAAAAATACGATAGTCGTGAATACCGTTCGGGTGTTCTACCTTATCCTTCAAAAGGGAGGGTAAACCCAGGTAACAGGCGTGACTGTCTGAAAACAGTGTGTCACCGCCAAAGGGTGGTAACTCGATACACTGTGCTATCGACCCCAGTGAGGGTTGCTCCATCCAGGTGACATCCGTATGGAAACCATTTTCTGCGCCAGGCGAGTTCTCATCGTGCACAATTTCGAGAATATAGGGGTTCTCTCCCGGCTTACCGAAAGGGAAAGCATCAAGCTCGCCGAAGCACCTGCCGAACGCAACCTGTTCATCCTGGGTCAGGTGCTGGTCCCGGAAGAAGATGACTTTACGTTCCAGCAGCGCCCGGTGAATGAAACCGATCAGTTTGTCTGTGAGCCCGTTTTTCAAGTCGACGTTATGTAGAATCGAGCCGATGGTGATGCCAAGATGCTCAAACCGGCAGCCTAGTTCATCTGCCTCCTGCTGCAGTGATGCTGATACGGGTTGGTTACCCATCTTTTCATACTCAAGCGCAACGCCGAGGCCTGCCCTGTTAAATGCCGGGAAGCGATGTGCGATTGGACGGTTTTCGGCAACCTGTTCCTCATAGATTGCACTGCGCGCGGCGTGCATCTTCTCTGCCATCTGGATGGCGATGTCGTTGTAGGCATTGTGTTCGGTGGTAGCCATGTGCTTTCCGAGTAGGTTGTTTTGAGCCAACTTATCGAAGCTTGCTGGTGGTGTAAATGACATCGCCCGGTGACTGATATACTCGATCGGCAATCTGACAGGATGAGGCGGCGCCATGAGTGAGGAACCGGCAGCAAAAGCGAAGAAGGTGATGGGGGTATCGGTACCGGACCTCGCATGGGTGGAGCAGGTTCAGGAAGAAATCATAGAACCGGACCTGCCCATTGTTGATGCGCATCATCACCTATGGCTGCATCCTGGCGAAACCTACCTGATGCCTGAGTTTGTGGCGGACCTCGATAGTGGTCACAACATCGTCTCGAGCGTGTTTGCCGAGTGCCGGTCGATGTACAAAAAGGAGGGCCCGGCGGAGTGGCGCTCCCTTGGTGAGACAGAGTTTGTGACAGGCTGCGCTGCGATGGCCGAGAGCGGCGTATTTGGTGAACGGAAACTGTGCGAAGGGTTTATCAGTCGGGTTGATCTTTCCCTGGGTGATGCGTCACGGGAGATATTTGAAAAACACATCGAAGTGTCCGGCGGACGCTTCAAGGGTATCAGGTACACCACCGCCTGGGATGCACATGATCGTATCCAGAGTCATGCACCGGCTGAACATTACCTGCTGGACGGTGGCGTAATGGCAGGCGCGCGCGTCATGGCGGATCTCGGGCTGACACTTGATTCCTGGGTGTATCACACCCAGCTGGGCGACATCGCTCAGCTCGCGGCTGAGTTACCCGCTTTAACTATCGTGCTGAACCATACCGGTGTGCCCATCCTGGGTGGCCCTTACCGTGATAAGCATGATGAGGTGTTCAACGACTGGCTGGCGGGTATCAAACAGGTAGCGGCGCATGACAATGTATTTATCAAGCTGGGCGCATTGCCGATCAGAAAGTCAGGCGACGGGGTTGATCGCAGTCTGCCTCCCACATCCGATGAAACTGTTACCGCCTGGAAGCCTTGGATAAGCGAGTGTATCGATGCTTTCGGTCCCGCACGCTGCATCTTTGAATCCAACTTCCCCGTGCAGAAGCTGTTCGCGAGTTATCACGTCACATGGAACGCGTTTAAAAAGCTGGCCGCTTCAGCATCAGAAGATGAGAAACGCCATCTGTTTCATGATGCGGCGGTTGCTGCTTACCGGCTTGGCGCGTAGTCGCAAGACTTTGCGTTACAGGTAGTCCGGGTCGCGGCCATCCGGGAACGGTTCTTCACGAGACATGATAGGACTGTCGCCGGGGTTCAGGTTCTCGTGTGCTCGTTTCCACATCGCAAACGTGCCCAGGATATGCACGGGGTCGCCGTGGATCTCTGTGAAGCCGCCGTTAACCTCGCGGGTGTCAAAATAGGCGGCGTTCACGTTGTCGGCCCACAGCTCACACGCGTTTACAAACCCGAGGTCCAGCATGCGCTGTCTTGCGGCGGCGAAGTCATTTACGAGACACCCGGCATGGTGAAAACCTTCTTCGCCCGGGGCGAACATGTCACGGTAAATCGACGGCGTATCGTCGTGCTGCTGGATGAACTGGATCTGGTTGTTGCCGAGGTAACCGAATGCGTACGAGACATCAGCTTCCTGGTCGGTGCCGCGATATTGGAACTTGTCGGTCTTGTGATGTGGCACCAGTACAAAAGGACCGGCACCGTACAGGCGATGCCACTTACGGGCCGCCTCTTCGACATCGTTAACAAAATAGGCGTGCTGAAAAATTGGGTACAAGCTCACTCTGATATTCCTTCAATCGATGCTTGCCTGCGAGTGTCCCTGAATTTACATTGGACGTCAAAACGCGATGGACACTGCGTTATGCGCCTTACGACAACCATTGCCCCATGAATGACGGATAGAGGAAAACAAAATGACATTTGCCATGCTTGAACATGACCTTGGCGAAGATATCGATATGCTACGTGACACGGTGCGCCGTTTCTGCATGGATGAGATTGTCCCGCGTGCTGCAGAAGTTGATCGCAGCAACGAGTTCCCGATGGACCTCTGGCAGAAGTTTGGTGATCTCGGTGTGCTGGGCATCACCGTATCTGAGGAATACGGCGGTTCGAACATGGGCTACCTGGCGCACGTGATAGCGATGGAAGAGATCAGTCGGGCCTCTGCATCTATCGGGCTGTCTTACGGTGCCCATTCCAACCTGTGTGTTAACCAGATCATGAAAAACGGTAACGACGAGCAGCGTGCCACCTACCTGCCGAAACTGTGTTCCGGTGAACATGTAGGTGCGCTTGCGATGTCCGAGCCGGGTGCGGGTTCTGATGTGGTGAGTATGACGCTGCGCGCTGAACGTGAGGGTGATGTCTACGTGCTGAATGGCAACAAGATGTGGATCACCAACGGGCCTGATGCGGATACCTATGTCATTTACGCAAAAACGGATATGTCTGCCGCTTCTCGCGGGATCACTGCGTTTATTGTTGAACGCAACTTTCCCGGTTTTTCACAGGCGCCGAAACTGGACAAGCTGGGTATGCGCGGCTCGAACACCTGTGAGCTTATCTTTGAGAACTGTGAAGTACCGGTAACCAATGTGCTGGGCAAAGAAGGTGCGGGCGTGGGTGTGCTGATGTCAGGACTCGACTATGAGCGCACCGTGTTGTCAGGTGGTCCTGTCGGCCTGATGCAGGCCTGTCTCGATATCGTCGTGCCGTACGTGCATGAAAGAAAACAGTTCGGCCAGGCGATTGGTGAGTTCCAGCTGATGCAGGGCAAACTTGCGGACATGTATACCATCCTGTCTGCCAGCAGGGCCTATCTCTATGCGGTGGCAAAGGCATGTGATCGTGGCCAGGAGTCTCGTAAGGACGCCGCCGCGGTGATCCTCTACACCGCTGAACAGGCAACGCAGCTCGCGTTGCAGGCCATCCAGGCGCTCGGTGGCAACGGCTACATTAACGACTATGAAACAGGCCGTTTGCTGCGCGATGCAAAACTCTACGAGATTGGTGCTGGCACTTCTGAAATTCGGCGCATGCTGATCGGTCGGGAATTGTTTGCCGAGTCTGCATAACAGCGAGGTGTGTCAGCTGACATACCTCAGCGGGTCCGGGTCGCCCACAACCTCATCCAGGGCCTCTGCCAGCAGTTTGCTTTGGTCCATGGCCTGCTGCCAGAGTTGAATTCGCTCGGGCTGGCTGTAGCGGGGAAAATCCTTCCTGTCCGGCACCTTGCCACCAGGTAGTGAAGCGAGATAAGTGGCGGAGGGCGCAACAACCACAACACGGGATAATAGCTGCCTGGAGTTACGTCGCCATGGCAGCTTTTTGTCGAACCATCCCTTGATGACGTCGCGTCGGCTCGAAATGCGGGTAAAGCGCCAGTGAATCGGTACGCTGATTGCGGAAGTCGAAATGGTAGTCGATAACACCGCCGTCCCAGTACTGCCCCGCAGGTGCATCAGTGATGTCCTGCACGCCGCTCATCAGGAAAGGGATTGAGCCGCTCGCAGTTAGCGCTGATCGCACGTTCTCTGGTTTGAGCGTGATGTGCGCAGTATCAAAATCATCAAAGACCATTGTCGATGAATCACCACTGCTGAAAACAATGCGCTGGAAGCTTGTCGCCAGCATGTTACGACTGAAGAGATTGCCGATGGCAGACGCGCCCATGCCGAGCGCCAGCAGTGGATCAGCTTTACGGTTGTTAAGCCCCTTACCTCGAGCAGTCACGATGTGACTGGTGTAACGCGGGTGGGCCACCAGGTGATTGACCAGCGCATCATCGATAAATCCATCCAGAACCCACTCACAGAGTTCATCAACAACTTCCGTGGGAGAGCGCTTCTCGTTTTCATCCCAGCCCTGGTTCAGGTAACGATCCTGCAGGGTGGTGAGTGAAGCAAGCGGGTCCGGCGGAGCAAAAGCAGCATGGCGCCAGCTGCCAATGGATGAACCATACAGACAGAGTGGTTTGTCGCCCTTTGGAAGGAAGTGTTCAACCAGGTATCGATCCAGGTGCGTGATCCCGAGCAGCTTTGCGCCACCTGATGCGCCAATCAGCGCGTTGAAGATATCCGGCGTCCAGCCGTCGCGCTGCAACCGTTCTTTGGCCACATCACCGGCAATGATTGTCAGGCGAAAGGGGTTCACATCTGCTTCGCTATAGGCAATGGTTAAGTTTAATACACCGCCCGAATTTATGCGGTGCTGAATACTACAATAACAACCAGGGAGAACACCTCTTGAAACCTCTTATCCTCTATGGCGTTCCTTTTTCGCAACCGGTTCGTGCCGTCATGTGGCTCATGCTGCTGAAGCGCACACCTTTCGATATGGTGCTGACCAATCCCGGTTCCAAGGGTGATAACGGCAGCAGGAACCCGGCGTTTCTTGAAAAGAACCCTGCAGGCACCATCCCTACAATAGAAGACCCTGATACCAGTTTTACGCTGGGTGAGGCGCACGCGATCATGGCTTACCTGTGCCGCGTTAACGGCTGGACCGATGTGTACCCGGACAACGATGAGGCACGCGCGAAAGTCGACTGGTACCTGAACTACCATCACCGCAATGTGCGTGATGCATCCATTGGGCTGGTGGCACCAAAGATCAGGAAAGACCTGGATATCCCGGAGATGGTGCAGGATTCCGCACGGCGTAACCTGACCGGGGCGCTGACCACCATGGAAAACTGGTGGCTGCGGGATAGCAAGTACCTGGTGGGGGACGAGGTAACCATCGCCGATTTTGCTGCCTATGTTGAGATCGGCCAGCTGCAGCCACAGTTCACCAATGTGTATGACTTCTCGCCGTTCCCACGGTGCAGCGCTGGCTGAAAGATATGACGGAGGTGGAGGGCCACGATGATGTGCATGTCGTCCTCGCGGAACTCGGCGATATATCCGTAGAAGCACCCGATATGGATCGAATCAAGAATGCCAACAAGCGGGCACTGCAGGTATTGAACCAGAAGCTCGAAGAACTGAAATCGGCACAGGGTTAAAACATGCGGCTCGAAAACCAGGTAGCGATTGTCAGCGGTGGTGGCTCAGGGCTCGGCAAGGCGATTGTTGAGCGTTTCGTGCGTGAGGGTGCAAAGGTGGTGGTCCTGGATCGCACGGCATCGGCCTGTGAAGACATGCAGGCGCAACATGATGGCAGCGTGATCGGTTTTGTTGGCGACGTACGCAGTATCGAGGACAACCGTAGCTCCGTTCAGTGTGCGCTCGATAACTTCGGGCAGCTCGATACGGTTGTCGGCAATGCCGGTATCTGGGATTACAACGCGAGGCTGGTGGATCTGCCCGATGACAAGCTCGCCAGTTCGTTTGATGAGCTTTTCCAGATCAATGTACTGGGCTATATCAATCTTGCCAAGGCAGCACTGGCACCCTTAACTGAATCGTCAGGCTCCATGGTGTTTACGGTATCCAATGCGGGTTTCCTGCCTGCAGGTGGTGGGGTTCTCTATACCGGCACCAAGCACGCGGTGGTCGGCATGATTCGCCAGCTCGCCTACGAACTCGCACCGCATGTGCGTGTGAACGGTGTGGCGCCGGGTGCTATATCCACCCGACTCAAAGGCCCGGAGTCCCTGGGGATGGAAGAGCGTGTGTTTCCGGGTGAAAAGCTGGAGCAGGGCGCGGAAGGTTTCGTACCCATCGGCAGGATGCCGACACCAGCAGAGTATGCAGGTGCCTACGTATTCTTTGCCTCGCGTGAGGACAATGTGCCCGCCACTGGCACGGTGCTGAATCACGATGGCGGCTTTGGCGTGCGGGGTATTGGTGCAGTACCGCGCGGTGGTGACGATCTGCGCGAGCGACTTGGTCTCGACTGACCATTTACCTGCGCGCTTGTTGCAGGTGAATGACATAATGGACCCTTCTTAACGGGTTCACTGGGCTGGCCAATCCACGTGTGGTTGTTTTGTGTTCTGCTTGTCCTCGTCTGTCTGGCCACCATGCTTGCGGCCCCAACACTTGGCGGCGGCTGGCTGTGGGACGTCGGTAATGGCATCGGCTTTGGCGTGCTGGCCGGTCTGATATTTCTTGCCCTGCCCGTGGGGCGTATCAGTAACTTTCCTTCACACGAGCTGTTTGCAAAAGTTGTGCTGGCACTGTGTGTGATTCATGCCACCTGGTTTCTCGTGCTGGACCCTGCTCTTGTCACCTACATCACACCGGGCCGTGCACCGGCATATATGCTCGCAGGTATTGCCGCCCTGGTCCTGCTGCTGTGCACCACCGTGATGTCCGAGAGGCCGGCCAGGGCGCGCTGGTTTACAGGACCCGCCTTCAGGCAGTTGCACAGGTGGGGCGCAGTGTTTGTACTGGTGGGTGCCGGGTATCACGTGTTGGCAAGCGGGTTTTATATCTCTGCCTGGTATGAAATAGCGTCGCTGTTGTTTGTGTGCGCGCTGGCTGGCGTTTTGCTGTGGAGGCAACCGGGTGCAGCCGATTACACGGAACGAGAAGCCTATCTGATGGGGTTGATGGCGTTGGTGTCAGCCGTTGCCTTTGCGGCAATCAGGAATGTCGAATTATGAGGTATGTGATTGGACTGCTTTCAGCAGCATTTGTAGTCCTTGGCATAGGCGTCTTTGCGACCTGGGAGCGGCCAAAGGAAGATAACTATTACGGCAGTCCGTCACCGATCCTGCCGATGGCGTTTGCCCATGCTGATCATCGAAGTGTTACATGCGTTGACTGCCATCATAACTTTACCGACGGTTCGGGTATCGGCACGTGTGTGCATTGCCATGTCACCGATGAGGAACTGTTCAGCCAGCTTGAAAATCAGTTCCATGACCTCTGCCGCGGTTGTCATGTCGAGCTTTCTTCACAGCATGAAGCTTCTGGTCCGGTACGCCAGTGCCTTCAATGCCACCATCTTGAGGATGTGCCGTGAAAAAGTGATCAGTTCAACGCGGCGTAGGAACGTTGTGGTCTCCCTTGTCATGTTTATCGGCGGAATCCATCAGTTCGTAATAGCTACCACACTCATCCACATAGATATGGGCTGCTATCGATAGTTCAAGGTGGCCTTTATCAAGTGAGCCTGCTGCAATGGAGATGCGGTCTTCATCGAGTTTTTCGAAGAAGAGGCTGGATCCGCAATGGTTACAGAACCCACGCCTGAATCCTTCAATGGCGGTAAACCAGCTAAGCGATTCATCTTTGCTGATAGTTAAGTACGCCCGCCTTGTCGCAGTCGCAGCAACAAAGTGACCACTCGTTTTTCTGCACTGCTCGCAGTGACAGGCGATGACCGCGCGTAGAGGTCCGGTAACTTCAAACATCACCCCTCGACACGCACAGCTTCCTGTTGCTATCGCCATTGCCCAACCCTCGCTCTTTCGGATGCAGCCAGTCTAAGTGCAGTTTCAGGTTGGGTTGGTTTAGCAGGCGTCCGGGTATGAAGCATTTGCGCCATGGAGAGCTTCATTGACAGACTGGCTGTGCCTCAATTGCTCACTTCTCAGAACGCTACGGTACCGCTGCGCAGGTTTGTATCATGTCCGCCATCCACAAAAAGCACGCTGCCGCAGACAAAACTAGCCTCCGCACTCAGCATAAAGACGATGCCTGCAGCGACCTCTTCTGGCTTGCCCATCCGCTGACCCAATGGAATCTTGCTCTGGAAATCGTCTGCGGCTTTCTGCATCTCCGGGGTTCGTTCACGCGCGTTCATCGGCGTGTCAGTAAACCCGGGTACTACTGCATTGAGTCTAATACCGTCTGCTGCGTAAGCAGGCACCTGCTGGCGCATCCAGTTAATGAGCGCTCGTTTTGAGCTGGCGTAGGTCGACATGCCCGACCGATTGGCGACGCCTTTCAATATCGCTTCGCGATCCAGCGTGCCAAACAGCTCGACAAGATCTTCTTTGTGCCACAGTACAAAGGTGTGGGAGGAGACAATAACCGCGCTGCCTTGTTTTGCTTTTAGCAGATCCCGACAGCCATTGATCAAATCGATAGTCCCAAAGAAGTTCACTTCTGCCACCGCTTCGGTTCCATGGTCACCGATAACGGCTGCGACCGTTGTTATGCCATCAAGACCATCGGGCGCTTCCTTGTGTATCTGCTCTATGACCATATTGCGCCCGGCAGGTGTGGAGAGGTCACCGATGATATCGGCATCACGAAGATCCACCGAAATGACCCTGTGTCCCTGTTCGGTGAGTTTTTTCCGTACTGCGCCACCAATGCCGTGCATCTTATCGTCACTAAGGGCTGCGCCGGTTATGACATACGTACCCATATGCGTTCCTCAATTTTGTCCAGGATTACGGCCCACAGTATCTGCCTGTATAGGCGCTACCATAAAGTGAATACCGGATGATCAACAGTCTCCTGTCAATGATTATCCGCGTGCAGGGTGAGTCAATGACGTGGGTCTGCGGGTGCACAGAATTGTGTATCCCCGAAACACGAGAACATCTGGATGGACTTGAAACTAGTGTGGTTCTAAAATGGCTCCATATTGGAGCTATTTTATGCCTAATCTATCCATAAAAAATGTACCCGAAGAGGTTGTCGCCAAACTCCGCCAGCGAGCAGCCGATAGCCATCGTTCCCTGCAAGGTGAACTCCTGGATCTTGTCTGTCGTGCGACGGAAGAAGTTCACGAAACAGGGTCAAGCGAAAGTGAAATGTCAGGTTGGTTATCGATTGAGGCAATTGCAGCTGAACTGAATACAACACGCACAAAAGTCAGCAAGTCGGTACCTCTTGCTGTAGATATCATCCGTCAGGAACGGGACAGCAGATGAGACGAGAACTCTTTGTTGCCGAACCTGAGAAAATATATAACGCGCTGCCACCGATTGTGGTGGATTGCAGCCTCCTATGCGCAATCTTGTTCAATGAGCCTTCCAAAGATGAAGCATTGAATCTGCTTTCGGGCAAGTCGCTACACGCACCGAACCTTATCGATCATGAAATCGTCAGTGTCGCAGTTAAGAAGTCAGCAGCTGTACATAGTGACTTCATAGAGAAGGGTTTGGATGGGTATCGAAAATTGCGGTTGGCTCGTCACAACATCGACCACCGGGCCCAGTTTGAGCTGGCGTTGAATCAGAAAATATCCGCATACGATGCGGCTTATCTACAGCTCGCTGTTTCAATCAATGCGCCACTCGCTACCTATGACCGAGAACTCGCAGAAGCTGCCAGGGAAGTGCTTTCGCGTCGCTAGAAAGGGCTGGAAGAGATGGAAATGCCGACAAAATAAAAAGGGATAAGTGGCTGTTATCCTCTATCCTTTTTTTGTTGGTGGGCCGTCCGCGACTCGAACGCGGGACCATTTGGTTAAAAGCCAACTGCTCTCTACGGAGATGCAGATATCAGCTGGCAGCGTTAAAGCAACATTGTCTTCTCAGTGGGTCGTTTTCGTAACCTGGGGTCTTCCTTTGACAGACTGGCAGCCCAGGTGAGGAATTCAAGGTAATCAGCAGGTGGCAACTGGGAGGCCTGATTGGCAAGTACTCTGAAGTCAGTACATCTGCTTTTGGACATAGCGTCTTCTTTAAGTTCCCTCTTCTCCTGCTCACTCAGCTTGGTCATGGGCTGCCTTGAGTTCTTCATAGAAATCTTCGAAATCGAATAGTGCGCAATATTCACGCAACAAAGACCAGTCTATCTGCTCACCACTTGCACGTCTCGCATCGAGTAAGGCACGAATGTCGCTCTTGTCACGATCAGCGCGATTTTCATCGTTAGCGATAGCCTGGATTTTTAATCCAATAATGTCCTCGGGTATCAGTGTGGTAAGCGTAAGGTTGTCTGCAAAACTTACCTCGACACTCCGTTCCAGCATGGATTTTGAGATTTGCCTGAAGGAATAGATGATGTCAATTGTTCCCAGGTCCGAGGACTCGGATTGATACCTGGCGACGTTCTCGCTCCGAAAAACCTGGGTATATCCGTGGTTGTTCAAGATTGAATCTGCTCGTTCGGCGTCCTCCAGCAAGAGTAGAAAGTCGATATCGATAGTCGCACGCGTAACGCCCCAGAAACCCAGCGAAAAACCACCGATAACAGCGTATCGGATCTTTTCGTCACCAAACTTTTTTAGGAGTGTTGATGAGACCTTTTTGAAGTCCACGAAGTTAGTCCACGGGAGGTTCGTTGAGATTATATCAGCGGGTGAACCCCACTGGATTTGAGGAGCAGTAGCTATTCCGAATAGGTTAGTGAGAGCGAGCTCGGGTGGTGAAGAACATACGCCCGTTTTAGCTTGGCGCTGATAAGAAAAAAGGGATAAGCGGCGATTAACCCCTTATCCCTTTTTTTTGGTGGGCCGTCCGCGACTCGAACGCGGGACCAATTGGTTAAAAGCCAACTGCTCTACCGACTGAGCTAACGGCCCGAAAAGCGAAGGGCGGTATCATACCGATTCCCACCTAAAACTCAAGAAGCCCGATCAGGGTAGATTTTGCGCCAGAAACGCCTCGATCAGGGACGCTGTTTTCCCGCTCAGATCCTCGCCGTTCAGTGCTTCCAGCGTTGCGAGACCGCCTGGGTTCACCACGTTCAGCTCTATTATCCAGGGGTACACCAGATCCAGGCCCACATACACGGCGTCCATGTTCAGCACGTAAGCCGCAATCGCCTCGCAGCAGGTTCTTTCCTCATCGCTGAGATCACAGGGTTCAATCGCAGCACCCTGGGCGACGTTGGTGCGGTGGTCTGAACCGGGCAGCCGCCGATATTGTCCGACGACCTGGCCTGCTGCCAGCAGCACCCTCTTCTCACCCTTACCGGCAATCTCTGGAATGTAACGTTGCAGTAGCGTGTACTGATTGGCATCAGGCCCACAGAGATGTTGCAGGATGGCCAGCGCGTTCTGGTCATCAGGGCCGAGCAAAAAGACATCGCGACCGAGCGAACCTGCCGGTGGCTTGGCTATCCATTGTCCGCCCTCACGCTTGATGATATCGAGCAGTTCTTGGGGGTTGGTTGCTGCATGGGTTTCAGGATGCTGGATGACATCCTTCAAACCCGTCAGGAAGTATTTGCTCTTCAAATGCATCAGCGCGTCGAGCGAGTTGATGATGCGTGTAGATCGCAGCGTGAATAGTAGCTGGATCTTGTCCAGAAACGAGGCGCGTTCACCGAGTCCAAGCACCCACACGATATCGTGAGCGTCGAGCCTGATGGGTGATGTTGCAGGGAAGGGATCGTCGACCGCCACGGCATCTGACATCAAAAAGCCATGGCCCATAAGATCACCGGCAGCAAGCCTCAGGCTGTCGATAAAAACGCAGTTAACGTCGTGTCCCATTGCCGCAAGAGCGCGACCGAGGCGCAGGAAATTATCGTCGGTAACGCGTTCGGTCGTTTGAATCAGGAGGCAAAAGCGCATGGGACCGCCGGGAAAAAGGACAAGATTCTATCTGAATTTTCCCCTTCGGTTATAATAGTAAGTTCCCTTGCGAGAACAGTAGTTTCACATGGCCAGTATTGCGTTTGACGTGCCATTACATCAAAGCCACATGCTCAGTGACGGCGAAGTTGCTGCTTATAAAGACAGCATCAGGGCACTCCTTGAAAAGGAGAATGCCACCATCGTTGCGCACTACTATACCGACGATGCCATCCAGGAGATCGCTGAGGAAACGGGCGGCTGTGTCTCAGACTCGCTCGAGATGGCTCGGTTTGGTGCGCGGTGTGATGCCGAAACCCTGGTTGTTGCCGGCGTCAAATTCATGGGGGAAACTGCAAAAATCCTCAGCCCTGAAAAACGCGTGATCATGCCGACGCTTGAGGCCACCTGTTCACTTGACCTGGGTTGCCCCATTGATGAGTTCAGCGCGTTCTGCGACGCACATCCCGATCACACGGTGGTTGTCTACGCCAATACCTCTGCCGCGGTGAAAGCCCGGTCTGACTGGGTGGTGACCTCCAGCATAGCGCTTGAGGTGGTGGAACACCTGATGGACGAGGGTAAACCTATCATCTGGGCGCCTGACAAATACCTCGGCTCCTACATTAATAAGGAAACCGGCGCTGACATGGTGCTGTGGGATGGCTCCTGCATTGTCCATGAAGAGTTTAAGGCGAAGGGGCTTGAAGACCTGATGCATGTCTACCCGGACGCTGCTGTGCTGGTTCACCCTGAATCTCCGCCGTCGGTAACTGAACTTGCGGACGTGGTCGGTTCAACCACGCAGATCATCCGTGCTTCCCAGGAACTGCCGAATAAGCAGTTTATTGTTGCGACCGACAAGGGCATCTTCCACAAGATGCGCCAACTGGTGCCGGAGAAGGTATTTATCGAAGCGCCTACCGCGGGCAGCGGTGCAACCTGCCGTAGCTGTGCACATTGTCCGTGGATGGGTATGAACGTGCTCGAGAACCTCGAATCCTGCCTGCAGACAGGTGAGGGTGAGATCATTATCGACGAGGAGGTGCGTCAGCAGGCCATGCTGCCACTGCAGCGCATGGTGGATTTTGCCGAATCGCCCGACCTCAGGGTGCGTTAACGAGTTCTGCTGCCCGTTGTGCCACTTTGGTAGCAGGCTCTGGTGTGGCCCCGCACACCAGGTCATCCAGCGAACCCACAATTTCGCCCTTGATAATCGGGGTGCAGTCCCTTGGGAATGATTGCGTAATCTCCACCCCACGTTTTTGCACACGATCGAGGAACCGGTCCAGCTGCTTGTAGCTGCCGTAGCTCGCGACATCGTGGATACAAAGCAATGACCAGTCTTGTTCTTTCATGGTCGAGAGTGCCGCTTCCGGCCAGTCTTCCGGTGCTTCCCAGTCCCTCGGCAGGCAGTTGAACAGGACCATGGTGTAGTTGTTCTTACAGAGGTGCTTCACGGCAGGTGGGCTGAGTGTCCGTTTGGAGCGCACACCGCCACCCATATACGGCCTGAACAACCTGTGCTCGTTCAGGTTGCCCAATATCTCTTCGGTTGTGTCGATTTCCCGCCGGATCAAGTCTTCGTCGAGTGTCGTCCCCAGCTCAATCGCATGCGATGTGGAGTGATTGCCGACCCAGTGTCCCTCGTTAACCGCTCGGTACAGGATATCCATGTTGGCTGATGCCTGCATGGCCGGGTGCATTGAATTGCCGTGCCCACACACAAAGAAGGTGGCTCTCGCATCGTGCTCGGCAAGTACATCAAGGACTTCCGGCGTGCATGCTGGATCCGGGCCATTATCGAATGTGATGGTCAGCTTTTTCATGACGCCGGAAGATTACGTCTCTGTTTTTGTCTTTTCAACAAGCAGGTAAGGGGTGTTCGTCAAACAAGGATGCTTTATAAATGACTGTAAGTCATTTAAAATCGACCGGTCGCTATATTGGAAGAATTCGCTACATCATTTAAATGACTTATGGTCATTAATACGTTTAATACAGATGAATCAAAGAGTTACAGAAAGGCGCCGGGCAAGAAGCAAAGATCAGAAGGATGAGCGAAAGCGCGCAATCCTGGTAGCGGCCGAAGCACACCTGCGTGAATCCGGCTTTGAGAAATTCTCTGTAACCGGGGTTGCGAGGCAGGCAGATCTCGTCAAAGGCACTATTTACCTCTACTTTGATAACCGCGAAGACCTGCTGCTGGCGCTTTATGTAGAAAAGCTCGGCGCATGGGGGGATGCGCTGGTGCGCCAGTCGCCCTCTGGGATGAGTGATCTGGCCTTTATTCGCAACTACCGGGAACAGTCCCTGGCCGACCCGCTGTATCTGCAGCTGGTTGCCAACCTTACGCAGGTTATCCAGCGGAACATTTCGCCTGAGAAGCTTGCGGTATCCAAACGCATTACTGATTACGTCCTGGAGAGGCTGTCTACAAGACTATCTGAAAGGCTGGATATGACCGCCGCCCAGGTGGCGGACGCATTGTCAGGCCTGGGCCTGCTTATGGTGGGCGTCAGCCTGCGTGATGAGAGCAATGAAAGTGAGTTTGAGAAGCAGGCGCTGAGAATAGTGGGTGGTATTCGCGCGGAATCCCGTTAGGAGCCCTTCATATCCCAGATATCTTCCATACGCTGCTTGATTCTCGCGCTCTGCTGGAAGTTGTTTCGTACCAGCGGCAGCGCATACCCCAGCTGCTTAATCGCCTGATCGAACGCACCATTAAGTACAAAATACTCTGCGCGTGCCTCATGAACGCCCGGAATATTGTTGGCGAGGCCATAAGCTTCGGCGAGCATGTACCAGATATGTTCATCGTTGGGCCTTGATATGGAGATCGGCACCAGCACATCGAGCGCGGCGTGCGGCCTGCGGGCTGCGATAAAGGTCTCAGCATAGGTCATGGAAAGGGGATAGTTATCGGGGCTGAGTGCCAGGGCCTCCTCAAGGATTTCCAGCGCATCGTCATGCTGTTCACCCGCCCGGTAGGTATCGGCTTCAGCAATGCGGAAAGCGATGTTGTAGGGGTAGGCATCCCGTAACTCGCGGATGTGCTGCTGGGCCCGGTCAAACTCCAGGTCATCGGTTAACACCAGGGCGAGTCCATACTGATTGGCCAGTTGGCGTGTTCGATTGTCTGTTGCCAGCTTGGCTTCAAACTGCTGCGCGAGATCAGGCGCATTTGAGGTGATCGCCTTCGCCCGGGCGCGCATAAGCTGGTAGTCCAGCTGCAGCGGATAGGTCTGCTTGGGGTACTGCTGCGTCTGGTTATAGGCATCGGAAATTCGTGATTTAGTCACCGGGTGCGTACGCAGGAATTCCGGGATCCTGTCACCGGTGTTGTATCTTGATGCACGCTGCAGGCGTTCAAACATGTAGGCCATCGCTCGTGGGTCCATGTCGGATTCTGCCAGTGTGTAGATGCCGATCCGGTCGGCTTCAGCTTCGCGCTCGCGCGAGTATTTGAGCAACTGGTTCTGGCTGTAGCCCTGGGCGCCTGCAAGAGCTGCAAGACCCGCATCAGCGCCGGTGGTCGCCATGAGGATTACACCTGCAAGCAAACCAGCCATGTTCACCACCGATGCTTTTTTGCCTCCACCCAGCTGGCGCGCAAAATGCCGCTGGCTGAGGTGAGCAAGTTCGTGGGCCAGAATCGCCGAGATTTCCTGCTCGGTTTCCGCGTATGAAAACAGCCCGTGATTGACACCGATGATGCCGCCGGGTGCCGCGAAAGCATTGAGTGACGGGCTTTTGATAATGATGAGGTCGATGCGTCGATCGGTCAGCTGGCTGTTGGAAGCCAGGCGGTAGATCAGGTGTTCGAGATAATCCTGCAGGATCGGGTCGTCAACGGTCTCGGTCCTGGCCCTGACGGAGCGCAGGAAATGCTGGCCCAGCGCGCGTTCCTGGTTCAGGGAAATGATGCCAGAGGTAGAATCCCCGAGCGTAGGCAGGTTGTGTTGTTCGGCCGCAAGCGCAGACAGGCTGGGGCCTGACAGCAGCAGGGCGATGGTTAAGACTTGTAACAACTTCGACATAAGCAAGATACGACAACATCTGCCTGATTGGACGCATTATCGCACGTTATGTTCCACCGATCGGTTGGGAAGTTTCAGTTATAATTCAGCAATTACCCCGTTCGGATCCACCATGCAGATAGACCAGACACTCGATGCATGCGGCCTGACCTGCCCGCTGCCATTATTAAAAGCAAAACAGGCGCTTAACGGCCTCGATACCGGCCAGGTGCTTGAACTTGTTTGTACTGACCCGGGCTCTGTTCGGGATTTTGAGGTGTTTTCAAAACAGAGCGGTCACCCACTGCTGGAGTCCAGGGAAGAGGACGGCAAGTACTACTACAAGCTGCAAAAAGCCTGATCGCCTCCAATGCTGGACGTGCTGCGCAGTTGGCTGGATCGATATCTCTCCGATGAAGAGGCTGTGCTGCTCGCCGTTATCGTGGCGAGCTTTTTTCTCGTCATCATTACCATGGGGACCATCCTTGCGCCCTTGCTGACCGGGATCATTCTCGCCTACATCCTGCAGGGTGTGATCAAAGTGCTGAAGCGCTACCAGGTACCGGAACTCGGTGCCGTGCTGGTCACGTTTCTCCTGTTCCTTGGCGGCTTTGTCGCGTTCCTGGTGCTGGTGATACCCCGCGTCTGGCGGCAGATGCGCAGTCTTTTTGATGAGCTGCCGGATCTCGTCAACCAGACCAGGGAAACGCTGGAAGGCCTGCCGCGGGCTTACCCCGACTTTATCTCGCAGCAGCAGGTAAACAGCTGGGGGGAACTACTGAACGCGGAGGCTGGTGAAATAGGGCAGTGGATTCTCTCTGTTTCGCTCTCCCAGTTACCCGTTGTCATCGCCGTGCTCGTCTACATGATGCTGGTGCCGATACTGGTGTTTTTCCTTTTAAAGGACAAAGACGAGATCCTGGCCTGGGCAGTGAAGTTTCTGCCGAAAGATCGGCCGCTCATGAACCGGATCGCCGCCGAGATGGATGTGCAGATGGCTAACTACATCAGGGGCAAGTTTGTTGAGTTCCTGATCGTGGGTATTGCCACCTATGCGCTCTTTGTACTGTTCGGGCTGGACTACGCGGCGCTGCTGGCGTTCCTGGTTGGCCTGTCGGTTATCATCCCGTATCTCGGTATTGTTGCTGTCACCATCCCGGTGGTTTTTATCGGTTACCTGCAGTTTGGCTGGGGTGTGCCTTTTTTCTACCTGGTGCTGGGTTACGGCATTATCCAGGGCATTGACGGCTTTATCCTGGTGCCGCTGCTGTTCTCCGAAGCCAATAATCTGCACCCCATCGCGATAATCCTTGCCGTGCTAATATTCGGTTCCTGGTGGGGTATCTGGGGCGTCTTTTTTGCAATTCCGCTGGCAACCCTGATCAAGGCGATCATGAATGCGTGGCCAACACCGGAGGCCCGGGCGGAACCGGCATGATTACCCTCGTCTCAGCCCTTGTTTACGGAAATCGTGGTCAGTAATATGAGCCACTTTTCCCACCCCACACCCCGTACAGAGCAGCGCATCCTATGATTACCGGCAGCATCGTCGCACTTGTTACACCCATGCATGAAGACGGCGCGGTCGATTGGGATAAGTTCAAGGGACTGTTGGAGTGGCACATCGAGTCCGGCACCGCGGCGATTGTGCCCGTTGGTACAACCGGTGAGTCGGCCACTGTATCGATTGAAGAACACTGCAGGATAGTCGAGTTTGTCGTTAACAACGTTGATGGCCGAGTACCTGTTATTGCTGGTACCGGCGCCAATGCGACGGCTGAGGCCATTGAGCTGACTGCAGCAGCAAAACAGGCGGGTGCTGATGCCTGCCTGCTGGTGACACCTTATTACAACAAGCCGACCCAGGAAGGGCTGTTCCGTCATTACGAGGCGATTGCTGAATCTGTGGACATCCCGCAGATCCTCTATAACGTGCCCGGCCGTACCGCCTGTGACATGTTGCCTGACACCGTGGCACGAACCGCTGAACTCCCCCGGGTGATCGGCATCAAGGAAGCCACTGGCCTGCTTGAACGAAGCCAGGAGATCCGCCAGTTAACGGGTTCTGATTTTGCGATTTACTCAGGTGACGATGAGACAGCCTGTGACCTGATGTTGCAGGGTGCAAACGGTACGATCAGTGTGACTGCCAATGTTGCCCCGGCAAAGATGGCAGCGATGAGTAATCACGCGGTGGCAGGTCAGCGTGCTGAAGCAAAAGCACTGGATGCGGAACTGGCCGACCTGCACAAGGACCTTTTCCTTGAGTCCAACCCCATACCGGTGAAATGGGCTCTATATGAAATGGGTCGTATCGGCGAGGGCATTCGCTTGCCACTGACCATGTTGTCAGAAGAGTTCCATGACCGGGTGAGACAGGCCATGCAATCGGCGGGTGCAATCTGATATGGCGCGTTTCAATTTGATCAGGTTCGGCGCACTCCTGCTGACTATTTTCATCGTGAGCGGTTGCTCCTGGTTCGGCATCAGCGAGGAAGAGGAACAGCTACGTACCGGTTCCTCAAAGCAGGTGGTGATTCCTGACGGTCTTGATGAGCCGCAGTTTGTCGACATCATGCCGATTCCCGACATTGTTGATTACCGCGGTATTGGTGATAGCGGTATTGATGTGGGGCTGCCCGATGCGCTCAGCACAAGGTATGGTGTGGAACAGATTGTCATTCGCCGCCTGGGTGACGATATGCAGTGGGTGTTTGTGGATACACCCACCTCGATCATCTGGCCGCAGGTTGTCCTCTATTTTGAGGAAAACAACGTCCCGGTGGCGAGTCTCGACCCTCGTAACGGTGTCCTGGAAACAGAGTGGGTAAATGCGACGGGCTCCTCTGCTGAGGATATCTTTGAGAGCATCAAACAAGGCGCGGCCTGGAACAACCAGCTGTCGTCATCACAGCACAAGTTCAGGGTTCGCGTTGAGCCCGGTGTGCGTACCGGCAGTACGGAACTTCACATCGACCAGAAACAGATGGCCACCGGTGCGCCGTTTCGCGTCACAACTATCGACTGGGATAGCGGCTCCGATAACAGGGAACTTGAGTCAGAAGCGCTGAAAGCACTCGCCTACTATCTTGGTGATCGCACCGCAGAGGGACCAAGTGTTTCCCTGCTTGCGGCTGGGCTCCAGGAAAGCAAGGCAACCCTCGAACCACGCCCTGAAGGCATGGTGCTGCGGTACAAGCTCAACTTCGACCGCGCCTGGGCAACCGTCGGTGCTGCACTCGATAATGCACGTGTAGATGTGCAGGACCTTGATCGAACGGCAGCTAACTACTACGTACATTACACCCGTCAGCACGACCCGGATCCCGGTTTCTTCTCGAGGCTGTTCAGCTTCGGTGATGATGATGAAGTGCAGGATCTGAACCCTGGCCACCGGTTTACGGTGCACCTGCAACCTGCCGGTGATGAAGTTCACGTAACCGTAGCCTCTGACGCAAGCAGCCAGAACGCAACGGATGCAAGGACCTTACTCCTGTCTGAGCGGCTGCTGAAACTCATCAAAGAGTACTCGACGTAACCGGATGAGAATCGCCTCACTCGGCAGTGGCAGCAAGGGTAACGGCACCCTCGTTGACGACGGCGAGACCTGCGTACTGGTTGACCTCGGCTTTACCCTTAAAGAAACCCAGCGACGTCTCGCGCGCCTCGGTGTGGAGCCAACTGATATCACCGGCGTGATTGTTACCCACGAACATGCTGACCACATTCATGGTGTCGCGGCGTTTGCGCGCAAGTTCAAGGTGCCGGTTTACCTTTCACACGGCAGCTACCAGGAAAAGTACATGGGCGCTGTGCCCACGCTGCACAAGATCAACTGTCAGCAAAATTTTCAGATCAATACAATTGAGGTCGTGCCCGTGATCGTGCCCCACGATGCGCGTGAACCCTGCCAGTACCTGCTACGCTCCGGTGGCAAGACGGTGGGCATCCTGACCGACCTCGGACACATCACGCCACATGTTGAAGCGCAGTATCGTGAATGCGATGCCTTGCTGCTCGAGTGTAACCACGACCCGGGCATGCTGAGGGACGGGCCTTATCCCTATCCACTCAAGGTCAGGGTGGGGGGTGACTATGGTCATCTCAACAATGACCAGGCTGCCGGACTGCTGGCAACCGTCAATATGGAACGATTAAACCATCTTGTGATCTCGCATATCTCCGAGCCGAACAACCTGCCGGCGCTGGCCGAACAGGCTGTTGCTCCATACCTCGAGGGCGGGTGCGGACGCCTGACGGTTGCCAGCCAGGAAGATGGTTTTGACTGGATCAGCCTCTCGTAACGTCTGCTGTACAAACTACTGTAAATAATTACAGCAAAAGCTTGATATCTGGGTTTATGTCCAGTACTGTATGCGCTTACAGTAATTGTAAGTTGGCAGGAGCATCCCCTCATGAAAATCAGGCACATCAGGTCACTCGATATTTGGTTGATGAGCAAAGGCAACAAGGTGCTGTATCGGGGTAAGCAGAACCCCTGGCACTCACAGAAAGTCATGCAGGTTGCACTGCGCAGGGAAGGCCTGAAACTGGTCGCATAAACCTCATCTCCCGCGAGTATTGTTTGTCCTTGAAACTATCCTTGAAACGCTATTCTTGAAACGCCATTCTTGAAACGACATTCTTTAAGTAAAGAGCACAGGAATACGAGCTCAACAGCAATCGAACCGCAAGCAGGTTTGATTATCCCTTCTGACGCGTTAGGCTACGCGCGCTGGTAAAAAGCAGCAAAAAAGCGACAAAAAGCGAAAAGCACAAGCAACGAGACGTAAGTAGCCATGAACGCTGATCCCAACATCATTGAAGTCACCCTCCAGAACTTCCAGTCGGAAGTAGCCGAGCGGTCCCAGACCACGCCGGTGTTACTCGAGTTTTACGCAGACGGCGCCGAACAAAGTGCCGAAGCCGCCGTGCTGTTGCAGCGTCTGGTTGGCGAGTACCAGGGCAAGTTCCTGCTGGCCCGCGTTAATATCCAGGAGAACCAGCAGCTGGTTCAGCAACTCGGCGTTCGCACGCTACCTACCGTCAAGGTGATCTACCAGGGTCAACTGGCAGGCGACCTCGAGGGACCACTTGATGAAAACCAGCTGCGAGGCATGCTGGAACAGCTGACCATGAGTCCGATGGAACGCATGCGTGACCAGATCGATATGCTGGTGATGCAGGGTGCAAGGAAAGAAGCCATCGGCCTGCTGCAGCAGGTTATCGCGGAAGAACCTAAGAATTATGCGCTGCATGTTGAGCTGTGTGACCTGCTCATCCAGGAAGGCGATGCTGATGAAGCGAGGCAGATCCTGCCTGCATTGCCTGCAGATACGCCGGGCATTGAAAAGCCAAAAAGCCGGCTTGAGTTTATCGACGAAGCGGGTGAACTACCTTCGCTTGAGGCACTTCGCGCGGCCGTGGCTGATGACGAGGATAACCTCGCAGCCTGGTATCAGTTGGCCGTTAAGCTGGTTGTGGATGACCAGATTGAAGAGGCACTCGAAACGCTACTGACGCTGCTTAAGAAAGACAAAACCTGGGAAGAGGAAAAAGCACGCACGACGATGATCCGCGTGTTCAATATGCTGGGCAAAGGCAATGACCTTGCCACCAGCTATCGTCGCAAGATGTTTACTTTCCTGCACTGATCACTCCTTAACGTTTGAAAATGAAGCAAAAATGATGGTGGGGAGGAGTGTGCTAAAATTGGGGTCAGTTCTTGAATTTAACTGGTTATTCAAGGTGGAACACGTCTAATGCCTGAACCGTGGATGCTGCCCGCAGCAGGCGCTGCCGCGATGATGCTGATCATCGTTGCAGGCGTAACAATTTTCTTTTCCCGCAAAATGACTGTGCTACGCGTGGAGTCCGCGTCCCTTGCAGCAATGAACAGTACGCTAACCGAACGTGTTGGTGAGTTAAAGGACGAGGCGTCCGGCCTGACCCTGGCACTCGATCAGGAGAGAGCGGCTGCAGTAACTCATCGTGAGCAGATCACTCGCTTGCGTACCACTTTGTCTGAGCAGCAGAACCAGACCGAAGAAAAGCTCAAGCTGCTTACGGAAGCTCGTGGTCAGCTTGACGACGCCTTCCGCAATCTTGCAACCGAGATCTTTGAAGCGAAGCAGAAAGACTTCAAGGCGCAGAACAAGGAGCAGTTGGGTGCACTTTTGAATCCACTTGGTGAGCGCATCCGCGACTTCGAAAAACGTGTTGAAGAAACTTACAGTAATGAAAGCAAGGAACGCTTCTCGCTCGTCAAGGAAGTGAAAGCACTTCAGGAGTTAAATGGCCGAATTGCACAGGATGCCGTTAACCTCACCAATGCGCTTAAAGGTGAAAACAAAACCCAGGGTAACTGGGGTGAGGTTGTACTCGAGCGTGTGCTCGAAGAATCCGGTCTGCAGAAGGGCAGGGAATACGAAACCCAGGTCAGCCTCGCCAACGAAGATGGCAAACGCCTGCAACCCGATGTCATTGTTCACCTGCCGGAGGGCAAAGATGTCATCATCGATTCGAAGGTGACGCTGACCGCCTACGAACGATTCTGTTCAACCGATGATGCTGACGAGCAGGCCAAGGCGCTGAAAGCGCATGTACAGTCACTTCGAACGCATGTGAAACAGCTTTCGGCAAAGGACTACCAGAAGCTCAAGGGCCTCAGGACACTAGATTTTGTGTTGTTGTTTGTACCGGTTGAAGCTGCGTTTACAGCAGCCGTGCAGGAAGATCCCGCCATTTATTCAGATGCCTTTTCACGCAACATCATGATTGTGTCTCCATCTACACTGCTGACCACGCTGCGCACGATTCAGAACATCTGGCGTTACGAACAGCAGAACAAGAACGCACAGGAGATCGCCAGCAAGGCAGGCGCGCTTTACGATAAATTTGTCAGTTTTGTTTCGGATCTCGATACCGTCGGTGCTCGACTGGAGAGCACGCAGAATGCTTACAGGGATGCATACTCCAAGCTTGCGTCGGGCAAGGGTAATCTCGTCAGGCGTGCAGAAGATATGAAGGATCTCGGCGCGAAGGTGAGTAAATCTCTGCCGAAAAACCTGGTTGAAATGCCACAACGTGAGCTCCCCCTTACCCAAAATGTTGGGACAGGCAAACAAAGCACGCCTTCGTAATGAAGTTAGTTGTTCACAACGTGACCCGTTTGACATAAACCGGCGGTTTCAGGAAACTTTGAAGCCTTTCGGGGTTAAGTTCCGATATAACCTGCTGATTTATAACAAGAAATACTAATAACTTTATAAAGGTGCGTGACCTGGCCCGCTGGGGCGCGCCGTCACGGTAATTTTTACCCCCAGAGTTATCCACAGCCCAGACCGGCTACAGCGCGCGCTTTCTCTGGCCTCCAGGAAATGCAAGCCCTTCGACAGGTAAACCAGGGCGTGGATAACTGCTCAAGAAAAAATGCCAGGAGAAACTTGAATGAGTGAAGAGAACAACAATCGTTACTGGCGCGCAAACATCAACCTCATGTTGATGCTGCTTGCCATCTGGTTTGTGGTGTCGTTTGTGTGCGGCATCCTGATTGTCGATTACCTGGACCAGTTCCGTTTCTTTGGCTACAAGCTGGGTTTCTGGTTCTCCCAGCAGGGGTCGATTTACTTTTTCGTTGCCCTGATCTTTGTCTATGCCTGGCGTATGAACGCCATTGATAAGGCATACGGCGTCGAAGAAGAAGAAGGGGAGTAATCGGATGTCAGCACAAATCCTTACCTACCTTTTTGTTGGCGCAACCTTTGCACTATACATCGGCATTGCTATCTGGTCGCGCAGCGCTTCTACCAATGAGTTTTACGTGGCAGGTGGTCATGTACACCCGGTCGCTAATGGTGCGGCGACGGCGGCAGACTGGATGTCAGCAGCGTCTTTTTTGTCCATGGCCGGTATCATCGCGTTCGAAGGCGCTGACGGTGCCCGTTACCTCATGGGATGGACGGGTGGCTATGTGCTGCTCGCGTTGCTGCTTGCACCTTACCTGCGCAAGTTTGCCAAGTTCACCGTGCCCGACTTCGTGGGTGATCGTTACTATTCGCAAACTGCGCGCCTTGTTGCAGTCGTTTGCGTCATCTTTATCTCGTTTACCTATGTGGCTGGCCAGATGCGCGGCGTGGGCATTGTATTCAGCCGGTTCCTCGAGGTGGACATCAATGCCGGTGTCATGATTGGCATGGGTATCGTTTTTTTCTACGCGGTACTCGGTGGAATGAAAGGCATTACCTATACGCAGGTTGCGCAGTACTGTGTGCTGATCTTTGCCTACCTCGTCCCGGCGATTTATATCAGTCTCATCCTGACGGGGAACCCGCTGCCGATGCTGGGACTCGGTTCAACCATGGATGATGGTAGTGGTACCTATCTTCTCGACAAGCTGGACGGTCTAACCACCGAACTTGGAATGACTGCCTTTACCGAGGGCAGTAAATCCACCATCGATATGTTCTTTATTACCGCTGCACTGATGGCAGGCACCGCAGGGCTGCCGCATGTCATCGTGCGTTTCTTTACGGTGCCAAAGGTACGTGATGCGCGAATATCTGCTGGCTATGCGCTGGTGTTTATCGCGCTGCTTTATACCACTGCACCAGCAGTGGCAGCGTTTGCAAGAATCAACATCATCGAGCGTGTCGACGGCATGGTGTATACAGATGCACCCAGCTGGTTCACCAAGTGGGAAGACTCCGGCCTGATCGCCTGGAAAGACAAAAATGCAGACGGTGTTGTGCAATACCGCGGTGGTGCGGCTATGTCTCCGGCAGGCCCGCAGTTTACCGGTGACCGTGGCGATTTTGGTGAAAGGGCGGTGACCAACGAGGCAACGGTTAATGACAATGAGCTGTACATTGACCGCGATATTATTGTGCTGGCACACCCCGAGATCGCCGAGTTACCCAACTGGGTGATTGCGCTGGTGGCAGCCGGTGGGCTTGCCGCGGCGCTATCGACAGCGGCCGGACTACTGCTGGTGATATCAACCGCGGTCTCCCATGACCTGATGAAACGCACGTTCATGCCGCAGATATCGGAGAAGCAGGAACTGCTCTATGCGCGAATTGCCGCTGCCGTGGCTATCGGTATTGCCGGTCTGTTCGGGATATATCCGCCCGGCTTTGTGGCGCAGGTGGTGGCCTTTGCGTTTGGGCTTGCGGCCGCGAGTTTCTTCCCGGTTATCTTCCTTGGCATCTTTTCGCAGCGTATGAACAAGGAAGCAGCCATCGCGGGCATGATCACAGGCCTTACGTTTACCTTCGGATACATCGTGTTCTTCAAGTTCATCAGCCCGGAACTGAACAACGCTGATCACTGGTGGTTCGGTATTTCCCCTGAGGGTATTGGCACGCTTGGCATGATCTTCAACTTTATTGTGTCCCTGGTTGTCAGCCGGGTAACACCACCGCCGCCTGCCGAGATTCGTGACATGGTGATGAACATCCGTGTACCCCGTTGACCCTTTGAACGGTTGAAGTTTCAGGGGCTCAGTGTTTGTATAGCGCGCAACATTTAAAAGTGCTGCAAAGCGCCTGAAGGAGTGGCTCGCTGTGGATGCCGACGAACTGATAGCCCGCTATGAAGAAGAGGGCATATCCAGGGTAAAACTTGGCTTTACCGACATTGATGGAGTGATCAGGGGCAAGTACATCAGCCTCGATAAGTTCAAGGCCATCGCTGCCGGAACATCAGGTTTCTGTGATTGTGTATTGGGCTGGGATGTTGACGACCAGCTTTATGACAATGCCACGTTTACTGGCTGGCACACGGCTTTTCCTGACGCAACCTACCGCCTTGATCTTGCAACAGAGCGGCGCCTCACTGATGAAGGCAACCTGCCTTACTTCATCGCCGAGTTTGTCAGCGAGGGTGCCACGGAGCTTTGTCCGCGCAGCCTCCTGAAGCGTGTCATCGACGATGCCAGGTCACTGGGTTACTCGCCGCGACTGTCCTTTGAGTACGAGTTTTTTGTGTTCAAAGAAACACCGCAAAGCCTGCGCGATAAGAACTACACGGACCTGGTGCCACTGTCGCCTGGGAACTTCGGTTACTCCGTGCTCCGAACCATGACGCTGTCCGATCTCTTCAACGAGCTGATGGACTATTGCAACGCACATGATTTACCGCTGGAGGGGCTACATTGTGAAACCGGTCCTGGTGTCTGGGAGGCGGCCATCGCGGTTGATGATGCCCTGAACGCAGCGGACAAGGCGGTCTTGTTCAAAACTTTTGCCAAGGCGTTTTTCCAGAAAAGAGAGATGACGGCAACGTTCATGGCGAAGTGGTCAATGGACTATCCCGGCCAGAGTGGCCACTGCCACCAGTCGTTTGTCGACAGCAATGGCGAGAGCGTTTTTTATGATGCCGGGGCAGAGCACGGCATGAGTGAGGTCATGCAACACTATGTTGCCGGGCTGCAGTCCAATATGAAGGCGTTGCTGCCCATGACCTCGCCGACCATCAATTCCTACACTCGTCTTGTTAAAGGTGCCTGGGCCCCGACCGCGTCCACCTGGGGTGTTGAAAACCGTACTGCCGCGCTGCGCGTGATCCCTGGTAGTGCCAAGTCCCAGCGGGTTGAGTTCCGGGTGGGTTCCGCTGATGCAAATCCATACCTGGTTGCGGCTGCCAACATCGCCGCCGGATTGCACGGCATCAGGCAGTCATTGCCACTCGCCGAACCGGTGGCAGGTAACGCCTATGAAATTCAGGATGATCTCCCAGAGTCCCAGCAGTTGCCCGGCAACCTGCGCGACGCAACGCGAGGTTTTGTCGATTCAGCCGTTGCACGGCAGGCTTTTGGTGATGCGTTTGTGGACCATTTTGCCGCGAGCCGCGACTGGGAAGTGAGGGAGTACGAACGCCACGTGAACGACTGGCAGTTAAAAAGGTACTTCGAGATCATCTGATGCTGACCGTCGGTATCCTAAAAGCTGACAGTGTTCTTGAGCAGTTTCAGCCGGCACATGGTGACTACCCCGGCATGATCGAGGAAGTACTTCGGCTTGCTGCAGATTCACTGGAAGTCCCGGTGACCTTCAGGACTTACGATGTTGAACACGGTGAGTATCCCCGGGCCCTGGATGAATGTGATGGCTACGTCATCACCGGCAGCAAGAAGAGCGTCTACGATGATGAGCCATGGATTTTCAAACTCGGAGAGTTTGTCCAGGCGCTGCATGATGCAAAGAAGAAAACCGTAGGACTCTGCTTCGGGCACCAACTGATTGCCCACTTCCTGGGCGGCCTGACCGAAGGCGCTGAAGCGGGCTGGGGTGTTGGCATTCATGGCAGCAACATGGTTGCCGAAAAAGGCTATATGAACCCGGTCATGCAGGACTACAACCTGATTGTCTCGCATAAGGACCAGGTGAAAGTGTTGCCGGAAGGCGCTGAGCTACTCGCAACCAGTGACTTCTGCCCCAACAGTATGTTCCAGCTGGGTGATCACATGCTGGGCATACAGGGCCACCCTGAGTTCAGGCCGGAATACTCTGCGGATCTCATGAACATGCGCCGGGAGATCCTGGGTGAGGAGACCTATCAGCGTGGGGTTGCCTCGCTCGAAAACGAGCTCTCCAGGGTTGATGTCTCGCGCTGGATCATCCGGTTCATCCAGCAAGCCTGAGCTTGTCGAGTGAGCTATGCGGTAGTCGTCAGACTGCACTCCGGCATCCAGCTGATTCCGAATCAGTGTTTATATAAAAAGCGTTTTCTGCCGCTATAATCCCGCCCTTTTTACCTTCAATTAGGGGCAGGTAACTTATGAGCTGGCAAACCAGGTTCCAGCAGCTGATCACGAACAAGCTGTTTGAAACGTTCATCATCATCGTCATCATGACCTCGGCGCTGACCGTGGGTGCGAAGACCTACAACATCTCTCCACTGATGATGTCGATTATTGAGATTGCTGATCTTGTCATCACCGGCATCTTTGTCATTGAGATATCGATTCGATTTGCGGCTACACATCCGCACAGGAATTTCTTCAAAAGCGGCTGGAACATTTTTGATACGTTGATTGTTGTGGTCAGTCTGATACCGATCGACAACTCCGACATGGCACTGGTTGCCCGCCTGGTGAGGGTATTCAGGGTACTCAGGATGATCAGCATCATTCCTGAACTGAGGGTGCTGTTGAACTCGCTCCTGAAAGCGCTGCCACGGCTCGGTTATGTGGTCGCGCTGATGTTCATCATTTTCTATATCTACGCGGCGGTAGGCTCTCTCATCTTTGAAAAGATCAACCCGGTGCTCTGGGGAGATATCAGTATTGCCATGCTGACGTTGTTCCGGGTGATGACCTTCGAAGACTGGACCGACGTGATGTACGAAACCATGGTGGTCTACCCCATGAGCTGGACGTTCTACATTTCGTTTATCTTTCTGACAGCCTTCGCGTTCTTAAACATGGTGATCGGTATCGTGGTGAACGTGCTCGAAGAAGAGCACCGCAAGGAATTGGAGGACGACCCGGATACGGTCACGATGGTTGATCTGCAGAATGAGATCAGGGAACTGAAGGCGCTCATCGAGGCTCAAGCTCAGAACAGCAGCAGACCGACAGGGTGAGCTAGCTAGCTAAACCCGATCTATCTGGGCCACAGCCAGGCGGCGTCCCTGACCCCTGACGAGTCGCCATGTTGTGCCCGGACAAGTTTTGTATCGACGAACTCTGAGAAGACGCACTTTCCCCATCTTGCCGGTATCTCGGTATAGAGAGCGTCGATGTTGGAGAGGCCGCCACCAAGCACGATGACATCGGGATCGATGATATTGATTACGCCTGAAAGCGCGAGGGTAACAAGCTCAATATGTGTGTCGAGGACATCTCTTGCCGCATCATCACCTGCTGCGCAAGCCGCTACGATTTCCCGGGCCTCCAGCCTGCGCCCTGTTGCTTCAAGGTAGCTCTTCTCGAGCGCTGGCCCTGAGCACCAGGTCTCAACACAGTTACGGAGACCGCAAAAACAGTCTCGAGGTTCGAAGTCCACATCCTTTTGTAGCGCGGAGAGGTCGAGCGCATTGTGTCCCCATTCACCAGAGATGCCGTTAATGCCTGCAAGCAGGTTACCTGCGTGACAGATACCACCGCCGACACCGGTGCCGAGAATCACCCCGAATACCAGGTGATGGCCACTGGCGGCGCCATCCATTGCCTCTGATAAGGTGAAACAATCCGCGTCGTTGGCAACCCTGACGTCACGATGAAGGTGTGCGCTAAGGTCCTCACGGATCGGCTTGTCGTTCAGGCAGGTGCTGTTTGAACCCCTCAGCAGGCCCGAAACGCGTGAAATGGAACCGGGTGTACCGATCCCGAGAGGGATACTTCGATCGGGGGCAAGTTGGTCGGCCAGGTCACGTACGGCATCGAGTGTAGCTTCGTAGTCGTCACGAGGTGTGTCGACACGATGTCGATTGGTGATTTCACCCTGTGTAGAAATGGTGACCCCTTCAATCTTGGTGCCACCGAGGTCTATACCCAGTCGCAAAGTGCCGCTCCGATAAAACGGTCACTATATCAGGATCGGGCCACCCCCATTTAAATGCGTGGGTCCTCGTCCAGGATCAGGTAGGCAAGGCCGTACGCAATCAGCGTGACCTGCGGAATGAGCACGAGGGCAGCAAGTGCAGCCATGCGAACATAAAACCGGGGGATGTCCATGTAGTTGGCAACGCCTGCGCAGACGCCACCAAGTTTCTTGTGGTACGGATCCCGGTAAATCTCTTTTTCTTCCGAGAACACATCTCTCATGTCTGTTCTTCCCTTCTGTTAAATGATTGTGCTAACTGATGCTTTGGTTAGTGGTAGCGAATGAGCCTGGTCAGGTTGCTGCTGCTGACCGTTTCTGCGGAACTGCAGAATGCTTCCAGTGCTTTGGGCGTTGAGGCGACATGTGGTTCACCTGTCATTTGCGCTTCGGCAAAAATACCGAAGGAAACCACGAACAGTGTCAGCACGCCCATGGACAACCAGTTCGCGTTTGGCCTGTAACTTGTGATGGCCCTTTTCATTTGTTTCTCCTCGTAATGGCTCACGGTGTATCACTTGTTACTGTTAATCCACGAATCGTGCCAACATTTACTCATCTTTAACTTATTGATTTATATGCATATTTTTCTCTGGCTAGGCGCGGTTGTCGGCGATGGATAGTCGAATTACCACTTAATTGGTGAAATTCATCACTACGGGCCCGAGTGGACAAACGCCGGTGGTCAGCGCGGGTTATACTCCGCAGATTCAAACGACCTTAAGTCACAAACTCAGTAAAAGAAGTACGGGAAGCGATATGAACGGAGCCGAAAGTCTACTGGAAACACTCACCAACAATGGTGTTGAGGTGTGTTTTACCAACCCTGGCACATCGGAGATGCACATGGTTGCGGCGATAGGGAGAACGGGGGGTATGCGATCCATTCTCAGCCTGTTTGAAGGTGTATGCACCGGGGCTGCTGACGGCTATGGACGCATGGCCGGTAAACCCGCCTGCACGCTGCTTCATCTCGGTCCTGGGCTGTCGAACGGTTCGGCCAATCTGCATAACGCCCGCAAGGCAAACTCACCCGTGATTAACCTGATCGGTGATCACGCTACCTATCACAAGAAATACGATGCACCGCTCACGTCAGACATCATCGGTTTGTCCGGGCCGGTGTCGCATTGGGTACGCAGTGTCGAAACGGCAGCCGCGTTACCTTCGGATGCTGCCGATGCGGTTGTTGCCGCTAATGTAAAACCAGGGCAAATCGCCACGTTGATCGTACCGGCAGACTGCGCCTGGGATGAATCTGTTGATCCGGTGCCCGCACGTGAACTGCCAGGGGTGCCAACGGCGGCGGATGCGGCGGTTGAAGAGGCCGCCGCGTTACTCGGTAACGGCAAGACCACGGTAATCCTGATGTCGAATATGGCATTAACCGAACGGGCACTCGAACTTGCCGACCAGGTATCACAGAAATCAGGTGCAAGGCTTTACTGCGATACGTTTACAACACGTCTCGCACGTGGTGAAGGTCGACCCAGGATTGAAAAGCTCGGTTACTTTGCCGAACAGGCAACCGAACAGATCAAGGATGCAGAGCAGCTGATCACCGTTGGCACCAAGGCGCCGGTTGGGTTTTTTGCCTACCCGGGCAAGGTCAGCGAGTTTTATCCGGAAGGCTGTGAGATTCACAGCCTCGCCGCGGTTGAAGAAGACGCAGAGGACGCACTGGCAAGACTGGTCGAGGCACTGGGTGCAGGTGATCTTGAACCCCGCCGCATGCCGCTCAATAAGCCAGGACTTGCCACCGGTGATCTGTCCCCGGAATCTGTCGCCCGCGCGGTAACCGAATACCTGCCAACCGATGCCATTGTTGTTGATGAAGGCGCAACCGCAGGTTTTCTCAGCTATCCATTCAGTGAAGGCGCGGAGCCCCATGACTGGTTGTCATTAACCGGTGGTTCTATTGGTTACGGTCTGCCAACTGCGATTGGCGCTGCGGTCGCCTGTCCGGATCGCAAGGTTGTCTGCCTGCATGGTGACGGTGGCGCGATGTACACGATTCAGTCGCTGTGGACGATGGCCCGCGAAAATCTGGATATCTGCATCGTGATCTTTGCAAACCGCAAGTACCAGATCCTTCAGGTTGAACTGGCCCGTGTCGGGGCGCAGTCCATGAACAAGAAGACACTCGATATGCTCGATATCTCAAATCCGGACCTGGACTTTGTGAAGATGTCCGAGGGTATGGGTGTTGCTGCGACGCGCGCGACCACCGCCGACGAATTCAACGAACAGATCGCGGAAGCCATGTCTGCAAATGGACCTCGCCTGATCGAAGCGGTGCTTGACGTCGACACCAGTGGTCTTGGCTAGGCTAAGCCCATGGCATCGTTAGACAAGCGCTATACCCTGTCACCGGAGGCCATTTGCCAGGAGGTGAATGGTGAAATGGTGGTGCTGGACCTGAAGCGGGAAGAGTACTTCAGCCTCAATGAGGTTGGCACCAGGGTGTGGCAGTTGCTGGAGACAGACGCCAGTCTGCAACATGCTCACGCGCAGTTGTGTGAAGAATACGATGTCTCGCCGGATGAACTCGAAGGTGATCTGCTGGCGCTGGCGGGTGATCTCGAAGAAGCTGGATTGATCCTAGCCGCTGAATGAGGGCCGAATGAGAAAAGCACCGGTTGATATCGGATTGTTTACGGCGGCGTACATTGCGCTGCCGTTTGTTTCATTCCTTCTAAAACACAAAGGCCTGAAAAAAACAGAGCGCTTTTTGTCCCGCCGTGTTGTCAGTGATTCCGGCAGATCAGATGATTTTGTTGATCGTGCAGCGCTGTCTGTTTCCCGCGCCGCCGCATATGGTCCCTGTCGCCGTAAATGCCTCGAACAGGCATTCACGCTCTGGTGGATGCTGGCCTTTCTTGGCGTAGACAGCCGCATACGACTTGGTATTTACAAAGCCGGTGAGCAATTCGAAGCCCACGCATGGGTCGAATGCCGTGATCGGATTGTTATAGGTGATGAAGGTGTGGACCGATTTGAACCACTACTCGATGTGACGTTGGAGCGCAGTCCTAAATGAGCTACGCCATTCCGGCTGAGCAGGGGTCGATGGTGATGGATCACCATCGGAATGGATTCTATTTCAGGGCCCTCAAAGAGGTGATCACGCCTGATTCGGTGGTGATGGACCTCGGCGCAGGTGTCGGTACGCTTGGTCTTATCGCAGCCTCGCTTGGCGCAAAGCAGGTTTACCTGGTAGAACCGGCAACCGACCTTGCCGTGGCCGAACAGGTGGCTCGTGCGAACAACCTGGCAGACCGGATCACCTGCATACCTGCTGCAATCGAAACAGCTGAGATCGATGAACCCGTCGACGTGCTGCTGTCGGTGTTCACAGGTAACTTCCTTGTTGAAGAGGACCTGCTACCGTCACTTTTCCTTGCTCGTGATCGTTTCCTGAAACCGGGTGGCACAATGATCCCGTTTGCAGGTCGCTCGATGGTGCAATTGGTTGAGGCGCCCGAACCCTACCGGGAACAGGTAGGCCGATGGTCCGATGATGTCTGCGGTGTTTCGTTTGAATCGATAAGGCGCTACGCGCTGAACGAACTTTTTTATGGTGATCTTGGTCGCGACCGGGCTCAAAGGCTTGGCGATGCACAGGTACTGATGAACCTCGACTTCAGGCAGGCACTTAGCGCAGACTGTGATGCAACCGTAGAGCTCACCGTATCATCGGCAGGAACCTGCCATGGCATTGCCGGGTGGTTTGATATGTCGGGCGGCAGTGAAACGTTGTCGACATCTCCCTACAGCGAGCAGACCCACTGGTCCCAGGTGTTGATTCCGCTGCCTGAGCCACTGCAGGTTGCACCAGGTGATGTCTTCAGCGTCAGGGTTGTCAGACCAGCGTTCGGCACCTGGAGCTGGGTTATCGAAACCGGTGACAAAAGGTTTACGGGTTCCACCGCATTTCGCCAGCCGGTTTCACCGGCGTTTCTTTCCCGGCATGCAGGCGGGGCAACGCCAACACTCAATCCGCGTGGTGAGGCAGCCAAACTCGTACTGACGCTCATGGATGGAAACACGTCCAACGAGCAGATCAACGCGGCGATTGGACGGGCTTTCCCAGCGCTGTTCAGTTCACCAGCCGCAGTTGCGCAGTTTGTGAGCAGTGTCACTGGTGGGTATGTTGAATAGACATGTATTACCGGATTTTTGATGAGGTGCTGGCATCCGATGTGCTGCTGCCTCAACTGGATGAGTTGAGCGGCACACCCACTGCCACAATCCATCTGAACGAGGGTTCAGCAAGCGACCCGGAGGATGCTTTGGCACTGGTGCATGAATGGGATGGGCTGGCGTCATATCGAACACCGTCTGGTTACCTGCTTGATTTTGAAGAAGGGCTCCGTGCAGACCTACAACCATCGAAAGGCAAGATTGTCTGCGAAAAGGCACAAGACCTGGACGAGGTTCGATTTCAGCACCTGATCAGCGACCAGGTGATTCCACGACTGATTGGCCATCTTGGTGGTCTGGTTCTACATGCAGCGGCGGTGAGCCTGCAAGGTGAAGTGCTGGTCCTGGTTGGAGAAAGCGGTGTTGGGAAATCAACGCTGTCGAGCTGGCTGGTGGTGGAGAAGTCCGCCTCGCTGATCGGTGATGACGCAATCAGGATCGTCACGTCTGGTGACAGATTTAACGTATTCGGTTCCTATCCAGGTCTCCGGGTTTGTGAGGATTCTTATGAGTGGATTGCTGCTGGCAGGCAAGGGCAACACCAGCCTCCTGTAGTCGCAGCAGACAAGTACAAAGTTAAACCGATGCATATCGCAACGGACGGTGAGCTCAGCAGGATGTGTATTCTCGAGCAGGCTGCCACGACCGAGACCGTTAACATTGGGGCAAGTGACGTGGTTAACGTACTCTCACAGGTGTTTGTGCTGGACCCCGGAGATACCGAGGGTGCCCAGCGCCGCATGGAAGTCGTGGATGCAATGTCACGCCAGGGCCTGTTGCTTGGCGTAAAAGTCGAACATGACTATGCGAGGATACCTGATCTCATGCAGGCGATAGGCGTGTAACTCGCCACCCGACATGGACGACCTGACCCTGGTAATGCATCGACGTGGTGGTTCTCCCGCCGGGTATGCTCGCCAGATCAAAATTGACCAGTCACAGCGCCATCCCGCGTTAGCCATTCGCGAGCTTTTCAGTCGAGGACCGGTTTCCCTGGCGCTCTGTGGCGGTGTGGCTGATGACGTTGTGCTCACAGGAGATCTCAGGCTCGACAACCAGGATGAACTGAAGCGCCTGTTACAAGTGGATGGGAGACTTTCTGACGCGGATCTCGTTGCGCACGCCTACCGGAGGTGGGGCAGGCAGTTTGTCCGGTACCTTGAGGGAGATTTTGCGCTGGCGCTCTGGGATGCGAAGACGCAGCGTGTTGTGCTTGCGCGAGATTTCATTGGCGTTAAACCCCTTTATTTCTTCCTGGATGAAACCCTGCTTGCCGTTGCGTCAAATGCTAACGCGCTGGCTGGCGCCATTCCGTGCACGGTAAATGAGGCAC
This sequence comes from Trididemnum clinides, assembly GCA_963675345.1. NCBI lineage: Eukaryota > Metazoa > Chordata > Ascidiacea > Aplousobranchia > Didemnidae > Trididemnum > Trididemnum clinides. The sequence goes on from CAVLYW010000068.1 coordinate 59,456, forward strand.
GTATCGTTGATTACAGAGTCGATTACCTTGAGTCGGTAGATGCACGCTGCACGTTCTTCAATGAGGTGACGAGGCTGCCGGCTGCGACTGTGATGGAAATCGATGCGCGCGCTGTCACAGAAAACGCTGTTACAGAAGACGCTGTCATAGAAGACACTGTCACAGTAGAGACGTACTGGAATCCGCAGGAGATCACCAGAGTTAACCTCTCCTCTGATCTCGCCTATGAAGAGACTTTTCGCGAGTTGTTTGTACGTGCGGTAACACTGCGCCACGAAGAAAATGTTAGCGGCATTATGCTGAGCGGCGGCATTGACTCCGCTGCCGTAACAGGCGCAGCCTGCAGCACGGGTGCGACTGTGCACAGTTTCAGCGGCGTGATTGATCCCGCCGAGGGTTGCCCTGACTCCATGCAGGTGAGAAAACTTTCGGATCTTAATGGTCTGGTTCAGCACAACTTCACACCCGCGATGCTGTGTGAGGGGTCGGCTGAGCTTGAGGGGGTGCTGATATCCCCGGAAGAACCGTTTGATGTAAACATGTTGCAGTCCGCCTGTCTTTACGAGGCTGCATCGCAACGTGGTTTTACCGTTGTACTTGACGGCCTCGACGGGGAAACGCCTCACTGCCTGCCGTCAAACTATCCAGGATGGCTTGCTGACCGTTACGGCTTCTGGTCAGGCCTTCGTGAAACGCGCCTTATGTGGGAGCGATGGTATGAACGTGAAGAGAATCTGGCAGCGATGATCCTGTCCTATCTTCGTGGCAGGTATACACCGGCGTGGTTACGCAGGTTTAAGCGCGGGGTTGTCGGTCCGCCCGCAAGGCGGGAGGTAAGGGCACTGTGTAAACAGTATGGTTTATCCAGCTCGCTGACCGACCGGATATGCCTGGAAGAGAGGATTGCGAGCAGTCACGCGTGGTATGAACCAGCGGCTGGAGACTTTCTCCAAAGATGCGCCTATATGCGCAATCCTGCAGTGACCGTGGCGCTCGAACGTTACGACAGAATCGCGCGCCGGTTTGGTATCGAGGCCAGACACCCGCTGCTTGACCGCAAACTCGTCGAGTTCACACTTGCGGTTCCGTTTGAACAGCTTGGTCGACACGGCTATTCGAAGTACCTGTTACGGCGGTCAGTGACTCCTTTCCTGCCAGAGGAAACCTGCTGGCAAACCAGTGCAGGTGATAACGGACACGAATTTGTTTTTGCCTGGGTCAGAGCACATCGCGAAATGATTGCCGTGCAACTGGAAGGAAACCAAGATCTCCTGGCGCGCTATGGTTTCAATGTCCACGAGGCTACCGATGATCTGGAAGAATTCTGGTATGCCACCTGTCTGGCCAACTGGTATCGCGGTATGCCGGATAGCATTACTCCGCTAGAATAATCGAGAAGATGGCCCACGCAGCGTCTCATGAATCACGATTCTTCCGATAAGAAGAAAGCTTCAAAGAAAAGCTATCAACCACCTGCGCTCACCAGGCATGGCAATGTAGGTCAGCTAACCACTGCCGGCAGCAATATGGGAATGGAAATGATCAGCATGGGAATGGTCATGATGGCAATGCGCATGCCCTGATAATGTCTGTTTCTACAGCATTTCCCCTGGATCTAGAAATACTCCAGAACAACCCCCAGGCAGCCCGACATCACGGTCTGCAGGCCCTGCTCGGTTTGCAGGATGATTGCCGTGAACTGGCTGCGCGTGAGTTACTTGTTTGCAAAGAGGTCGAGCGGGTCTTTGCTGGATTCGAGAGCCAGGGTATTGACGCCCTGGTATTCAAAGGCGGGGCACTCGCATACCAGGTGTACAAATAAGCGTGGCATCGACCTCGTACCGACACCGACATATTTATTCGTGCAGCAGACCGCGAGGATATCGAGAAACTGCTGCAGCAGTTGGGTTACGAGCCGCTGTTGACGATGCCGGGTGGCAGTATTGTTGGTGAACGGGCCTTTGTCCTCGAGGATGCCTTTGGCGTGATCCATAATCTTGATGTGCACTGGCAGTTCAACAACTCTCCAGCGTTGCAGGTTTTTGAGTTTGATGAGCTGATGGAGCGATCTCTGCCCCTGGAACACGGGCTTTCGAAAGTTCGTGTGCCGTGCCTTGAAGACGCCCTGCTGATCGCAGCTGTGCATCGGGCTGCACACTATCATGATGTACTTTTCGTCGATGACAGTGGTGAGGTGATTCCCGAGTCGGATCGACTCATCTGGCTTTATGACATTCACCTGCTTGCTGGTCAGCTGGATGCGGAAAGTTGGCACTCGCTGCTGAAGCGCGCTATCGGCAAGAAGGTTGCCAGTCTTGTGGCTGATGGCCTTGCCAAATCCCATGAGGCTTTTCGAACGACTGTCCCACCGGAGGTCCTCACGGCGTTGCACAAGGCGAAAGACCAGATCGATCCGGCTTCGCTCCAGTCCAGTCGCTTGTCATCGGACCTGGCTGGCATGCTGGCCATCGAAGGTCTGTCCGGTAAGCTGCGATGGCTTGGTCAGCACCTCTTTCCGCCCGTTAGTTATCTCAAAGCGCGTTATGGTGTGTCCGGTCCGCGGGTGTATCTCTACTATTTCTACAGACTTGCCGCTGGCTTTTATAAACGCCTGGTCACTTGACCAGGGCTGCCTCGTAGTCCTTCACGATCGGTTCAATTTCCGCAACGTCAAGGAAGGCAGGCCAGTTGCCTGGAGATACCAGCTCACTTGTGAGCGCAGGTGTGAAATGGAAGAAGATCAGGTAGCAGGCGAACTGGGGATCGTCCGGTGCGGGCTCCCTGTAGTGCCACTGGCTGCTGCCTGAAAACAGCAGGCCATCGCCGGGCGCCGCAGCATATCTCTCATACTGCCGCCCGGTTTTGATGACATCCTGCCAGTTGTCGCCGGGGTCAAAATCGACAGCTGGCCAATCTTCAACACCTGATATGTGTATAGGCCAGTCATCTGTCACGTGAAGCGGCACGTCCAATGTCCATTTTGCGTGAGGGTCATCCATGTGCGGTTCACAGACACCGCGACGATTGTAGAGAGAAAGAAAGTTATAGGAAGCAACAACTCGCTCACCACAGGCTTCACTTACCCTTTCGCAGAGTGATTCCTGGAGCTCAGTGAAGAAAGGGTGATCATGCAGGATCAGCCTGCCGAACCGTGCCAGTTCATGTCTTTCCCAGTCACCAATATGCATTTCCTTGATGATCAGTTTGGCCTCATCAACTTGTGCATCGCTGAGCGCTGCGGTGATCAGGGAGGTGGAAAAGCCGGGATCGGTCCTGAGTGGGGCCAGGGCGAAAATGAAATCGTCGAGTTTGTCCGGGTACTTCACTTTCAGGAGGTCGCAGACTTCCAGGTAGGCGAGGTGCCAGGCGGAGTCGTACCAGGGGAACTTCATGGATGAGTAATGGAGTGGTGCCCCGCCCGAAGGCGGGGCGAGAGAGGTTATGACGAGGACGTAGGTACTTCGTTAAACGGAATACCCTTGTCGACACGCACATCCTGCGGCATGCCTAATACACGTTCGGCAATGATGTTGGCCATGATCTCATCCGTACCACCGGCAATCCGGAAGCCTGGAGAGCCCATGTAGGCTGCCTGGAACATGCCTGCTGCTTCAGACATTTCAGCATCCCAGATGGCACCGCTCGCTTCCATGAGGTCCATCGCAAAGGAAGCCATATCCTGCTGCTTGGGTGCACCGACCAGCTTACCGATAGAGTTTTCAGGACCGGGCGTCTCACCCTTGGAAAGGGCGGTCATGGATCGATAGCCGGTGTACTTGAGACCGGATTCCTGAACGTACCAGTCAGCCAGCTTGGCGCGAACACCGCCGTCTTCGATGGCCTTCTTGCCGTTTAATTCAACGCGGGAGGCGAGATCGAAAACAGACTTGAAGTTAACGCCACCACCACCGCCACCGATGGAAGCACGCTCGTTCATCAGTGTGGTCAGTGCTACCTGCCAGCCCTGGCCAACTGCACCCAGTCGCTGTGCATCTGGTACACGTACGTCAGTGAAATAAACCTCGTTGAAGTTTGCGCCACCGGAGATCTGTTTAATCGGCTTAACTTCAATGCCTGGCGATTTCATATCGAGGAAGAAGTAGGTCAGGCCCTGGTGTTTCGGCACGTTCGGGTCGGTACGCAGGACGATGACGCCCCAGTCCGAGTAGTGCGCGCCTGACGTCCAGATTTTCTGGCCGTTGATGATCCAGTCATCGCCGTCGCGCTCGGCTCTTGTGCGCAGTGCTGCAAGGTCAGAACCACCGGCGGGTTCACTGAACAACTGGCACCAGACCTTTTCGCCACTCGCCAGCAGCGGCAGGTGTTCCTTGTTTTGCTCTTCGGTTGCCCAGGCCATCATTGTCGGGGCGCACATGCCGTGGCCAATCGCGAAGATGCTGTCCGGGGTATTGAACTTGGATTCCTCCTGGCCCCAGATCACGTTCTCGATGGCGCTTGCGCCACGACCACCGTGTTCTTTTGGCCAGCGGATGCAGGCCCAGCCTGCGTCGTATTTCTTCTTCTGCCAGAGCTTTGCCCGGCCAATGTAATCGAGGCCTTCAAGCTCAGCGTCGGTTGGTACATTGGCTTCGAGCCATGCGTGTGCTTCTGCACGGAATTCTGCTTCTGCAGCGGTATCTTTAAAGTCCATGATTTATCTCCTCAGGCTGCACGTGATTTTTCGATGGCTGAAATCAGCTTGTCCTGCCATGCGGCTTCACCACCGATGGTGGTCGCCAGCAGCTTCGAACGCCGGTAAGGGAACTGGCAGTCAAACTCCCAGGTAAAACCCATACCACCGTGGGTCTGGATATTCTCTTTTGATGCGTAGTAATAAGCCTGGATCGCAGACACCCGTGCGGTTGCGGCCGCGATAGGCAGTTCATCTGAATCCGTGGAAAGTGCCCAGGCGCCGTAGTAACAGTTTGAACGCGCAAGGGTGTTTTTCACGTAGGCGTGGGCAAGCTTGTGCTTGATTGCCTGGTAGGTCGCAATCGGGCGACCAAAGGCGAAACGCCCCATGGCGTACTCTTTTGCCATATTTAGCGCAGTCTCCGAGCCGCCAACCTGCTCCCATGCGTAAAGTACCGCCGCACGGTTATAAACACTCTCCAGCAAGGCCCAGCCTGCACCGTCTGCCCCGAGGGGTTCTGCGTCGGCACCGTTAAAGGTGATGCTGGCATGTGATCGACTTGGGTCGATGGTTGATACCTGCGTGCGCGAAACGGCGTCTTGTGACAGGTCAACGATGTAGGCAGATGCACCGTCACCCGCAGCAGATTTTGCGATCACAACGGCAAAGTCTGCAATATCGCCATCAGCAACCGGGACCTTGGTGCCGTTTAACTTGCCACCCTCGGCAGCTGTGGTGAGATTTGCAGGGCTTGCCTGGCCGGCGGCTTCAACCACGGCAAAACAGCCGATAGCGCTGCCATTCGCGAGTTTGGGTAACCACGCCTGTTTCTGCTCTTCCGAGCCTGCCTGCAGGATCGCCTCTGTCGCGAGGTAAACGGAGGATGAAAAAGGAATAGGTGAGACGGCGCGACCAATTTCTTCTGCAATGACGCAGAGTTCAAGGTAGGTCAGGCCAAGGCCTTCATATGCCTCGGGGATGACCGTTGCTGTCCAGCCCATCTCGGCGACTTTGCCCCACAGGCCCTCATCGTACGACTCATCGCCGTCGAGAACCCTGCGGACCACGGCGAGCGAACTGTTGTCGGCGAGAAAGCCCTGGGCCTGCTCCCTCAACAGGTTCTGCTCATCGGAAAATTCAAAATTCATGCATGTTGCTCCTGCGGTTAACGTTGTAATGCTATGCGGGTATCCGGACCGGCAGGTCGGTTATCCCGTGAATAAAACTGGATCGAAGGTAACGCGGGTCGCCCACTACCTCAATCCGATCAAATCGCTTGAGAATCTCTTCCCAGATGATATTCAGTTGCATCTCCCCGAGACGATTACCAACACAGCGATGAATGCCATAACCGAATGACAGGTGTTGGCGGGGGTTGGCCCGATCGATGATGAACTGGTTGGCGTTTTCGATGGCGCTCTCGTCCCGGTTACCCGAGATGTACCACATTACCACCTTGTCACCGGGCTGGATCTCCTTGTCGCCCATCTGCACTTTGGTCATGGCAGTCCGGCACATGTGGGCAACCGGACTCTGCCAGCGGATGATCTCCGGGACCATCTTTGGGATCAGTGCCGGGTTCGCCCTCAGCTTGTTGTACTCGTCGCCATTCTGATTGAGAGCAAGCACGCCGCCTGAGATTGAATTCCTGGTGGTGTCGTTGCCGCCAACGATCAACAACAGCATGTTGCCTAGAAACTCATTGGGTGGCATATCTTTGGTGGATTCACCGTGTACCAGTGATGAAATCAGGTCGCCACCCGGTTCGGCGTCCTGCTGACGCGCTTTCCACACGCCATCAAAATACTCAAAGCACTTCCACAGTTCCTTTAATGCGTCTTCGGGTGTCTCAAAATACTCAGGGTCACCGATACGCTCAACGGTATCTGACCAGTGGATCAGCTTGTGACGATCCTCCTGGGGTACGCCAAAAATGGTGGCCAGCATCTGGCCGGTCAATTCAACCGATACTTCGCGCACCCAGTTGAACTCTTCGTTGCGGGGCAGATTATCGAGAATGGTGCCCGCACGTTCCCTGATCAGCCCCTTGAGTTCCTGCAGTCGGTTAGGGGTAAACGAAGGCGCGACCACTGCCCGTTGCTCGTCGTGTTTAGGCGGGTCCTCCATGATGAACATTGGCAGGTGGAACATGGCGTTTGCCTGCTCCTCCGGGTCCCTTGGTCGACCGCCGAGCCGGATGCCCCCATTGTTGATATCGGAAGAGAATTCCTGGTGATGTGTGTCCACATACATGATGTCCTTGTACCCGCAGATGTTCCAATACGGGCCGAACATGCTGTCCTCGGTCAGGTGGACGGGGTCTTCTTTGCGCATTCTCTCAAAATAAGGCCAGAAGGCATCAGCCTCGAACAGGCTGGGGTGCGCTGGGTCCAGTTCTGAAAGATCCATGGACCAGGGATCGCGAGTCGGATCAATCGCCCACTTCTGCTGGGCTTCGCGGTTGTTTAATGGTTCGACATCAGTTTCAGACAAATGACTAACTTCCGGTTGTTACGAGGGACCTCAATACTATTAAAGCATCACGCGATTGGCCAGAAGATGCCCGGGTTTGAATTGACTGCCAAGGGGTGAGCAGGTAGCTTGTGACCCGCTTAAATTGCGATGGAGACACAGGTGAATTTTGACTTTTCCGATGAAGAAAAGCTAGTTCAGGACCAGGTCAGTCGGTTCCTGAACGACAACTGCGGCGCGGACGTTGCCCGGCAGGTGCTGGAAGGTGAGGCGCAGTATTCAGACAGCGTATATAAGGGACTGGCGGACATGGGTGTGCTGGGCAGTGCGATCCCTGCCGACCATGGCGGCGTTGAGATGGGATACCTGACCCTGTGTCTTTCAGCAAAGGAACTTGGTGCAAGGCTTGCACCGGTACCGGTTTCTTCAAGCATCTATCTCGCTGCGGAAGCGATCAGCCTGTTCGGGTCAGAAGCACAGAAGGAAGCCTGGTTGCCCCGGCTTGCTGGCGGACAGGTTATCGGCACACTCGCCGTGACTGAAGGCACCGAGGATACCGGTGAAGACAGCATCCAGGTGCAGGGTGGTGCGAACGGCATCAGCGGCACAAAGCTGGTGGTGCCTCACGGTCTCATCGCCAACGTCTTTGTTGTGCTTTGCCGGGACGCTGCAGGCGTATCGATGTATATCGCTGAAGCCGGCGACAGCGTCGAGGCAACCGCGGTTGAAACGGTGGATCCGACAATGGCTTCTGCGACGGTGGCTTTTAACGCCACGCCAGCAGAATTGCTTGGTGAAACGGGTAAAGGGTATGAACAACTCAATCGGCTGTACGATCGCGCAGCGGTGCTGGTTGCCTTTGAGCAGCTGGGCGGCGCGGAAAGTGCGCTCAACATGGCGGTTGAATATGCCAAGGAACGTTTTGCCTTCGGTCGGCCCATCGGTTCATTCCAGGCGCTCAAACACATGATGGCGGATATGTACGTGGCACTGAAGCTCGCGGAATCGAATTGTTACTACGCAGCGTGGGCGCTGCAGAATGACTCCGAGGATCTTTCCCTTGCTGCGGCGACCGCGCGGGTGTCTGCCACCCAGGCCTTCCAGCTGTGCTCACGGGACAATATCCAGGTGCACGGCGGTATGGGTTTCACCTGGGAGTTTGATTGCCATCTTTACTACCGGCGATCCAACTACCTGACACTGCTGCTGGGCGGGCTGACCGCCTGGGAAGACAAATTGGTTGATGCGCTGCCTGAAGCAGCGGCGTAAAGGAGGAATTTATGGATTTTTCAGACACTGCCGAAGAAGCTGCATTCCGCGAAGAGGTTCGCGGCTGGATTAATGACAATGCGCCCACCTACCTGTTTGACGCACTGTCCAATAGCGGGTTTGGCTCCACCAAAACCGGCGACTACGACCCGCTCGAAGAAGCAAAGAAGTGGCAGAAGAAAAAAGCCGACGCGGGCTGGGCCTGCATCCAGTGGCCAAAGGAATATGGTGGCCAGGGTGCAACCCCGATCCAGAGCGTTATCTGGAACCAGGAGGAGGGCGTTTACGGCAAGCTGAGCGGCTCGTTCATTATTGGCCAGGGCATGTGTGCCCCGACGATGATGGCGTACGCCAGTGAAGCGCAGAAAGAACGCTACCTGCCAAAACTCGCCAGCGGTGAAGAAGTCTGGTGTCAGCTCTTCTCGGAACCTCATGGGGGCTCTGACCTGGCCGGTCTCAGGACCCGGGCGGAGCGTGATGGTGACGACTGGGTAATCAACGGGCAGAAAATCTGGACATCAGGTGCCCACTACAGTGACTACGGCATCCTGATTACCCGTACAGACCCCGAGGTCGCCAAGCACCGCGGCCTCACCATGTTCTTCCTCGACATGAAAAGCGAAGGTGTCGATATACGCCCCATCAAGCAGGCGAACGGAGACAGCGGTTTTAACGAGGTCTACTTTGACAACGTACGCATTCCGGATGCACAGCGCCTGGGTGAAGTCGGTGAAGGCTGGAAGGTTTCCCTGACCACCCTGATGAATGAACGGATGGCGATTGGTGGCGGTATCGCAACAGGCTTCCCCGAAATCGCCGAGCTCGTCAGCGAGTTGAAGCTGAATACCGGCACTGCCATCAATAATCCGGCAGTACGTTCAAAACTGGCGGACTGGTATGCGAAGTCTGCGGGCCTGAAGAATACGGGAGCACGTGCGATTACCGCGCTGTCCAAGGGTGAGATACCCGGACCTGAAAACAGCATCGGCAAACTGGTTGCCGGGGGCATGATGCAGGATATCGCCAAGTTTGCTCTCGATCTGCAGGGCCTTGGCGGATCTATCAACGATCCTGATATCGCGGCAGGTTCAGCACGTCTGCAGGCCATGCTGATGCGATCACCAGCGGTACGTATTGAAGGTGGCACCGATCAGATCCTGCGCAACATCATCTCTGAGCGGGTACTTGGCCTGCCGGAGGACATGCGCGCGGATAAAGGTATCGCGTTTAACAAGATACCCACGGGTAACTGACCCGTATAATGCCCCTATTGATGGAATCCGCAGGGCGACGGCGCGTTAACAACCGCATGAGTCATGACCTTTATATCGTTACCGGTATGCACCGTACCGGTACCAGCCTTGTTGCGCATATGCTTGAGGTGTATGGCATCAGCCTGCCTGGTGAACTGGTTGAGGCTGCGCCAGACAACGAAAAAGGCTTTTTTGAAGATAAGGCCTTTGTAGCACTCAACGATGAGTTGCTGGATTTCATGGGCCTTAACTGGAGCAGTCTTTCTGGTTTTGGCCTGACAGAAGGGGATTTCAACTCGCCCCGATTTAACCACCTGAAAAGCAAGGCGTCGGCGCTGCTGGAAGAGCGCCATGCTGCTGGCGTCAGCTGGGCTTTCAAAGACCCCAGGGTGGCCAGGCTCTGGCCCTTCTGGGCGAAGCTGCTTGACAAACAGGGTATCAATACCCGGCTGGTGATCCCGTTTCGTGCGCCGGCAGAGGTGGTAGGTTCGCTTGCCAAGCGCAATGAGTTCAACTCACTGAAGTCCCAGTGCCTGTACTTTCAATACTATTATGAAATCATCTCGGCATCGGCCAGTCTGCCGACGCTGTTCCTCGACTATCACCGCGTCCTGGCGGAACCTCGTCAGGCGCTCCACGACCTTGCCGGATTCTTCGGCAACCCCATGCTGGATGAACAGGTGGTGGACAACTTTGCCGGTGAGTTTGTCAGTGATGATCTCCAGCACAACGCGTCCTACCAAGTAGACGAGGAGGTTGCAGCGACCGCTAACCTCTACCGTGTCCTGTCAGAACACGTGCAGCCCGATGGGATGACTGATGATTACTTTCGTGAGTCGTTTGGCAGGCTCGCCGAGGACATGGTTTCGGCTGCTTTTCTTCACCAGCTTGCGCGTGGTGCAGAACTGGATAACCGGCAGGAAGTAGAACGGCTCAACGCCCGGATCGCCACCGATGAAGAAGAAATCGGCAAATTCAGGGCGTACCAGGAGAGACTCGAAGCAAACCTTGCGGAACAGCGGCAATGGTCGGACAAGCTGACGAAAGATGTCACACAGCTGAAAGAAAGTGTTGAGGGTTTGCAGCCCTTTGTTGGCAAATATGAAAATGAGCGTCAGAAGGCAGTATTACTTGAGTCCGAGAGAACAAAACTCGCCGAAAACGTTGCATCACTGAGCAGCGATGTCAGCGCACTGCAGGACAATGTTGCCGGGCTCAATTCACAATTGCGCGAGACCTCTGACGAGCGCGATAGTGTTCGTGAAAAGTTTCAGCAGGCGCGGCAGGAACTTAAAGACGAAACCAATCGGCTCTGGGCTGTCATCGAAAAATATCGCATGGAAGGAGAGGCGCTCGCTGGCGATATTGAGCTGATCAAGAATTCAACCTCGTGGAAAGTGACCGCGCCGCTGCGCTGGGTGATCATCACCGTGCGTGAGGCGCCGCGGAATCTCTGGTTCGGTACCAGAAACGCGCTGAAACGACTGGTGATGCTGCTGCCAGAAGACTCCGTGTTGCGAAGGCGCATCTTTCACCTGATTGAGCGTATGCAGATGGCAATGCGCGGTGAGATTGATAATCGAGCTATCCGCGAATCGCATCGTGACATCATTGCCGGCCGGCAACAGGTGATCGGTGCCAAGCCTGCGCTGGAGGAAAATGCCTTGCCGCGGCTGCATCTTTCCGTCGTGACGTATAACTCATCGCAATGGATTGATGGTTTTGTCTCGAGCCTGGCATCACAGGATTATCCGCTGTCACTTATATCCATCGCTTTTGTAGATAACGGCTCGTCCGACGATACAGCCACCCGCCTTGAAGAGGCGATTGAAAAGTTGCCCGGCCTTGCGTCAGCGCAGGTAATACACTCGGAGAATGTCGGCTTTGGGCGCGGCCATAACCAGGGGGTGGCAGCCTCAGATACCGAACTTGTCCTCGTCACCAATATTGACCTAGAGTTTCGCCCGGATGCGCTTGTCAGGGCCGTATCCTTTGCTGTGCAGGACGACGACAACGTCGCCTGCTGGGAGTTACGCCAGGCACCTTTTGAGCATCCCAAGTTTTATGATCCGGTCACGCTCCAGGCAAGCTGGTGCGCGCATGCTGCCGTGCTGATGCGCCGTACTGCGTTTGAATCCGTCGGGGGCTATGAGCCCCGAATCTTCATGTACGGCGAAGATGTTGAGCTTTCCTACCGGTTCAGGACCGCCGGCCTCAAGCTGCGGTATCTGCCGTTTGCTGTTGTAAACCACTACACCTACGAAGAAGCAGGTGAAGTAAAACCGCTGCAGTTCCAGGGCAGTACGCTTGCCAATGCCTATCTCAGGTTGCGTTACGGTTCCTGGGTGGACGCCGCTGCCGTACTGCCGATGTACGTGAAGCTGATCGCCGCAGATACCGGTGTGCCGGACAGCAAGGAGATGATGCAGGGCAACGCAAGAAAGGTGCTTGGAAACGCCTCCTATTTCCTCCGGCAGCGAAGACGCGGTCCGGCATTACCCTTCAGGGGCTGGGACTATGATATTGCCCGCGAAGGCGCGTTCTACGAAGGCCCGGCTCTGCCGGACAATGACCTGCCGGTGGTGTCAGTGGTAACGCGGACTTATCGTGGCCGGGCGGCGCTCCTGCGTGAGTGTATCCAGTCGGTTGCCCACCAGAGTTATCCGAATATTGAGCATGTCATTGTTGAGGATGGCGGGGATACGCTGCGAACCGAAGTTGATGCAATGAAGGCAAGGTATCCTGCAGCCAACATCCGCTACTTTCCGCTCGAGAAACTTGGACGTTGCCATGCTGGTAACGCCGGTCTTGAACGGACCAGCGGCGATTACCTGGTATTCCTTGATGATGACGACCTGTTTTTCGGCGATCACCTGGAAACGCTGATGGCGGAGCTCCTGGCCAATGAGTCGCTGGTAGCTGCCTATGCACTGGCCTGGGAAGTGGAAACCGATTTTCTTGATGATGGCGGTTATGAGGAACTCACCCATGGGATTCCGCATGTGCTGAGGCAACCGTTTGATCGTGAAGTGCTGGCGCATCACAACTACATTCCAATCCAGTCCATCGTCTTCAAGCGTGAGTTGTTTGAAGCCCAGGGTGGCTTTGATCCGGAGCTGGATAATCTTGAAGACTGGAACCTCTGGATTCGTTATGCCTCCATGGGTGACTTCAAGTTCATTCGCAAGACGACATCGATGTACCGGACCCCCTGGGACCTTGACGAAAAGGAAAGACGCCAGCGCATACTGGATGCGTATCTGCCAAGTGCGCGAGAGAAAAATGAGGCGTTCCTCGCGAGTCTTGATGAGGATGACAGCACGGTAAGTGGCGAGGAAGTCGCTTGAACAAGTTCTCGTCGCTGCTGTACATGACCTACTTTGATTTTGCGATGCAGTACCGCAAGACCATGATCGGCCCGCTATGGGTATTGATGGGACCCACGCTGTTCATCGCGACCCTGGGCATGCTGTTTGCCCAGGTCAGCAATTCAGCGGAGAACCAGTTCATTCCGCATCTCAGTATTGGCCTGATCACATGGACGCTTGTATCCGGTTTTGTCATCGGGTCCACAACCGTGTTTCAGCGTAACCGCTCGCAGATCATGCAGGGCGGCATGACGATGCTCGATATCGTCGCAGTGGATGTCATGCGCACGGTCCTGCATTTCCTTCACCAGGTGATCATCATTGCGGTGGTTTTCTGGGTGTTTGACCTGACACCGACCTGGTATTCGCTGGTCAGTCTTTTCGGGCTCGTTATTCTTGTGGCAAACGGCATCTGGCTGACCATGTTGTTTGGCATCATCGGTGCACGTTATCGGGATCTCGCCGAAGTAGTGCAGGCCGTCATGCGAATCGCCTTTCTTGCAACACCGATCATCTGGTTGCCCGAGGAACGGGGTGCCGGTGGCATCATGGGTATCTTCCTGACCTATAACCCTTTTTATCATTTTCTGGATGTGGTTCGTGCACCGCTGCTAGGGCATGAGATCACACTGCTGACCTGGACCGTTGTCGGCAGCTTTACTGTCTTCGGTTACATCGCAACGGTCATCTTCTATCGCCAGCTTGGTCATCGGGTGCCGCTATGGGTGTAGAAGCATCAGAAGCAGCCGCAGACTATTTGCTTGAGGCGCGCAATGTCTCGCTGAGTGTGCCAGTGTTCCAGGCGGGCGACCGGCAGATCCTGGCGAACCCGATGCAATTTATCGCAGACCTGTACCTGGCGCGTACAACCCGCGGTGTGTCACATCTGCTCAACGACATATCGTTAACCCTGTCGCGTGGTGAGCGGCTCGGGGTGGTAGGTCCAAATGGCGCTGGCAAGAGCACGTTGTTACGACTGCTAGCCGGTATCTACCGACCGACGACAGGCGAACTTTCCGTGAACGGTTCGGTAAAAGGTCTTTTTGATATTTCACTTGGCATGAATCCCGAAGCGACTGGTCTTGAGAATATTTACATGCGCGGCTTGCAGATGGGGCTGGACCTGAAAGAGATCCGCGAGATGGTGCCTGCCATTATCGATTTCTCGGAACTGGAGGAGGCCATTGAACGCCCCCTCAACACCTACTCAACCGGGATGCGTCTCAGGCTTGCGGTTGCGGTATCTACCATGCGCGCGCCGGACGTATTGCTTCTTGATGAGTGGATTGGCACCGGTGATGCACATTTTCGTGACAAGATCCGTGATCGCATGAACAGGATGGTAGAAGACTCCCGCGGCATGGTGCTGGCGACGCACAACACCGGCCTGATGAGGACGCTTTGTACCACCGGTATCGTCATTGATGGCGGCTGTGTGCGATACCATGGCGATCTGGGCGATGCCCTGAAGTACTACCAGGAAGAAATTACCGACCGCAGGAACGCCGGTCAGTAGCGGCGGTTCTGTGCTTTGCCGTAGCGGGTCCAGTGGGCAAGCGCTGAGTCCGGTCCGGCGATGCCACCCGGTCGCAGGTCGGTGTTCAGGTCGACGTATCGAGTCGGGTTAAAGCCCTCGGGAATATCGTACTCTGATTCCCTGCCTTCTTTCTGCCCCCACTCCATGTAATGACAGGTAGCTGAAACCTGGTTGTCGATACCGGTATCGAGCAGGCCCGGGTTCAGGAACAGGTACTGTCGCCAGCCGAAGCGGCCGCTGACATCTCGAAACTGAATGCGCTTTTTGAATGCATCGGCGAACAATCCCATGTTACGGCGCAGGATATCCGGGTAGCGATCAAAAGGTGCGCCGTGAATATAGATGCGCTTGAAATACGCATGCATCAGGTGAATTTCATCCATGTCGATGCTGGGCGCAGGCATGTGCGGATTCTTGTAGGGGATCGAGATGCCGTAGATCTTCTGTTCATTGATCTGGAAACACGCGTCGATAAACGCCCGTGCTTCCTGGCCAAGTGGCGCCTGGTAAAACTCCTTCCAGACCGCGAGTATCGAACGTTTGATGCCCAGGCGGTTGATCACTTCAAAGTCTTTCTTGCAATAGGCCTGCACGATAACCCGACTGCGAACCTGGTACTGTTTTGACAGTGCTGCAATCTCTGTGACGATGTCCTCGTAGTCAGTGCCGGTGTTTTTAACGTCGAAAATAACATTGCCGCCAAGCTTCGCGAACATCTCGAAGAACTCGGGCAGGCAGATCGGGGTCAGCTGACCGCCAAACTGGGTCTGCAGAAATTCTTCCCGTGTCACCTCTTCAAAGGGTTTGTCGAGGCCGTACTTCTCTTCGAACTCGGTATGGGCCAGAAAGATATCGTCCGCACCCTTTAAGAGATCTACCTCGACCATCCCCAGGCTGTGCAGCGAGGTCTTGATAGCTTCGACCGAATTGGATGCATGCTGGTTGTTAAAGTCGCCGCCCCCGTGCGCAATCATCATGCGGCGCTGGTAGGCGAGATTTTCATGTACTTCGGTCAGGCCTTTGTCTTTGACAGACTCGAGGTCAACACCGTCCCGGGATTGTCGTGGCTCCTGGCAACTGATCAACAGTTCCGCGGTGATCCTGCCGGGTACTGCAGCGTCCATCGACGTGCCTTTCATGACGCGTTCCCTGTAGGACTGCATGCGTACGGCATACTTTTTTGGTGACGTGTTGATGTCGTTTACAACGTCTGCCAGTTGTTCCGGCCTCGTGCAGATGCCACCGCAGAAGAGGTCTGCTGTACCTGCGACGTAGGGGAAGTCATACATGGTTGCGTTGTTGTCGCTGTACTCGCGCATCAGTATCTGTACAACCGGTTTGTCGAGCGGTGCGGCTTCGAAAATCGTTGATGAAAGATCGGAGACGATGCAGTCGGCATGTTTCATGAATTCAGTCACGATGCCGGCTGAGTTTTCCATGACGTTCAGCGCGCTGGTATCAATGCTGTGCGTTTCCGGGTGCAGGATGGCGACGTGGTTCGGGACAGTTGCCAGTTGGTCGATGGCAATCTGGATGTCCTTGTTCCGGGCGATGTACCAGGTGGGAACGAAGAGCGTAATCGGTTTCCTGTGATCGAGACCTGCCCGTTCACAGATTTCCTTGCGCGAGGATTTTGTCGGCGCGAGCAGGTCCGGCGATTTGATGAAACCTGCTGAATGCACCCGCGTGTTATGACCGGATTCAGGATAGAAACTCAGGATGGAGCGGGAATGATCAGGCCCGGCTGTGATGATCCGATCAAAAAAACGGAAGCGCTCCATGTCGGAGAGAAACCACTTCAGGTTGCTCGCGCCGTGATCAATACAGACTCGCGGTACGTCCTTATATTCTTCAGGCGGCTCTGCGGAGGGTCGATTGAAATACACGAGACAATCGACTTTAAGGTTTCTTGGCAGCTCTTTAGTCTGCGTAAACACCGGCGCGATATTGGCATCCAGCATCTCGTTCACCATGGAGAGCGCGCAGTCGTAGTGCTTCTTGATATAGGTATCGCCAAACAGGACCCGGCGGTTTTTCTGCGCACTGAGCATTTCTGCTTTCAGGTCAGTCGATGAGACGTTTTCAGTCCGAGGCAGGTAACGGACGTCACAGCTGACCCAGTCAAAACTGCCAACCCAGTCGTCACCCATAACCAGCAGGTCAGCGCGGTGTGCCTTGATGTACTCGTCTTTTTCTTCAAGTGATTCTTCGAAGAAGGTTTCATCGACTACTTCAAGCGCATCGACGTAGGCCCGCCGCTGCTCCTGGGAAAACATCGCGCTTTTTCCCTTGAGGGCGTTCAGCGCATCAGTGGAGATACCCACGATAAGATAGTCACCCTCAGCCCTCGCTCTTTCGAGGATGCGGATGTGGCCTTCGTGCAGGAGGTCAAATGTGCCAAACGTAATGACGCGACGACCATCAGGAGATGACGTCGGCCTTCGCCTGAATCTGTTGAGTAGTTTGCTCAGCAAAGTGGGGGTGGTGTTACTGCGATGCGCCCATTATAAAGGTTACGTTAACGTCCGACTAATATCGGTTGAGCCCTTTGTTGAGAAGGGGCCAGATCGCGACGTTGTCCTCCGGTCGGCGGCGTGCTGACAGGGCGCCGGGTATTCGCCTGCAGGCATCAAGTTTCGCTTTCAGTATCACACCCCCGCGACCTTTAAGGGTGAAATAAACAAGGGTGACCAGGTTCATGGCGATGTGAATTGGCAGCGTAATGATCAATAGCGGCAGCGGCATATTCTTGAAATACGCGGTCACAAGGTTGCGGTGGCCGTGATAGACCGTGAAGTCGCTGGTCTTGCCGGTGACGGCTGAGCCGATATGTTCGACCACAGCGTCCGCTACCAACAGGCAGGGATACCCCAGCAGTTGCAGGCGGAAGCCGAGATCAACGTCCTCAAGATACATGAAAAACGCTTCGTCAAAGCCGCCCGCGCGTTGGAAAGCATCAAGCCTGTACATGGCGGCGCCGCCGCAGGCACTGAATACAGGACCGCTGCTGATCGTCACATCCGCTTTGTGCCTGCCGTGGAACTGGCGCCAGACCAGCCCGCTCAAGTGATAGACATCACCAGCGCCATCAATCACGTCGTGGTCATCAGCTGAGACCTGCAGGCTGGCAAATGAACCGACGCGGGGGTTATCTGCAGCAGCGCGGGTGAGTTGTTCGATCCAGTCTGGTCGGGGGAAAGCGTCCGGATTGAGTGTCAGGAGCAGATCGGTGGTCTCCGGTAACTGGCTTGTCGCATGATTGATAGCAGCGCCATAGCCGGTATTGGAGTCCATCCGAAGGACCTGTATTGACTCTGCCGCCAGGCGGTTCAGCAGCTCCTCGGTATCAGGGTCGGTACTGTGATTATCGACTACAACGATATGATCGGCCGGCCTGGTCTGTCGATTGAGGCAGGCGATGGCGCGTTTAACGAGGCCGGCACTGTTGTAGTTGACGATAACCACAGCAGTGCGAGGGTGGGGGTGAGTCATGATGACTGCCGGGAGAACTCGACCGCAGCCGGTTTGTGTGACCTTAATTCCTCTTCGCTCAGTCCGTCCAACTCATAAGGCAGCACCAGCCAGTCATCGGTTTCATGCATGACAAAATCCGGTCGTCTCTCGGTACGTGCTTTTCCGGTTTTGCAGTAGAGCGTCGCAATGCGCACCTCTGCCGGCATGTTTCGCTTCAGGCGGGATTGCAGTCGCGAGATCACGGCCTCGATGTTAAGGCCGGTCGAGAACACATCATCAACGATCAGTAACCGGTCATCGGCGTTGAGTGTTTCCAGAAGGTATTGTGTCCCGTGAACGCGGATGGTCGTATCCGGCGCAGCGACCATCTCCTGGTACTGCGAGGCGCCCTGGTAAGAGGTCCTGATGGCGATGTGATCCGTTTTTACGCCAAGGGTTTGCAGGCACTCCTGCACATAGATGCCCACGGTGCTGCCACCACGCCATAACCCGACGATAAAGGTAGGTCGATAACCTGCCTTATATATTTTGACGCCGAGTCGGAAGCTGTCTTCCATCACGGTTTGTTCTGCTAGAAACTGCTTGTGCTCCAAGTTGGGCCCGATTAGTCTTTTACGTAAATATCAATCTGGCATCGAGCCAGGGCGGTGACACATGCGTGTTGTCGTAACCGCGTAACTTCGAACTTTACCTTACCGCAACATGACCGAAAAACTCTATCTGGACGCGCAGCAGTTGCTTGAAGATAGCTGGCACATTGGTGACCTGGTTTTCAGGAGTGGTTTCAGGCCAACCTTTATTGTGGCGATCTGGCGGGGTGGGGTGCCGATCGGTGTCGCGGTGCAGGAGTACCTCAAGCTAAAAGGTATCGATGCTGACCATATCGCGATCCGCACGGCGTCCTACCAGGGCATCGACGGCAGGGACGATGAGGTGCAGGTGTTCAGCATGAATTACCTGATCAAAAACGTGAATCATGGAGACAGCCTTTTGATCGTGGATGACGTGTTTGATACGGGTCGCAGCGTTGAAGCGGTGATCGAGCATCTGCGCGGCAAGGCGCGCCTGAATACACCGCATGATATCCGGGTTGCCGTGCCTTACTACAAGCCGTCACGTAACCTCACCGGGCGGGCGCCTGATTATTTCCTGCATGAAACCGAAGAGTGGATCAAGTTTCCGCATTCACTCGAAGGCCTGAGTGAGGAAGAGATCAGCCGGCATCGACCGGCGCTTTATGAGATCCTCAAAGAGGCAGGTTATCCGGCGGTGTCGTAGATCGGCACTTCAGCCAGCAACCAGTCGACGGTGGCATAGGGCTGATCAATGCGCTGCTTGCGCAGGTAGTAGTTGATCTGAGGCACTTCGTGGCGCAGGTGTTCGAGCTGGTCTTTCTTGAACTTGATGAATCTGCAGTCTTCCAGGCAGACAACCGAGGGGCAGTTGGCCTCTGAAAATGGTCGGAACCCGTACTCGGTGGCGAAACCCTGCACGCCCTCATCGTCTTCAACAGAACCTTCAGCAAGGATGTACCAGGCACTCTCGTCAAACCGGCGGGTATCACCTTTATCCAGGTACTCAAACCGGGCGATATTGCCCACCTTGTCGAGCACGGTGGAGGTCATCATGTTGAACTGTGGCAGGCCCTTGATGATGGGTCTCAACGCCCACCGGTTCAGCAGCTTGTCACGGAAACCTTCAGTTTCAATGAACGCGGCAAACGTTTCTTCTGCAAACACGCAAACAGTCACGGGCGTGCGGGCAACGACACTGGCATTACGTGTGCCGACGCCTGTGATCACCGCCATTTCACCGATGACATCGCCGGCCTGCAGGTTAGCCACGGTGCGGAACTGCGTACCATCGTGCTGCACGACATCGCAGTAGCCCGTCAGGATCAGGTAAACGAATCCTCGGGTTTCAGCGTCCTGTACGATAATGACGTCGTCTGTGTTGTATTTCCTGATTTCCTCTTCAGCGAGCAGGCTGCGCATCCACCTGTTTGGGAAGGGTTCACCCAGCCAGTGTGTCAGGTAGTGGTTAACCTGCGAGGTGTACACGCTCGGGTCGCCATCAATCACCGTGTATCGTTTGCCGGAACTCGCCAGGGAAAAGGTCGTATCAAACTCATTCGGCAACTGTTCGACGTGCACAAACACCACGCGATCCGCGTTTGAGTGCAGGGCGTCTGCCGGATCACCGTGAATCGCGCCGGCGCCGCCGTCTGCGACCAGCAGGCTGAAGCGTTCAGTATAAAGTCGCTCGAGATTAGCCATCGTTTCATCACGCACATGGCCGTCCGCATGTAACTCGCGGATGGTTGTCATGGTGTGGTTATCACCCACGATGCAGAGCTGGCGCTCGTAACCCTTGTGGATGGTTGAGAAGGTTGCACCGATGGTTGGGATACTGTGCACGGTCACGTGAGGTGTGATGTTAAGGCCAAAGTAGTTCAGCGTTTCATCAGGCTTCACTTCAACAAGTTTGAAGTGCTCGGCGACAACCTCCGGCGACCAGCCGAGGCTGCAGGCCAGTTTTTCCATGGCCATTTCAAAAATTTCGCGCGTCGTGATGATTTCAACCTTGTGAGGCATGAGCATCAACGGAAACATGGCGCAGTGATCATCATGCAGGTGAGTCAGGTAGACAGCGGACACCTGGTTCTTGGATATCCCACGAGCAAACAGGTGCTGATCAAGAAACGGGATTGAATCGATCAGCAGGTAGTCGCCGTTATAGCAGAGCGCAAGTCCCGTACACGGCTCGTCCGGTGTAAACCCGGATGCGCCGCCCAGGATTTCAAGGCCGAGTTTCACCAGTCCACCCGGTACATAGTCATTCTGCACGGTATAAGATGGTTGTACTTCCTGATCCTGGTTCAGGTTAACGTCGACATCACCATCGGGCCCTGACACCGAGTAGTGGTCGATGCCGATATGCTTGATCTCAAGCTCGTCGAGTTGAGCCACGCCATTCTCGAAGCGCACAACGTTAAAAAACTCTTCAACCGGGATAGTCCGGCCATCGTGGTACGTGAGTGCTATAGCGTCGCCTACGGCGAGCCATTCTTCCTTGAGATCCGCCTCAGTACCCCATTCATCAAGTTCGTTACGATCGGGGCCGAGCAGGGTATAGCGAAGCAGGCGTAATGCCTGGCTGATATCAGCGCGCTCACCCACGAGGTTCAGTTGTTTGCCTTCAGCAAGCCCGTTGGCAACAAACAGGAAGTAATAAATAGGGAATTCGAGATTGTTGGTGAGAGAGCCGTCTTTCTCCCGGACATCAGTCAGCACCAGTGTGTTAAACGCACTGACATCATTGACCATGAGCCCCTTCAGCACCTCCGGGGGTTGGCCAAACAGGATAACGTCCTTGTCGCCCTCTACTACTCTGCTGCCCTGTGCGGGTGTCAGCAACTTCGGCTTACTCATTCGGCGACTCTAACCTTTTACTTACTCTGACTTCACGGCCCGCTTGGGCTTGAAGCGTCCAAGTCTAGCACGCGATTTATTTCTCATCCGAAAAATGCCTTCCTGGCATTTTTCGGGTCGGTTTCTCTCTCTTTTGCGGAAACCCCGTAGCGACGGACCGCGCCTTTTCCTCCGGAAAATGAGCAAGCCTTCCCTAGCTTGCAATAGTTTTCGCCCTTTTAGGACGAAAACTAATTAAACGCGAGTTTGCGGCAAAGTTATGTAAACGAAATGTATGCGGTTCGACTGCGCTGGGAATTACACCTAAAATTGCCGCTTTTCTCGATTGAGAACCTGTGAGGTATGAATGACCGCGATAAGTGAGGAAGAAAAAACACTGTTCAGGGACAGTGTGGTGAAATTCCTCGACAAAGAAGTAAAGCCCCATTACGAGCGGTGGGAAAAAGAAGAAATCTGGCCGCGGGAACTGTGGCTTGCGTTTGGTGAGGGCGGTTTCCTCTGTGCTGACCAGCCCTCCGAATATGGCGGTTATGACGCGTCGTTTGAAATGAACTGTATTGTCATCGACGAGCTGTCGAAGGCTGGCTTTGCTGCCCTGGCAAGCGGATTGTCAGTGCACTCGGATATTGTTGCGCCTTATGTGTTGCACCTTGGCAGCGAGGAGCAGAAGCAGCGCATCTTGCCGAAGATGGTCAGCGGTGAGATTGTCGGTGCCATTGCCATGACAGAACCCGGTGCGGGCAGTGATCTGCAGGGTATTGGCACAACTGCTGTGAAAGATGGTGATGACTACATCATCAACGGCAGTAAAACCTTTATTACCAATGGCCAGCACTGTGACATGGTGATCGTGGCCGCTAAAACTGATGCGAGCAAAGGCGCCCGCGGGATGACCCTGTTCACCGTCGACTGCGCCAGTGACGGATACGAGCGGGGCCGGAATCTCGAAAAAATGGGATTGTCATCCGGGGACACCTCAGAGATGTCGTTCCAGGATGTGAGGGTCAGCAGCAAGGAGATTCTTGGTGGACTCGGTGAAGGGTTTGCTAACCTCATGAATGAGTTGCCCCGGGAACGATTGATTCTTTCTGTCGGCTGCGTCGGTGCGGCGGATGGCATGCTGCAGCAGACGGTTGACTATGTCACCGAACGCAAGGCATTTGGTGAGCCACTGTCGCGATTCCAGAATACGCGCTATGAACTCGCCGACGTGAAGACCGATATCGAACTCTCAAGGGCGCTGGTGGAGAAAGCGACACTGCGTTATCTCGATGGTTCGCTCACAACGGAAGAAGCATCCATGTGTAAACTCGCCAGCAGCGAGATGCAGGGTAGGGTTGCTGATAAATGCCTGCAGCTGTTTGGCGGCTACGGGTACATGAAGGAATACCCGATTGCACGGGCCTACGTTGATGCGCGAGTACAACGAATCTACGGCGGTACGTCTGAGATCATGAAAGAAGTTATTGCCCGTGGCCTTGTCGGTCGCTGATGATGACTGGAACAGAGAATAAGAAGAGGAAATAGAGAGTAGCTATGAGAACGAATATTGGTGCATTACTGACCAAGCGAGCCGAGCTGAATCCGGACCGGGAAGCCTATGTTGATAGCAGTCTGCCGGTACGACTCACGTTTGCGCAGTTGAATGAACGGGTGAACCAGGTTGCCGCCGTGTTGCTGGACCAGGGCGTAAAACCCGGTGACCGTGTTGCCATCATGATGATGAACAGTGCAGAGTTTTTCGAAAGCTATTTTGCTATCGCAAAAATTGGCGGTGTGGTTGTGCCGCTTAACTGGCGCCAGGTTGCCGATGAACTTGAATTCATCCTGAAGGACAGCGGTTCAGAAACCCTGATATTCGGTAACGAGTTTATGGAGCTTGCCAGTGACCTCAACAGTCGCGGTGACAAAACCGATATCAAAAACTGGCTGCATTCGTCCGAAGCAGGTGGGGAGACGCATTTCGCCCAGGATTACGAGGCGCTGCGTAATGCGGCAACAACCGATGAACCGGAACTCGGCGGCTATGACGATGATCTCCTCTACATCATGTATACCTCCGGTACGACAGGGCTGCCGAAAGGTGTCGTGCATACCCATGACACCACCATGTGGGCATTGCTGACTTTCTCGGCAACGGCAGACACGCATGATGGTGACCGTTATCTTGCGGCACTGCCCATGTTCCACGTTGGCTCACTCACGCCGGTGACCATGAACGTTTATAACGGCACCACCAGTGTTGTGATGCGGGAGTTTGACCCTGGCCGAGCGTGGGAGTTGATGAATGAAGAGAAGATCACCACTGCGCTGCTGGTACCGGCAATGCTGAATTTCATGGTCCAGGTGCCGAACCTTGACCGGTTTGATTACTCAACACTGCGCTGGATCCAGAGTGGCGCGTCGCCGCTACCGGTCAGCCTGATCCAGCAGTACGCCGATCTTGGTGTGCCGATCCACCAGATTTACGGGCTCACAGAAAGCTGCGGGCCGGCTTGTCTCATATCTGCCGAGCACGCACTCAGCAAGATTGGGTCAACCGGACTTGGTTTCTTCCACACGGAGGTGAAAGTTGTTGATGAGGATGGCAACAACTGTGAACCGGACGTGCAGGGCGAGGTCTGGGTACGCGGTAAACACATCATGAAAGAGTACTGGAATCGCCCGGATGCCACTGCGGAAACCATCACCGGGGACGGCTGGCTTCGTACTGGTGACGTTGCCGTGGTGGACGATGAAGGATTTGTCTACATCCAGGATCGAATCAAGGACATGATTATTTCCGGCGGCGAAAACGTTTACCCGGCAGAAATCGAAAACGTGATCCTGAGCCATCCGGAAGTTGCCGAGGTTGCTGTGATTGGCCAGCCGAGCGAACGCTGGGGTGAATCACCGTTTGCGGTTGTCGTGAAGAAAGAAGACACGCTGACCGAAGACGATGTCCTCAAGTACTGCGACGGCAAGCTGGCTCGCTTCAAGTTGCCGAAGGGTGCTGCATTCATCGACGTCATCCCGCGTAACGCCAACGGCAAAGTACTGAAACGCCTGCTGCGGGAAGAGTTCCCAGGGCCTGCGCCGGTGTAAACATGCAGCGAATCCTTCCATGGTTGTTTGTCTGGCTGCTGGCTTCCGGCAGCCATGCGGCTGAACCGCTCAGCCAACTGGTGGTTGACGTTGGCGAGGATGAGTCCATTGTGCTCAGCCGGCATGAAGATGCTGGCATCAGGATTGACGGTCGTCTGGATGAGGACGTCTGGGCCGGTCTGCCTGCCTATGATGAGTTTGTCATTATTGAGCCGGACACACTTGCAGAACCACGTTTCAGAACGCGTGTGCGGATTTTCTATGATGCCACCGGCATCTATTTTGGTATCGACATGGACCAGCCGCATGACACGCTGGTGGCACGCCTGTCCGGTCGTGACTCAAGAGAACTCGCGCGAGACTCCATCAACATCACGCTCGACACCTCTGGTGAGGGCCGTTACGGCTACTGGTTCGGGGTAAACCTGGGCGACACGCTGATGGACGGGACGCTGCTGCCTGAGCGCCAGTTCTCCAGTGACTGGGATGGGGCCTGGCGTGGTGCGAGTGAAGTGACACCGAATGGCTGGTCGGGAGAGATGCATATTCCCTGGGGTACGGTGGCTATGCCGCAGGTGGAATCCAAACGCCGTATCGGTCTCTACATGTCCCGCAAGGTTGCTTATGTGGATGAAAGGTGGGGCTGGCCCGGCCTGCCATCAACGGTGCCTGTGTTCATTTCAGCGTTGCAGAGTTTAGAGCTCACCGACGTTGAACCTAAACAGCAATACAGCATCTTTCCATTTACGGCAGCGACGGATGATCGCATCGACGACAAGGTCCGTTACCGGACCGGTGCAGATTTCTTCTGGCGTCCCTCCAGTGATTTCCAGGTCACCGCAACCGTAAATCCTGATTTTGGTGCGGTGGAATCAGATGAGGTGGTGATCAACCTCAGCGCCACCGAGGTGTTCTTCCCTGAGAAGCGGCTTTTCTTCCTGGAAGGCCAGGAAATATTTGTAACTTCACCGCGGGCAGACACCCGCTCGCGTGGTGTTGGCAGTGGCGGTGCGCCAACAACGCTGATCAACACGCGTCGTATCGGTGGTGAACCGCTCGAACCTGCGGCAATGCCCGGACTCGAGATTCCGGAACGTGAACTCCTGCAGCCGGTTGATCTGCTGGGTGCGGTGAAGATGACCGGGCAGTACTCCCGGTTACGCTATGGCGTGCTGGCTGCGTTTGAAGACGACGTGAAGTTTGATGCCACGCTGAACGGCGATCCCATACACCTCGAAGGTGAGAGCAGCGACTATGGTGTGTTGCGGGTGCTGTATGAAGACGAACCGGGTGGTCCTTACCGCGCGCTCGGGTTCATGACAACGGCGACGTTAAACCCGATGCGTGATGCCATGACGCACGGCATTGATGCTCACTACCTCACGGCCGGCGGTAAGCTGAAAGTTGACCTGCAGACCTACATGTCCGACATCGAGGATGAGGAAACGGGCTTTGGTGGGTTTCTCGACTTTGAATACACCTTCCGGCAGGGGCTCGTGCAGCGTGTCGGGATTGAATACATCGATGAACACGCCGACCTGAATGATCTCGGTTTCCTGCAACGTAATGACAGCTTCAGGATTCGTACCGCGCACATCCGCACCAGCTCCAATTTGTCCTGGGCCAGGGACAACCAGTTTGATGCGCGCGGTTTTGTGCAGAAAAACAATGATGATCTTTTCACGGGTGGTGGGGTATTCCTGTCCAACCGGACCGTGTTCAACAACCTGTCATCACTGGTACTGCGTCTCAGCTGGTTTCCCGAGTCCTATGATGACCTGAACAGCTTTGGTAATGGTGCCTATCGTATCGAAGACCGAACGGACTTCCAGCTCACCTGGGATTCGGATGCGTCAAAAGAACTCAGCTACGGCTTCGGGTTCGGTTTCCCCGAAGAAAACCTGGGTGGCAAGACCCATAACGTCAGCCTGAGGGCAACCTGGCGGCCGAGCGACCGATTCGGTCTGTCAGCGTCGGTGAAGTACTGGGATAGGGATGGTTGGTTGCTTCACCAGGAAGACCAGAACTTCACCACGTTCCAGGCAGAACAGTGGGCACCACGGATCTCTGCGGATTACTTCATCAATGCCAAGCAGCAGCTGCGTTTCTCGCTGCAATGGGTCGGCGTCAAAGCGGCGGAAGATGACTTCTACCTGGTGCCGAATGACCCGGGTGACCTGATCCCGGTGACAAAACCTGCCGGGCCGTCAGACAGCTTCTCACTCTCGCAGATGACAATGCAGATGCGCTACCGTTGGGAGATTGCGCCGCTCTCGGATATCTTTATCGTTTACACTCGCCTGGTTGACGAGGGTGGGCCGTTAAAGAGCTTCTCAGATACCTTCTCTGATGGTTATGATAATCCGCTCGGAGACTTCCTTGTCTTCAAGATTCGTTATCGCTTTGGTTCATGATGGAGGTTTAACGTGCCAAGGTATGATTATCGGTGTGACGAAAATGGCTTGACCATTGAAGTTGTGCACCCGATTGCCACAACAATCAGCAACTGGGGTGAACTGTGTGAGCAGGCCGGTTGTGAACCCGGCGAAACGCCAGCGTCATCACCCGTGCAGAAAGTGTTCACTACGCCGCCGATGGCGAACACACCGGCAGGTAACAGTGCGCTCAAGAACCTGGGCTTTACCAAGCTGGAGAAGCGGATCGATGGCACTTATGAAAACGTCACACGCACCGGGACGGAAAAACGATTTCTCGACCCGAAAGATCCGAGTTCGCTGCCGCACCTTCACAAGAAAATCAGTGATTGATCTGATGAAGCTCCGTCTATGGATGATTGGCTGCCTGTGCCTGTTCGGGGTATCCCTTGCGCAAGCCGAATCACAGCCCAATTACTTCCTGTTGACCTATGCCAAGGGCAGCAATTGGAACGAATCGATTTCCTACAACGATCAGCCCGGGCTTAAGAAGCACCATGCCTACCTGCAGGGTCTGCATATCAATGACCAGCTGGTGATGGGTGGCCCGGTTGCTGATGTTGAAGGCGTTGAATCAGACCTGGTGGGGGTTATGTTGCTGCGCACGGCCTCTCTCGAAGAAGCGCACTCACTGGTAGACCAGGACCCGGGTGTGCAGGCTCGCCTCGTCTATCCAACACTGATACCGTGGGATGCGCGCATATCATCGATGCGATTTGTCAGGCGTAAACCGATGCCCGATATCGATGATCCGGAGCAGAGCTTCAGCATTAAGCGGGTTGATCCTGAAAGCAGGATCAACCTGGACAACTAGCCTCCTGTAGAGGGCGCCGCCACTTCGTTTTCTATGATGTGATCCATCACATCAAGCATTCGCCTTGGTCCGATTCCCCGGGTTGTTCGCACCAGGTACTTACCCTGCACAACCAGCATTGGTACCGCAGCAATCTTTAGACGTCGCGCCATCTGGTCAGCGGTGTTGATCTGGGCGTCAACCTCGGCTGAATTGAAGGTCGACATGAAATCTTCTTCGCTGACACCTGCACCAACGAAAAAGTCCTTGATCAGTTCAACCGTGTTGAAAGGCTGGCGTCCCTCATGAATCTCCCGGAAGAAATGCGTGTGGTGACGCTCATGCATCTCAAGTGCCTGCATGGTGTAGTAGGCACGGCCGAGCAAACGCCAGTAGTCTGAGGAGACGGCCGGCATTCTGACAAAGCGGATGGTATCTCCTTTGTCATCAACCCAGCTGTTCAGGTCCGAATCGAAGTTGTAGCAGTGCACACAGCCATAGGAGAAAAACTCCATCACCTCGATCGTGTCGCCCCGGATACGACGCGGGTTTTCTACAAGCTGGTAGTGCTCACCTTCGACAAACTCACCCAGCGGTTGATCCTGGATAGTCAGGAAACTCAGGTAGCCGACAACGCCGAGGACAAGGAGCCCGATTGCGATGAGGGCAAACCTCTGTTGCTTGAGGAATTTTGATTCTTTCTTCGCCATAAACTTCCTAATGACAGCAAGGTTGAACGAAGAGCATTATAGGCTAAGCTGAATGATGTTGTGGTCAATTTGAGGAAAGTAAGGTGAGTGATCCAGCTTCAGGTACCCCGGCCGATGTCATCGCCACATCGCTCGAACCGCTGGCCGAAGTGGAGGTGGATGTGTTTGCCGAGGTCTATCATCGCTTTTATGAGCAAAACCAGGCGGCGGCAAGCCTGATGGAGCATATGGATGAATCGGCGAAAGGCAAAATGCTCGAGGAAGTCACTCGGCTCATGCTTGTCCCCGATGTTGATGCCGAATCCAGCTACTTCGACTTTGAATTGAAAAACCACAAGTACGCTTACAGCGTTGAACTGGACATGTACCCGCCGTTGTTTGCGGCATTCCACGAGTCGGTCCGTTCGATCCTGGGCGACACCTGGCAGCCTGAGTATGATGCAGCCTGGCAAGCACAGATTGACGCGCTCAACGCGTCAATCGAATCACACTTTCCCTCCAGCTACTCGCTCGACTGATTGAGTTTTACGGCCTCTTCCCGCGCGGCTCTCACAGTTTCGTTGGTCTGGTTGAAAAGCAGGTCACGCCTGGCTTTTTCTTCTTCCTCAGTGAGCTTTTTCTTGCCGAGATCCTGGCCGGCGCGATAACCCCGTTCAAGAGCAGGGCGACCACGCAACTCGTAAACCCAGCGTTTCAGATTGGGGAAGTCATCCCAGACAGACTCATCGATCACACGCCCGATGAGGAACGCCCAGGGCCAGGTCACCATGTCGGCGATTGTGTAGTCGTCCCCTGCCAGGTACTGGTTTACAGAAAGCTGCGCATCCATCACGCCTGACAGGCGATCAACTTCACCGACAAAACGGTTGGTGCCATATGTCAGCTGCTCGGGCTCATCTGTGATGTTCTTTGCGTAGTTCTTGAAGTGATTGGCATTCCCCATCATGGGCCCGAGGTTCGCCATCTGCCAGTGAACCCACTGCAGCACGCGGTAACGGTCCCGGGTTTCTTTCGGCAGGAACGGTCCGGTCTTATCCGCGAGGTATTCAAGGATGGCGCCGGATTCGAAAATGCTGATCGGTTCACCGCCACCCAGCGGATCGTGGTCAACAATTGCGGGCATGCGATTGTTCGGGCTGATCCTGAGGAACTCAGCCTGGAACTGGTCACCGCCACCAATATCGACGGGAATGATGTTGTAGGGCAGGCCACATTCCTCGAGCATGATGGTGACCTTCCAGCCGTTCGGCGTGGGCCAGTAGTGGACGTCGATCATAGGTGATCCCCTGATTATCTTTTGAGGTGTTTAGTTTTTCCCGGCGAGGACGGGGGTAACAAACTCCCGGCCGAAGTCTGTCTGCCAGCTGGAGAACTCTGCAGTCTCGTCAATTTTGATCCCCATGAGATAACCATCTTCAAGCGGTGCTACCCAGCGCAGTTCACCGTTAAGGCAATAGCGTTTACCGGTATCTGCATCCTTAATCACCGTAAGGGCAAGTTCGCACCCGGCAGACAGCGACTCTGTGCTGGTCACGCGCATACCGTGCAGTCCGACATCGAGTGTTCTTGCGGTGAGAGCGGCGCCGATATCGGCAACATTGTCACCGGCCTGGGTGACGTTCATCTCAACGGTGACGTCGTTGGCAATGCGGTGTTCCAGGCGAAGGTTGGACCACTTGTCTGCTTCTTCTTTGGCGCTCGGCCAGAGTACATGCTTGTTTCGATCGAGAAACTCCTGGACGTGTTCCTCGTCCTCCAGTGCAATCACTTCCGGGCGGTCATGGTAGTTCATGAACAGCCAGGTGAAGAACGCCATTGCCTCAGAGTCCTTACCGTTGTGGTCTCGGCGTTCCGGCCACTGCAGGTGAAGCTTCAGCAGTTTGGCGGTGGTCTCTTATCGAAATCATTGTGGTCGGGGATTTTCCTGAACGGGGAATACTAGGGAAGTTTGTATGTGCTGTCACTACGATGGCGTTGTGGTTGCGGCTCACTCTGGGCACAATGAGGTATGGCGCTTAAGAAAAAGACGCTGTTTTTCTACAGCCTGACCGACCTGCCCGTGTCCATGTCACTGTTTCCGGTGATGGTGTTCATTCCGCAGTTCTATAGCAGTGACGTTGGTGTACCACTCGCAATCAGCGCCACGATTATCCTTGGCGTCCGTATCCTGGACGTAATTACCGACCCGCTATTCGGCTATATCACCGACAACGTGCCAACCCCCTGGGGTCGACGTCGCGCCTGGATAGCGCTCGCAACCCCCATCATGATGGTGTCGATCTACCAGCTGTTCATGCCACCGGAAGACGCCGGCTGGATTCACATGGCGGTGTGGATGTTCACCTTATCCATCTCCACCACCATGATGATGATCCCGTATTACGCGTGGGCGGCGGAACTGTCGCCGGACTATAACGAACGATCCATCATTACAGGCTGGCGTTCGATGTTCGGTGTGGTGGGTTCATTGACCGCGCAGGTTGCACCGGCAGCAGCACTGTTTTTCTTTGGCATGGGCGGCAGTGCAACAGTGCTCGAGATTGTCGGGGTCACCATGCTGATCCTGATGCCGATATGCGTCTTCTTTACTGTGACCCAGGTGCCGGAAAGCCAGGACTACGTAACCACCGTGACACCGGTGATCGAAGGCCTGAAGCTGATGCTGACCAACAAGCCGTTCCTGCGGCTGATCATCGCGTTCATGGTCAGCTCCACGGCGCTGTCTATTACGACACCACTCTATATTTTCTTTATCAAGTTTGTGCTCGATGCGGAAAAACAAGCGATCTACATGCTGACGTTTTTCTACCTGGCCAACCTGTCTGCCGTACCGTTCTGGGTGTGGCTTTCCACGAAAATTGGCAAGCACCGTGCCTACGTTGGCAGCTTTGCGCTGATCGGCGCTGCGCACCCGTTCTACCTGCTGCTCGGTGAAGGTGATTTCTGGTACATGTTGCCCATCACACTCGTGACGGGTTTTGCTGCGGGTGGATTTGCGGCACTGCCGAACTCAATGAAGGCAGATGTGATTGATCTCGACACGCTGCGCACAGGAGAAAACCGTGCAGCGTTGTTTTTCTCGACTTATTCCTTTACCGCAAAACTGTCCGGTTCGCTCGGTGGCTCGATTGGTCTGTTTGGTCTTGCCATGGTCGGGTTTGATGCGTCGCCAGGTGCGGTGAATACGGAAGACCAGCTGTTCGGATTACGCTTCCTGTTTGCGATGTTCCCGTCAATCTTCTATTTCCTCGCCTGCGCGATCATCTGGAATTACCCGATCACAGAAGAGAGGCACGCAGAGCTGCGTGCAGAACTTGAGGCCCGCAATAACCAGGCTGCCGCTGGGAGCTAGCAGTCTGTCGGGCTTAGCGCTGATCTACTGCGCTGATGGTAAATTGGCCACATTCCCGAGACGTCGGACCGCCGGCTTTCCTCGTTGAATATTCTCGATATTCGCCGAAACGTCGGACCGCTCAAAACCCGAAAAATCTGACTCAATTTCGCGAATCGACAACGTGTCCCGGTCGCACCGCACCATGCTCGCTACGATCGTCTAAGTCGGACAGACTGCTAGCCCGCAGCCGCTTCCTTGCGAGTGCGCTTTTCTTTGTACATGAGCTGATCAGCATCGGAGACGAACTCCGAGATGCTGGCATGTTTTTCATGGTCAAACTCAACAACGCCAACACTGTAACCAATGTCGTAAGGCGTGTGTTTGTTCTGCAGATCGATTGATTCCTGCAGGTTGGCCAGCGGTCGCTCGACGTGACCGGTATCGGTACCGGTCAGCAGGATGCAGAATTCATCGCCACCCATGCGCGCGACCACATCGGAGTTACGGAACACTGACAGGAGCAGGTTGCCGATGTTCTTCAGCACCTTGTCGCCCTCGTTATGACCGTAGTTGTCGTTCACTGCCTTAAATCCGTCAAGATCAAAAAACAGCAGGGTGGCAGGGCGACGCATCCGCCTGCAGATAGCAACTGCATGTTCAGCGATGCCAAGAAAGCCGCGACGATTGGAGAGAGAAGTCAATTCATCAACGGTCGCAATAGACTGGATGGAGAACTCCTCTTCAACCAGTGATGCGAGGTCACGCAGCAGTTCCTTATCCGCCTCGGTGAACTCACGCGGGCTGGTGTCAGCTATGCAGAGCGTACCCAGCCGATACCCCTTGTCTGACTTGACCGGGCAGCCCGCGTAAAAGCGTATGCCGTTGTCTGCGGTCACTATCGGGTTGTCTTTAAAACGATTGTCCTCGAGGGTGTCCTCAATGACCATGATGTCGTCATTCAGTATGGCGTGTGCACAGAAAGAAACGTCTCGTGGACTTTCTTCAAACGGTACACCCTGGCGCGATTTGAACCATTGGCGCTCCTGGTCGATGAGCGTAACCATGGCAAATGGTGACTGAAACACACGGCGTGCAATGCGTGTGTACCTGTCGAATCTTTCTTCTGGTGGTGAATCGAGAAGGCCGAGCTGCTGCAAAGCCTGCAGACGCGCGGCCTCGTCTTCCGGTCGTGGTGCTGGTGTCATGGGTCCCCTTGATCGCCGTTTACGGGGAGTGTCCTCATGCTTTGCTGGTAACTTCCTGTACCGGCTCCCACGTTGTTGCCCGAATTTCCAACTGACACCTTTATGAAGTAGCTGGAAGCAGACAACGAGAATTAGATGGTATATCTTCGCCAATTCCTGTCAACCGACAGTCGTCGGGTACTGTACC
Source organism: Trididemnum clinides (assembly GCA_963675345.1). Lineage (NCBI taxonomy): Eukaryota > Metazoa > Chordata > Ascidiacea > Aplousobranchia > Didemnidae > Trididemnum > Trididemnum clinides. The sequence continues at coordinate 92,641 of CAVLYW010000068.1, forward strand.
GCATGGTATAGAACCTGGAGCAGCAGAAAATTGAGGAGCGCAACATGACAACACGAATGCCAGCACTGAGCCTAGCCGCCATACCGGGTCGGCGAAAAGCAACCATTGAACTCGCCACGGAGATAGAGAAGCGCGGCTTTTCCGGTATCTATGGGCCGAGCCTGGGCGATTCAATGGCCCTCTGTGAAGCGCTGGCTTTCGCAACCAACGAGATCACTTTTGGTACCAGTATCATGCCGATTTACTTCAGGCAGGTGGTCGACTTTGCGTCCACGGCTTCATTCATACATGAAGTTTCAGACGGCAGGTTCAGGTTTGGTATCGGTGTGAGTCACGCACCGGCACTTGATGCACGTGGCATCAGCGCCGGTAAACCCCTGTCTGATACGCGCAAGTTTGTTGAAGATATGCGTAACGCTCCGCGTGTTGGAGAACTGCCACCTATCTTACTCGCAACCCTGCGCAAAAAGATGATCCAGCTATCCGAAGAGATCTCTGAGGGTATGGTGTTCGCAAACGGTGCCCGGTCCCACATGGGCGAGAGCCTGAGCGTGCTGTCTGATGAGGCGCGCAACAACGATGATTTCTTTATCGGCGACATGATCCCGACCTGTATCAGTGATGATATTGAAGCGGCGAAGGCGGTGAACAGGAAGACGCTGACCAGCTATGCCATGTTGCCCAACTACCGCAACTACTGGAAGGAAGCGGGTTACGTCGAGGAGATGGAAGGCATTGAGAAAGCCATTGAGGAGGGCGACAGGGACAAGATTCCTCATTTCCTGACAGACAAGTGGCTTGCTGATACGACACTCTTTGGCACCGCGTCTGATGTACGCGACGGCGTGGAGGCCTGGTTTGATGCCGGTGTAAAAACACCCATCCTGGTGCCGAGTTCAGCCAATGGTGGCCAGATGGTTGCCTTTGAAGAGCTGTTCGCGATTTTCTAGCAACTGGCAAAAAATAGGTTACTGCGGGGATTGGCATCTTGTTGATGCCAATCAATGCACGCAACCGAGCGTTTTGATTACTATCCGGAGACGGTGTACACAACGGAGCTAGTACCTGATGAAAAACCTGGTTGTCATCGCCGATCCGGCAGGCGGTAAAAACTCTGCGCTTAAGCGCGCACTTGAGATCAAGGAAAAAACCAATGCCAGTGTTACGGTGCTGGCGTTTACCCACGTCAACGTTGAGGACCCCGAGGATCTTGAAGATGCAGGGCTCACGATTGATGACCTGCACGCCGCTGCACTCGAGAAACGTCACAAGGAAACTGCCTCAGAGTTAAAGAAGCTGAACGTGAAAAAAAACGCGGTCAGTACTGAGGTCATCTGGAGTAAAGATGTTGCCGGGGATACCGTGGAATTCTGCAAGCAGAACAACGCAGACCTTGTCTTCAAGTCGGGTCATCGCAGTGAAACTTTTCTTTACACCTCAACTGACTGGCAGCTGTTCCGGCAATCAGGCATCCCTGTGATGATTACCACAGGAAAAAGCTGGCGCAAGAAATCCAGGGTGCTGGCTGCAGTAGACTTTACGACCCGCCAAAAAACCAAACAGAAACTGAATGACAGGATAGTCGAGCAGGCGCGTTTCATGGCGGATGCGCTGGGCGACCAGGTGCATCTTGTCTATGCCATCACTGCGCCGCAGGCACTTGTGGATCTCGATGTGATTGATGCGAGAAGTTATGCCACCCAGAAGCGAAAAAAGCTCCAGCCGGTTGTAGAAGCGTTTTGCGAGAAACACAACCTGGATCCAGGCAATGTTCACCTGAAAGTAGGCGCACCCGGACGGATTATCCCGAGTGTCGCCAATTCCCTCAAAGCGGATCTTGTTGTAACCGGCACCATTGGCCGCAAAGGTGTCAAGGGAAAGCTGATTGGCAATACAGCAGAAACTGTCCTGTCGAAGCTGCACAGCGATATCCTGACGGTGACGCCATAGGGCGACCGAGCGCTTGATTGTCAGCCAGCGTGCTTTTTCAGGAAGCTGGAGATATGGTCCATGTACTGGTCAAACTGGTCATGGTGTAACCAGTGGCCCGCATCCTCTACCTCGATCAATTCCACGTTCTTAAAGTGCCGCAAGGTGTCATCCTGGCCAATGCGGTGATCAAAACCGTCTTTGGCATTGATGATGAGGACAGGGCAGGTGATTGATTCCCACAGCTTAACCATGTCGTCGTAAGGGATTGAATAGGGCACCCGTGAATGAGAGTAGTTGTCAAACTTCCATGAATAGGTGCCGTCCTCGTTGCGATTGCTACCGTGGATGGTCAGCTGCCTGGCGCGTTCCTCGGACAAGTGTGGATTTGACGTCTGCATCCGTTCGATCGACGCGTGGATGTCTTCATACTTTCGAGGCGTTCGACCAGCAAGTGTGTGGGTATCGTTAATCCAGTCGCGGATGCGCTGTCCCGGATGCTGTGTGTCCCTGTCCTTGTACCAGAAGCCGCCTACGCCCTCGATGAGAACAAGAGACGCAACCTTCTCAGGGAACACCCCGGCAAACAGGCTGGCGATGGTGCCGCCCATTGAGTGGCCGATCACGTGAACCTTGTCCAGTTCTTCGGTGAAGGTCAGCTGGTTTACGTCATAGACGTAGTCCATGTTGTTGTAGCCCGCACCCATGCACCACTCTGAGTCTCCATGACCACGCAGGTCAGGCACGATCACGTGATAGTCGTCGCATAACGCTTCACTGGTCCAGTCCCAGTTGTGGCAATGATCCTGGCTGCCATGCACCAGCAGCAGGTGTTCTGCTTCCGCGTTGCCCCAGTCAAGGTAGTGAAGTCGCAGCCGCTGAGAAAAATAAGTGTGAGAGGTGGGGTTAGGTCGTTTTACTTCGTTCATCAAAATGCAACTTCACGCCTGATGATCTGGTCATAAAAATCACTGTCCAGCTTTGTGTAGACCTTCTCGCCCGGCCGCAACACATACAGATCGTCGGGGCAGGTACCGAGGTGGAAAGCCTGGTCACGTAACTCGTTCTTCTGCAGCTTATGTGTTGATGTAGTAGGCAGTTCTGACAACAGCCGTATAAAAATCGGACGGGCATAACCCGGCAGGTTTTCGATGATGTGATTGGAGATACTGTCAGCGTCCAGCGCCTTAACGTCTTCGTTCAGCACGATGGCTGCCATACCGGCCCTGCCGTCAGCACCGGGGATCTCAACGCCATAGACGTTGGTAAATACAATGTGCTCATGCTGGTTGATGATTTCACCCACTTCATTGGTTGATACGTTTTCGCTTTTCCAGCGGAACGTGTCCCCAACCCGGTCAACAAACTGGTAGTGCTTCTGGCCGAATGAGAAACCAACGTCGACAGTTTTCATCAGGTCACCGGAGTTGAAGTAGATATCCCCCTCACTGAACACGTTACGCATAATTTTTTTGTTGGAGGCTTCTTCCGAGGTATAGCCTTCGAACTTCGACTTCTCGGTAATCTCTATCAGTAGCAGACCCGGTTCACCTTCCGGTTGTTCAATACAGAAGCCATCTGCATTTCTGATAACTTCATCCTCTGCAACGTCGTAGGCAACAATTTTTGACGGCGCGATGCCAAGGCCAACCGTACAGTCCTTGTTAAAGACATTGGCAAACCCGCCGTTACCCTCACTTGCGCCGTAGAACTCACCGATTCTTTCGATATCAAAGCGTTCTTTGAAATCAAGCCAGATATCAGGACGCAATCCGTTACCGACAATTGCGCGAATCCGGTTCTCCTTGTCCTTTGGAGAAACAGGCTGGCTCATCAGGTAGCGAATGAACTCACCAATGTACACAAAGCAGGTGCAGTTGTGTTTGCGTATGTCATCCCAGAACGCGCTAACGGATAACTTACGCCGCAATACCGTTGATGCGCCTACTGTAAACGCGGCGGTCAGTCCGATCATTAATCCGGTGCCGTGATAAAGCGGCAGACAGTTGTACATTCGATCCTGCTGGGTGATCCGAAGTAGCAGTGTTGCCGACATCCCAGCACTTGGTAAGAGTCGCTTGTGAGAAACAACAGCGGCCTTGGGCAGGCCGGTTGTGCCTGAAGTGAAAATGTAAAACGCAGTATTGGAAATTTCTAACGACTTTGTTTCGGGAGGGTTGCTGCTATCAAAGCTGCCATCAGTGCTGTCGATCTCAATCGCCCAGTTGGGTGCGGGTGTTGTGCCATCGTCACGAACCCAGAGGTAGTCAGCGCCATCGTTAAGTTCAAGTTCTTCTCGAACCTCGTTCAGCGGATCCGTCAGCTCTTCGCCGAAAATGATCTTCTTTGATCCGGTAAGGCTGACGCAGTGTGTCAGCTGCTGCCTCGTCAAGTTGGTATTGATAAGTCCGGCGACAGCCCCGATTTTGCTGATTGCTGCGACCTGTACAACAAATTCGATCCGGTTCTGCATGAACAACGACACACAGTCGCCGCGGCTGATGCCCTGTGCTTTCAGCAGGTTTGCAATCCTGTTGGCGCGCTCGTTAAGACTCTGCCAGGTCTCGGTTTCACCTTCACAGATAAGGGCTACTTCGTTGGGGAACTTTTCGGCGTTTGTTTCAAGCAGCAGCGAGAAAGATGCAATGCCTGAGTCCTCGGGAGGTTTCAACGTGGCGGCTGCTAACAGTACCTTCAGGTCGCCAAAGAAATTGCTGATAGAACCCATTTGCTGATGCCGGTCCTCAAAAAACAAGGGAGGCATGATAGCTGCTCCACCAATATGCGTACAGACGAACACGTAGAGTCGTGGGGCTTAAAGAAAACGTCAGGGTAAACCAGTTTACTGAGGGGTATTAACGTTAATGTTTATAGAAAACTCGCGATAAGCCTCTTTTATGAGGATTTCTTTACAAAAATGGGGGTCAGTTTTCGAGAAAATCACTCCAGTTAAACTGTTTGCATCGAAAAAAATCGATATCAGCGCAACGCGTGAGTCAACTTATTCACATTTCGTGGGGTCAGATCAAAAACCACATTATTTTCCCTGATTTGTCAATCTTATTATGGTAAAAGTTGTTAAGTTGTTGAAATATATGAAAATATACCTATTGGTCACTTTTTGACCAGTTTGGCTGAACCCTTGATTCTGTGAACTGCTTCATATCAGTAGCGACTTATCACCAGAGTTATCCACAGTAAATGTGGAAAAGTGACGAGTGGCCTGCCTCCAGGGCGCCCCAAAGTGGGGCTGCACCATTATGGTGCGATTTCGGGTGTATCGGCTGTTTTATAAACTCGCTATTAAGGGAAATTGCCAGTCCTTTGTCCGCCATCAACGGCGTATGTTGAGGCCTGCCGGTTATCTTGCGAAGACAAACTGGCCCATTTGAAGAGAAAGGTCAGTAAACACTAACTCGTTCGACGCCTCTGTCATTGGTGACCACGGCACCGGTGGCTGTGATACATTGCTCCGCGATATTACAGGCAGATATTACAAGTAAGGCAGGGGTTGTTATGGCAGATATTAATGGTGTTGAGGTCTCCGGACACTTTGACGAGCGGTTCTCACCGGTGGTGGAGAAATTTGCCGCCAATATCAAGGCAGGCAAGGATGTAGGCGCGTCCTTTGCCCTGTCGGTAGACGGCGAAATTGTCATGGATATCTGGGGCGGTCACCTGGACGAGAACCGGCAGCGTCCATGGCAGGAAGACACTATCGTCAACGTCTACTCCTCTACCAAGACGGTCTCTTTTCTCTGTGCGCTGGTGCTGGCCAGCCGGGGGCAGCTCGATTTTGATGAGAACGTGACAACCTACTGGCCGGAGTTTGGCGCCGCGGGCAAGGAAAACGTGAAGGTCTGGCATTTCATGAATCACGCAGCTGGGCTGTCTGGTCTCGACGAGGTTGTCTCAATGTCTGCACTTTACGACTGGGACGTGCCGGTATCGATGCTGGCAGCGCAGGCGCCCTGGTGGGAACCGGGCTCCGCGACTGCTTACCATGCTATTACCCAGGGCTGGTTAATCGGGGAACTGATCAGGCGTATCACGGGCAAATCCATTGGGACTTTTCTCGCGGAAGAGATTGCAGGACCACTTGGTGCCGATTTTTATATCGGTGTGCCCGACAGTGAATTCCACCGCATTGGTAATCTGATCCTGGACCCTGAAGCAGACGGCGGACCGGTCTCTGAGACGGAGCCGGGGAGTATTGCGGACAGGACCTTCGCAAGTCCGATTGTTGATGCCCGGGATTCCTGGACAGATGAATGGCGTCGTGCAGAAATTCCTGCTGCCAATGGACACGGTAATGCCAGGTCCCTGGTGAGGCTACAGACACCCCTTGCTTGTGGCGGCAGCGCGTTTGGCGTCGATCTGCTGGATGAAGCGACAGCGCGTTCCATCACCGTACCGAGGATCGAAGGTGATGATCTTGCATTGATGGTGCCGGTCTCTTTTGGTCTTGGCTTTGCATTGAACAAAGGGCCTGTACCGCTTTGTCCGAACGAGACCGCCTGTTATTGGGGCGGATGGGGTGGCTCATCCATCCTGGTCGACCAGGAGGCCCGGGTCGCGGTGTCCTACGTGATGAACCAGATGGTGGCGAGTCTGCTCGGCGATACACGCTCGTTTGAGCTGGTGCACGAGGCCTATAACCAGCTTGGTTGAGTTTATCGTGCGGTGTCGGAATGCACCGGTTACAAAGGCCGCGTTTAATGCGGCGATCGGTGATGGCCAGGGCGTTGAGTATCTGGCTGAAATCTTGCGCAACGCGCTGTTTGTCAGCCAGGGTCATCGTGACGATGCAGTACTGACGCTGGTGCTCGAAAAATCTGCGGACTTTTCCCGGGCAGTAAGTTTACGTGGTGATCAACTGGGCAGTGTGCAGGACCTTCACGAGGCGGGTTTACTGGCATTCATTGCAGACAGCCTGGCCGCAGGCGAGGGACTAGCCAAGGAAGCAGAAACAACGGCAGCAAACGGCGCGGTCATCCAGGCCACCAGTTTCGAGAAACTTGTAAAAATGCGTACGGAAAGCAGCACCGTGTTTGTGCTCTCACCGAAGGGTGATGACATTCGCGAGCAGACGCTGCCGCCGGATGCGGTGTTTGTCATGACTGACCACACGCCCATGCCGAAAAACACCTACAAGTCGATGCAGCGCCAGGGCGTCAAACCGATGTCCCTCGGACCGGTGGTGTTACATGCATCCCAATGTATCAGCCTGATCCACAACGAAATCGATCGCCTGGATAGCCGCTGATTGAGGGCTGATTGAGAGCTGATCGAGAGATGTAAGCAGCTTCTAACAATCGCATCACTTCCCATACAACCTGCTACAAAGTTCGTGCACGGTTTCTCTGGTCGGATGGATAGAATGCTCCCGGCTTATTTAGGAAACCAGCGGGAATCACGAATCGTTATGCAGTTGATTCGATACACCTTTTCACCGGACGCGCAGTTTGTGCTCGTTTCTGTTTCTGGCACGCCGGTGCTCGAAGATTTCTGCCAGGCAACCTGCCAGCTTGTCGCAGATCACCGCTTCAATTCACGCACGGCGATCGTCTGCGACTTCTCAAACGCGGACCTGGGTGAAATTCATGCCCGTGACTTCCTCGAATACGTGACTTTTGTTAAGAACAAAGTGCTGATCTCACGGCGCCACTCCAGGGTTGCCCTGGTTGGCACCAACCTCGCCAACAGCGTGCTGCTGCAGCTGTTCACTACGGTGGTGAAGTACGTGAATATCCGGGTATTTCCCAAATCCAATGAAGCCATCGCCTGGGCGATGGAGCGTGATGATGAGCAGCGTCCACGCGAAATAGTTGCGCCGGTCCACGGCCAGTGGGTTGAACCAAGGGTTCTGCCCGGCTGAGGCCCATTTCCATACTGCCCCCTGCGGCACAACTGACAGACCAGCTATCTAGTTATCATCCAAAAAATGCCATCCTTGGCATTTTTCGGGTCGGTTTCTATTTTTTGAATTAGGAAACCCCGTAGCGACGGACCGCGCCTTTTTCTCACGAAAAATGGCAAGCCATCCCTGGCTTGCACTAGTTCTCATCCTTTTTCGGATGCGAACTAGCTAATACGCTCATTTCACGGGCCTGGCCTCATGTTGCTACAACTTGTAGTGGCGGTACGTTCAAGGAATAATCGACGCTCTTCTGGCATAAGTCTATGATCTCGTTGAAGTTTTAGTGAAAAATACTGGATGGATACACATGGAAAATCAGGATTATCGGGATCAATGAAATCAATCAGTTACGAGCGGTTTTTCCCAGTCGCTTTCCCTGATCCAGTTGATGTCGCTTTGCTCTGTGTCGAAAGGGTCTTCTGACATGTAACGGGTTTTCTCACCGTCGCCATCGACTTCCATTTTGATCCATCGCGGTTCTCCGAGAGGCAGGGGGAATTCGGTAAGGTCTAGCGTCATGGCGGCTGGCAACCCTGTGGCTCCCCTTTCGTACAAGACGATATGGAGTATCTCCGTTCTGTCTTTCCTCATAATGTCCTCGCTTCGGTAAATCTGATCTCCTGGTCGTACCCATCAGTGGTCTTCTCATCTTCATGACCGGCCAGATCCTGTGCGATCAAGCCCTGGTTACGGTACATGGTGATACCCAGGCTTCTGATCTCGTGGAAGGTGGGTATGTCCTGCTTGCCCAGCGCTTCCCGGGCTACCTTCAGGAACACCTTCTGCAGGTGCTTCTGTTTGACGAACGTCTCCATCGGGTGCATCTGGTTACGCTTGTGAACGATGTAGTTACTGAGTACCGGGGTCCTCATTGATCGACGAACCACCTCCATCAGTTGAGGGCCAACATCAATCATGATGGCTTTGCCGGTCTTCTGCTGAATGACTGGCATCTGGCCGTTCACTATTTCGTCATGGCGTTTTGCTAAGATGTCGCCTTCTCGTTGCAAAGACAGAAGCGCAAAATCCATAGCGATCTGCAACCACTCAGGAGCACGCGCATAGATCGCCTGAAAGTCCCCCTCGCTCATTCTGGGACGCTGTCGAACGAACGAGGGGGCAGGCAATGTCTTCTCTGGAATGTTCTCTGCAATGTCACCGTGTGCCACTGCGATGCGGTAAAGCTCGATCAGAACCTTCCTCAGCTTTGCATACTGGTTGTCAGTTTGGCTGTCCAGGAAGTCTGCTATCTGACTCTGGCTGATTGAGAAGATGGGTCCAGGTAAACCCTCACACACAAGCCGCACCTGACTGAGTGACTGCTTGTATGTTGACGCTTTAACGTTGGGCTTACGTCTGGCCAGCCACTGATCACCGTAGTGTCTGAGCGACTTTGAACCCATGACCTTGGCCACCAGGGGGTTGGCGCCGTAAAGCTTGGTATTCAATTCAATGGCGGCTTGGATGGCCTCTTCTTTGTCTGACCCCATGCTGGGGCGTGAACCATCTGGCATCTTGTATCTGTACCGGTTGCCATCCAGGTACAGGTTCTTAGGCAACTCTCGCTTCACGATGTACCACTTCCCTCTGACTAGTTCGGTATCTAGCCCCCAATCCTCAGCAATTTTCAAGCTGGTCTTTGGGTCGGGTACGGGGTGGAAGTTCTCTTCAGCCCATGTGCGGAGCGCGGTGTACATCAGGAGTTACTTACTCCCCTCTGGGTTCTGTAACAGGCTCATACTTCCCTTCAAAGATGTCAGACTTGCAGGGGTAGATCTCGCCTTGGGTGCCTTTGATGATGTAGTCACCAGGGGAGACGGTCATGGTGCCTTCAAGTGTTTCGATGACTGGTACTCCTTCGCTGAAACCTACCTCGGCATTAGCGATAGCGCAGGCCAGCCAGAAAGGCACCGCTCCTGTTTCGTCTGCAATGAACTGCTCCTCGCCTTCAAACTTGAACGCTTCAATCTCAACTGGCTTTGCTCTGTATTTCATATTCACCTCTATTGAATGGGTGCCGGGAGTCCCCGGTTAGGGGAGATGGTTTTCGCCATCGCGGGGTTTCGACCGCTTCACGGGGCAAGGTACTCACCCCTTCGACTCTGTTTTATTTTTGTCCCCCGGCGCTAACTGGTTAATCACTGTTCTTGATGTTACGGATCACGTCAAACACTGCGCCAAATAACTCAGTTCTTTTTTGCTCCCAGTGATACCCATCATCACTATCTATCAGGTGATTAACGTACTTGTCGTAGGCTTCAATCAGGTCTCTCTCGTTGCTCTCCAGTTCTGTGATGCGGCCTGCTGCCCACAAAATACCTTCCTTGAATTGAAGGTCCGTGCCCGTGGCGGCTGTAAACACCATTGCCTGAAACTGAGCCTTGGGGTCTTTGAGCGCTTCAGCTAAATCTTCCTGCCATTGTTCACCCATTACTTTTACCCTCCTGGTCCGCTAACTCTCGCTCAAGCCATTCGCGAAACGTCAGGACTTCCGCGTCTTCAAAAAACTTAGCGGCGAATACGTAGCTGTCATACAGCCCTTTCTGGATTATCGTGGTTAACGCTCCAATACGTTCATGCATCTTCTCAATGCGTTCATCCCTCTCAGCCAGAGAGGCCTCCAACTTCTCAACCCTTGCCAACAGGTCTCTCTCGTTGTTGGCTTGGTCGGTGATTTGTTGTTCGAGGGATTTGAGGTCTTCAACGATGAACTCCACTTCCTCAACCCACATTCTTGGGTCTGCCAAACGAGGTATCAGGCAATACTTGTCGTGGTGGTAGTAAACTTCGAGGTCTTCGACCATGTTGGTAAGACGCTCAATTGGTGTTTTTTCGTCTTCACTCATTGAGAAGCCCTCCCGTGGTTTTCGCTAATGTTGTTTCCCCAGAGCATCAAAAAAACACCAACTGCGATTGGCCAATTTGCCTCTACACCAACAATTACGATGCCGATGGCACCTAGAAGAACGCCGATTAAGCAATTTATTCGATCAGACATCTTCACTCACCTCCTCTATGGTGTGAACGAAGGATTCACCCCAGATGTCATCTGAATAGTCGGGATGTCTTTTTATGGTCCCCTCTGGTGTTTTCACCTCTGTTGGCCCGAAAATGTCCACACCGTAAACACCATCGTTTTTGTAAACGTGTATCTCCAGCGTCTCGGGTTCTGGTTTGAGGCGGTAGTCCTTCGAGTGCTTCGTCGTCATTGATCGCCAATCTGAACCGGTTGGATTGATGTCTAGCCAAGTGCTGTGCCCGTTTAGGCTTTGAACCTGCTTACCCTCAAACGCCCACCCAGAGAACACCTTTATGCAATGGCGCTTTTCTTCTTCGTTCATTGGTTAATCCTCGACCTGACGCACAGCCTTACGCAGGTCTGATACGAGCGGCGTTTTGAATCCCTCTGCCCAACCAACCAAATCATCCTGAACAGCCTTGAGCGAGCCACAGCGCCTTACAGCGTCGTACATCTGCATGTCACTCAACCCACTAATCAACGTCGACAAGGTTGGGTAGTACCCGACCGGCTTCCAATAAGGCTCGCCGGTCTTCTCCTTGTGCTTCAGTTCGTTCAGGATGAACTGGTACTTGTCCGCATCGATGGCGAATTCGTCAGTGATCCTAATCAAAGGGAATGTCTCCATCGGCACCCTGGGGCGCAGTGTTGCTTGGGCTCTGCTGCTGTCGTCTCTCATCGGTGAAGACGGACACCATGACAGACTTGTTCTGCTCACCGTTCAGAGCGTTCTGCTTCATCAATACACCTGACAGATCCACTGTGGGGTCAAGCAGGGCGTACTCGCCATGTTGACCATCCAGGATCACGCCAATCTGCACGTACTTGTTCTTGGTCTCACCGTCCTGCTCGTAGGTGTCAACCTTTGCTGCTAATCGTTTAGTCATGAAGCCTCCAATAGTTGTACTTCGTCTCTGGGTTGGATGAACGCCTCAAGGTCTGTGCGAAGACAGAAGTCAATAAAGCCATTCACCATGTGGTTAATCTCAATCATGTCGCGGTCATTCCAGACCAGGGGAAGCACTTCAGACTTGGTCACCTTCCAGGTGGTGTCGTCTTTCTTCCTGCCTTGCTTCAGCTGCATGATTCGGTATTCGATGCGGGGTAACTCAAAGACCCAAGCGCACACCTTCCACTGCATGGAGTCAATGTACTTGTCCAGTTGGATCGTGCCGGTGGTTGTCTTCCACTCGTAGAGCATCAACCCCAGAATCCCATCAGCCAGCGAATTGATCTGTATCTCACCGTACTCGGTCATGAGATTCCTGGAGCCTCTGAGTTCGTGAAGCATGACATCCAGTCGAAGGTCAGCCATCACTTCATCGATCGAGGCATAGTCAATGTCGAACTCTTCCGAGTGACTGCCATCCTCGATGTACTTGTGGACTGCAGTACCCAGTAGCATCTGTTCGTTGGGTGGCTCTTCTGACCTGATCTGGCTGACCAGCTTCTCAGTGGTCATCCAGTCAGTATTTAGATACAGCTTGTAGGCATTGAGCCATGTGGGGCTTGCCCGAAAGGTCGCCATCAGGACGCTTCCTGGAGGTCTGCAGGCGTTTCTACTTCCACCTCGACAAACTTGTCAGCGTCTTTGTCAAACACGACAGGGAGGGCCTTAGAACGCTTTACGAGCAGCTGACTGGCAAGCTTCTTAACGGTGGGGTGTTCCATCTCGATGATGTCAGACCGCCACTGGTTCAGTTCCTCTGCAGTTAGGATCTTGTCGATGCCTTCCTTCAGCGCAGTCACTGTCTCAGCTACCTGCTTGCCCTCTTCGCTCATTGTGTTGAGTGCTTCCATGATGTCCTTGATGACATCTGCCAGGAACTCTGGCTGCTGTGTGAAGTCGGGTACGACAATGGGTGGCAGGTTGGCAACGTTCTTGCCCAGCCCTTTGGTTGGCGAGAAGTCCAGCACCCGCTGGTTCTGTGCATCGCGAAAGATAAACCCGGCAGCATCTGCGATCTTGAACACCTCGCTGAGTGAACCACCTTGGATGTCTGGCCTCACGTGCGTCTCATCTCCCTCGACCACATCTTTGTGATGAGCCAGCATGATCAGGTGCTTACCGGTAGAGGTTATGGTTTTCACCCATGCCGCGAAGTCGTTCTTCAACTTACCCCAGCCGTTCTGTGAGGGCCCTCCAGCGCCGTTCCCCATCTTGGGGTTATCCTTGATCATGGCGACCGTCATCCAGTCCAGGAGACGCCCTACGGTGTCGATACACACCGCATCATATGACTCGATGTCTGCCGGCGTGATCGAGCGAATGTCATCCCATGACGACACCTGGACAATGTCCTTCCTGAACGCTGATCGATACGCGCCGTTGTCGGTGTCGAGCGTCAGGACGTTACCCGCGGTAAACGCGGTTGATGTTTTACCAGCACCGGGCTGACCGTAGATCAGGATCTTCACTGCTGTCACGGTGATGGGTTCACTTGATTTTGTAATGTTAAGCGCCATGATTGGCCTCCTTTACGTAGTTGTAGAGGTCCTCAAAGGACCCGAATCTCTGACCGCAATGAAGCACACCTTTGCCTTCCTGGATCAGATCAATTTGTTTGAAGCATTCGTCTTGAGTGCGGCACCAGAAGACATCTGACCCACCACCACAATGGGTATAGGTCCAGCCATCGCCCTCAGGTTCAATCCAATAGTCTTGATAGATCAGCATCGCTCCCCTCCAAGATTCGGTACACCAAGCGGGTACACCACTCGAAGGTTCCTATCGTCTTCGTGAAATCGTGAACAGACCGAATCGCTGATCTCATCAAGCTGGGCTTCGATCGTGCTGAGAATGTCGAGATCTTCTTCACCCAGGTACTGGGCCTTGCTTTGTATCTCGAAAAGAAAATCGTTGATGTTTGATAAATCTGGCGTGGCCATATGGAACCTCCAGTTAAGCTGCAATCACCTCGTTCCGTTCCAACCACAGAGCAAGACCCACACGGGTAGCACCTGGAAGGTTCAGTCGATACTTGGCGTCCTTGATGTGTTTGCGAACCGTCTCCACGCTGATGTTGAGGTCATCTGCAATGTCCTCATCAGGTTTGCCAAACTCCATAAACTTGGAGAGAACACGAGCCTGAGCCGGTGTCAGGTCTCTCTTGCGTGGTGCTTGACGTGGTGTATTCATTTGAAACACTCGCTAATCACATTGAGCGGAATGCTAAATTAGCATTTTGCTCATGTCAACAGCAAATGTTTCTTAGCTTTTTGGTGGTTTGATGTGCCCACAGCGAAGACAAACAGCATGTTCGTCTTGCTTGGTATGGCCCTTGTACAGGCAGATGAGATAGTGGTGAAGCCGGTTCAGGGGAACCGGTGGATCAGGAAACAGGTATTTTAGGAAGTCGTACGCCATGAGCGCAAAGACAGCGAAGACCAGTAGCCAGAAGGCACCTGCAAGCAGGTAGCCAATGGGTGTCATAGCAGTTCTCGACCCACCCAGACAACGCGTCCGATGATTCTCATGAACGCCTCAGCTTGTTCGGCGGTGTAGGTCTCTGGTTCATACTTCCCGTTGTCGCTGATGATCTTCACAGAGCCATCCAGGTTGGGTTTGACCCGCTTGATCTGGATAGTCTGGTTCAGACCGATAGCATACACGCCTTCAGCGTTGGCGACAGCTTTCCTGGTATCAACCAGGGCGAGGTCACCATCCTGAATGGTCGGATACATGGAGTCCCCAGCGCATGTGATTAGCGCGAGTTTGTTGGGCTCGAAGCCTTTGCCCAGTATCCAGTTGGTCTTGAACGCCATGTGATCGACGATCTGTTCAGACTCCACCTCAAACGCAGACCCACCCAGACCGGCTGTGAGGCTGGACTTTGGCACATGCGTATAACCATGGGTTCCACCGGGAAGTTCGACAGCGGGTTCCAGTAGCCGGCTGAGGCGGTCTTTCGAGTGCTCCAGGTACTCTTCCTCATGGAACTCATCCATCCACCCATCAGGTTTACCGGTACCCCGTTCCAGGGTCCTGGCAAGCGAATCACCTACGTTCCTGGTGCCTTTGGGTGACGTGATCTGACTGAGGTAGGAAGCATCTGTGCCAACCGTCTCCGCAAGGGCACGAATGGTGTCGTACTCCGCGATGAGTAGCTTGAGGTTGCTCTTGCGCTTGTCCTTGACGTTCATGTCACCACAATACGGACGTTAGCAACGTGATAAATAAGCAATGCGCTTGTACAGTGTGTAGCATTGCGCTACTATCGCGCTAATCCAAATTGGCAGGATTAGCATAATGAAACTCGAAGAGTGGTACTCCATGGCCACACCTGAAGAGAAGAAAGATCTCGTTAAGGAAGCTGGCACAAACATCGATTATCTGAGACAGCTGAAGGCTGGGGTGAGAAAGCCCGGTGTTTCGCTGTGCCGTGAACTGGTGAGAGCGTCCAAGGTTGTGACGCCTGATCGGTTGATGGATCTGGCTTCGCTGAAGCCTGAAGTCTGGGGAGAAGCAGCAGCTTAATTGGCAGGAGTGCTGCTGCTTCCCTCTCTCTGACTCCACTCAGGTTCCCAGACATGAAGAGATTAAATCTCACTTCTCTCGCTCAGAAAATGCCCACTACTGGTACTGTAAATCTGTTCAGTATCCAGGTCTTGAATCCTCCCTCGGACCCCTCGCGTCATCCAACCTCTGACTATGCGACCGAGGGGAGGGGGGATACCTGATGTACGGCAAGATTTTCGACGACATTTTTGAATCCTCGATGATTGCTTACGGCGGTTGGTTACCCACGTACATCATGCAGGGGATGATCGTAAAGGCCGACAAGGATGGGCTGGTCAACATTGCTCCCATGGCGTTGTACAGGCTTCTGGGTCTTTCGACTGATGGCAGTGATTCCCCTGTTGTTTCAGTCAAGCAATTCGAGAAAGCCATTGAGTTCCTGGAAGCCCCTGACCCTGAGTCTCGAAACACAGCCTTTGAGGGGCGTCGAATTATCCCTCTCAAGGACATCGAAGAGGTCGAATCAAATCGAGGTTGGTGGCTGGTCAACTATGAGTTCTACCGAAAAAAGGCTTCCAAATCTGAAGAGAGAGGGAGTTCCACTGATCGAGTTCGAAAGTACCGAGCTAGGAAAAATGGAACTGAAGGAAATCAAGAACTTAGCCTGTTTGGTAACGGTGATGTAACGGGTGAAACACGCCATACAGATACAAATACAGATAATATATTTGTCCAATTCTGGAACTTGTACCCTCGGAAGGAAGCGAAACCCAAAGCGAAGACAACCTTCGAGAGATTATCCAAGTCTGATCAACAAGCAGTCCTTGATCACCTCCCCGAACGCATAGCCAAGCAATGGCAGTTCACTGAAAAACAATTCATCCCGTTACCGGTGACGTTCCTCAATCAACGTCGCTGGGAAGACGAAATCATTCCACCCAAGGGGCACGAGCCAGATCCATCTGAGCCGATGTCACGCGCACAACGAGCAGCACAAAAACAATGAGCGTACCCGCAGAAAACGTTACACACCTGAGAGTTCCCCCCCACTCGATCGAGGCAGAGCAGAGCGTCCTGGGCGCCATCCTGCAGTCACCGGATTGTTTACCGGAGATCGATTTATCTGCGGAAGAGTTCTACCGCACTGACCACCGGTTGATTTACCGGGCCATCCTGGAGTGTGGCGCAGCGACCGACATCGTGTTGCTGGCTGAGGCGCTGGAGAAGGCCGGTGAACTCGAAGCGGTTGGCGGGTTGCCGTACTTGTCGACGTTGAGTAACGGGATTGGCACCACCGCAAACGTGGGGCGCTATGCCGATGTGATCCGACAAAGGGCCAAGCTGCGATCAGGCATCACAGCTGCTCAGGACGCTGTACAGGCGGGTTTTGATGGCGATGCCGATGGGATGTTTCGTGCGATGTCCGAAGGGTTGCTGGCGACTGAGAGCGATTCAAAGCAGGAGTTCTGGGATGCACGATCGTCCCTGGCGTTCACCATCGAGCGTATCCAACGAGTCAGCGATGGCGAAGAGATACCGGGCATCCCGTTCGGGATCAAGGGGCTTGACGAGAAATACCCAGCCGGGATGAAACCAGGGAACCTGATCGTGTTGGGTGGCCGGCCTTCGATGGGAAAGACCGCGGTCATGTTGAACATGGTTCTGTCGAGCAAGGTACCGGTGGGCGTCATGACTTTCGAGATGAGCCACGACGAACTGACCCAGCGAGAACTGACGCTGCTGTCCAGGGTGAACTACACCAAGCTAGACACCGCTGATCTCACTGACCAGGAGTGGTCTCGTGTTACTCAGGCAGCGACGGACATCAACAACCGCAAGATCTCGATTTACGACCGAGGGGGTGTGGACATTGGTGAAGTCTGCAGAGCAGCGATGCGGATGAAACACCGGGATCACATCGAGGTGCTCTTCGTGGATTACCTCCAGTTGATCTCTGGTGAGGGTAACAACCGGGCGGAAGAGATCGGTCAGATCACCCGGCGCCTGAAAGGGCTGGCGAAACAACTCCACATACCCATCGTCCTTGGCTCCCAGCTGAGTCGAAAGGTGGACGACCGAAAGAACCACAGACCCATTATGTCTGACCTTCGAGAGTCGGGCCAGATCGAGCAGGACGCTGACATGGTGATTTTCCTGTATCGCCGTGCGATGTACGAAGACTGCGAGGACACCACCATGGAATTCCTGGTTGAGAAAGCGAGGAACAACGCGGTGAGCACGGTGTATGCCGGATGGGACGCTGAACTGATGATGCTGAAATCACGAGAGGTGAACAGTGAGTACGAAGAATACCAGTAGCGCGACTGAACAGAAGCGTCGGGAACTTGCGAGCAGTATCAAAACGCTGGACCTGAAGCAGGTGCCGAAGGCAGAGCGAGAACGCATCAAGCGCGAGTGGCTCAATGCGTAAGCAGACCTTCATCGTGAAAGACGACCGTGATCACCAAGCCCTTGGTATCGCGCTGAGATCGCTCAGGAGAACGACAAAGCGCCCCCTCAAGGTCGTCGTCAGCGAAGAGAGAAAACGCTTCACGTGGAACCAGAGCGCGGCGCTGTTCGGCCATGCTTACCCGATCATCTGCCGAGAGACCGGCGCCACCCCTGATGACTGCCATGAGTATTTCTGTGGCCAGTATTTCGGTACCACCACGATCAGTTTCCTGGGGCAGACAAAGACCAAGCCGGTCAGGACCACTACAACGAATGAGATGGGCGAACACGATCCCATCAGTACAAAAGACTTCGCGCAGTTCTTCACGTTTGTGCAGGACTCAGCCGCTGAAGAGGGGTATCACATCCCAGATCCAGACAAAGACTGGAAAAAGAAAATCCAACAGCAAATCGAAAAGGAAGAGAACCATGAGTCAACTCAATCTCCATGCAACATGTCAGGCCACCAACTGGAACGCACGGGCTGAAGGTAAAGGCGAAGGCCGGGTCAAAGCCGGTGACCTTCGCTGCAGCTGTCTGCTTGATGCAGATGATCTTGAAGCCCTGGTAGGCCACATTGGTGAGGAAGCGTTTGCCGCAATGCGTAACTCCAACACGGTCCTGAAGGTAGGCCGCAAGGTGGAGAAGGCAGAAGTCACGATCCTCACCCAGCCCGAAGATGGCATTGTCATTTACCAGGACACGGAATGTGACCTGAAGAACTTTGAACTGGATTTTGCTGATGGTGGCATGTTTCAGGCAACGTTCTCGATTGGT
The DNA here is from genome assembly GCA_963675345.1 of Trididemnum clinides. Classification (NCBI taxonomy): domain Eukaryota; kingdom Metazoa; phylum Chordata; class Ascidiacea; order Aplousobranchia; family Didemnidae; genus Trididemnum; species Trididemnum clinides. The sequence continues at coordinate 111,196 of CAVLYW010000068.1, forward strand.
GTTCGCGGTATCGACAACGAAGACTCTGGTGACCTGCACGACACCATGACACTGGAATCCATCTACGTCCGAGCGATGTCGAAGCAGACCGGCCTTGACCTCTCTGATGACGAAGAGGAAGAGGAAGAAGAGGCTGAAGCCGCGTGAGACATCACCGGATCACAAAGCCTCAGGCGAGAGAGATTCGCCGTGCTTACTTCGGCAGATACGAGAACCAGGAGCAGCTGGCCAAACGGTTCAACTGCTCCCAGTCGACTATCTGCCGGATAGTAAGTCAGCCATCTGGCGTGTACGGGGACTGACTCATGGCCAAACGCTGCAAAGTCTGCAAAGAGAAGTTCGAGCCCACCTTCAACACGCTGCAAGCAACGTGCAGCCCGAAGTGTGCTATCGATTTTGCAGGCTCTGCAGATGGTCGCGAGTTCGCCAGGAAACAACGCAAGAAGGAAGCCCGGGAAGAGCGCAAGCGATACAACCAGACCCGCATCGGTTGGTGGAGAGAGGAAGCCCAGAAAGCATTCAACAAGTACATCCGTACACGTGACGCAGCACTGCCGTGTATCTCCTGTGGGATCACAACGGGCCAGATGCATGCTGGGCACTACCGAAGCCGGGGAGCGGCTCCAGAGCTACGCTACGAGCCCCTGAACTGCCACAAGCAGTGCGCTCAATGCAACGAGAAGAAGTCAGGGAACATCGTGGAATACCGCATCAACCTAATCGACAGGATAGGGGAAGATCTTGTCGATTGGCTTGAAGGACCACACGACACGAAGAAGTACACCATCGATGATCTGAGAGAGATCAGAGACAACTGCAACCGATTAACCAAAGAACTGGAAGACAGGAGAGCAGCATGACACCAATGGAATACATCAACATGGCGGCTTACATCGTAGCCATAGGCGCGGCAGTCGCAACAGTCACCCCCAACAAGAAAGATGATGCGTTCTGGCGCAGGGCCAACAAGGTCATCAACATCATCGGTTTTAACTTCGGCAGGGCGAAGAACAAGGAATGACCTGGGAGAACTTCACCCGTGAAGAGTTTGATTGCAAGCACTGCGGAGAGAACCACATCAGTTTCGAGTTCATTGACGTCGCTCAAGAGATCCGCACAGCGGCTGGCTGTCCTATGCGTGTTAGCTCTGGCTATCGGTGTCCTGACCATCCTATTGAGGCGAGAAAGTCAGCCCCAGGAGAACACACTGAAGGAACGTGTGCAGATTTCGCTGTATCACACCAAGCTGCGTATGCTGTTCTTAAGGCGGCGATGGCTCACCCGAAAGTAACGGGCATTGGTGTGAATCAGAAAGGCCCCACCCGGTTCCTGCATATCGGCATCGGACCAGCAAAACCAGGAAGGCCAAGACCGCACGTCTGGAGCTACTAATGAACAAGCGCACCCACATCGAAGAGACCAGGGAGAAACGCAGGATCATATTCAGAAAGCCTGACGAATCTATTAAGCTGATCACCTTCGCTGAGTGGGAAGCACTTCACAGCGATCTACCCAACTACAAGAAACTGGAACTCCTGACACCCTGCAAAGACGAAACTCACTACTACCGTCTCCGCAGCGACCCCAACGTCAGAATAGACCCGGACACCAACATGATATGGCGACACCCGAAGGGGAAACGATGATACTGCCGACGATCAGTAGAGACAGAAACGGTGACATCTGGGTGGACTTCGTGCAGACCAAGGGCGAGCCCAAGTACATGGAAATGGATGGCGAACGCCTTCTCATCGGCCACACCCAGGGTGGAATCCGTCTCTTTGGCATTTGGTGGAGGACACATTGAGCATTGACGACTTCATAGATCTGGTGAACAACCGAATCACCTACAAACCAGGGTGGAAGATCATGGCAGTGGAACGAGGCATGGAAGGTGATGTCTGCGTGTATACAAAACTATCGGCCCCTAACGCGAACGACCCAGATCAAACCACCGATGTGCGGATGGGAAACGTGCTCTCTGTGTTTGAATTAGCGCGCATGAGCGAGAAAGAAGCGCTGCGAATCATAGAGCGTTTCCTGCACAACATGGAGACCCACGAGCTTCGTGAGTTCTTCAAGGTGGATGGCATCTGCGTCACTGACCCACACCCAGAACTGAAGCACCAGGACCGGCTGAGAGAGAGCCTTGACAACGTATCCCAAGGATACAGGGACCACGCCAATGCCTGACAAACTCACACCAAAACAAGAGCAGTTCTGCCGTGAATACCTGATTGACCTGAACGCAACACAGGCATGTATCAGGGCTGGTTACTCGCCAAAGACAGCGAAACAGATGGGAACCGAAAACCTGTCAAAACCTGCCATACAAGCCTACCTTGCTGAGATCAATGACGTTCGGTTTGAGCGAGTCAAGATGGATGCCGACGCTGTCCTGCTTGAAGCATCTGACGCATTCAATGTACTGAAAACCCAGGGTGACTACAAAACCGCGAAAGGTTACCTGGAACTCATTGCCAAACACCGTGATGTGGGTGCGCTGAGAGAACACCGGGTTGTCGAAACACGTCCCTACGAAGACCTCACCGATGAAGAGCTAGACCGACAGCTGGCGAACGAGGAAGACCTTGCAAACGGCGGTTGAGGCTCATGAACTCAGGCTGATGAAGGAAGAGAAACTCAGACGCCTGAGAGAACACAACGAGAAGCACGGCAGGACCAGACTCCAACGTCAGTTTGATGCCATGTATGGCTGGCAGAAGGAGTTCTGTGAAGCCACCGCAGAATACTATGAGTGCTGTCTGATGGCAGCAAACCAGATCGGCAAGACCTACACCGGTACATCGATCGATGCCATGCACCTACTCGGTGAGTACCCAGACGACTACAAGGGCCACAGGTTTGATTTCCCGCCCATGTGCTGGGGTCTGGGCTTCTCGATGGAAAAGACCCGTGACCTGCTTCAGAAAGCCCTGTTCGGTGAGTTCGTCAATGGTGAGTTCACCGGGGGATTGATACCCAGGGACAAGATTGTTCACCGCGGCTGGGAGGGTGCCGGCAGTGTGAAGAACGCGATGCGAACAGTCAGGGTCAAACACGCAAAGGGCACATCGATCATGCAGTTCTGGTCATACAGCCAGGGCCAACACGCCATCATGGGTGACCTTGTTGACTGGGCCCACATCGATGAGGAACCAGAAGACCAGGAGATCAGACCCCAGGTGCTGACTCGATTGATCAACGGCGACAAGGGCAAGGGCGGGAGAGCGATCTACACCTTCACCCCAGAGAACGGCAAGACAGAACTCGTGCTGCAGTTCATGGAGGATCCATCAGAGGATCAGTTCTTCATGAACAAGGGGTGGAACGATGCGCCTCACATGACACCTGAGAAGCGTGAGCGACAGCTGAAGCTGTACCCAGACTATCAGCGTGATATGCGATCGAAGGGTGTGCCGATGCTGGGGCATGGCCGCATCTTCGAACTCAGTGAAGAGTTCATCACCATTGACCCGTTTGAGATACCGGACCACTTCTGGGTGATCGATGGTATGGACTTCGGTTGGGACCATCCTCAGGCCCGTATTCAGTTGGTTGAAGACAGGGACACCGGGACGGTTTATGTGACCCGGGGATGGAAAGCCAGGAAGCAATCAGCAAACGAGGCGTGGGGCGCCACCAAGGAGTGGTCAGAGGGCGTTCCTACTGCATGGCCACATGATGGTCTGCAACACGAAAAAGGCCGTGACGACGCTGTGATGCAGAAAGAGCACTACCGAAAGGCAGGGTTCTTAATGCTCGACGAACACGCTACCTGGGAAGAGGGTGGCTACTCGGTTGAGACTGGTCTGTACCTGATCAACGACCTGATGCGTAAGGGTAAGTTCAAGGTGTTCAGCAACTGCACCGGATGGCTGGAAGAGTTCAGGAGTTATCACCGGGACAAGCACGGCAAGATTGTGAAGCAGCGAGATGATGAACTTGATGCCACAAGGATAGCGTTCATGATGAGACGCTTCTCGGTACAGATGGGCAACCGCGGTATCAACCGGCGCAGGTTCGGTGTGAAGAGGGCCCTGTGACCCTGATAGACGAATACTGGGCCAGCAAGTGTAAGCCCAACTGTGGTAAGTGCTGTTACTTCTTCGTGGGTACAGTCAGAACCAACATCCCATGTCCTCACCTGGATGAGGGCACAAAGAAATGTCTTGTGTACAAGCAGCGTGATGAACTCAGGGCGAAGGGAGAGATACCCTGGTGCAACGATGTCACCCCACAGACGATACCGCTGCTCAACCTGCCAGCTGACTGTGGCTACCTCGAATAAATCTAGGTAACCCTTCAAGCCTTCCCTAGTTAGCCTCTCAAATCTATGGTAGGCACTAGCTAACGGTCCAGTTCTATTGGCAGAACGAATCCCTACAATGATGGGCTACTCCCTTCCGGTAGGCACTCCATGGAACTGACTGCGAAAGACATCCGTCTCAGGTTCGATGAACTCAAGCAAGAACGCTCCACCATCGATGGTATCTATGACCTGATTGAACTGTATGTCAGACCGCACACAGGCAAGTTCTTCAACGTCGAGGCATCAGAGCATTCAGTCCAGTGGGACGGTCGGCAGTTGTTCGATTCCACTGGGATCAAGGGTGCCAGGAAGCTGGCTTCTGCACTACGAGGATCCATTACCCCTGCACTCAGCAAGTGGCTGGACCTGACCTGGGAAGATGAAGTTCTGCAGGACAACCATGAAGCCAAAGAGTGGCTGTCTGAAGCATCCAAGAAGGTGTATCAGGCGTTGCTTGAATCAGACTTCCCTCTCCAGATCTCGAAGGCGTTCCTTGACACCACATCATTCGGCATGTGCTACATGATGCTGGAAGAGGTTGGGGAAGAGACCGGTGACCTGGACTTCACCACCTTCCCGGTGAAGAACTGTTACTTCGAGCCTGACTTCCATGGCGACCCCATGAACATCTACGTGGAGTATCAGCTGAAGCCCTCAGAGTGCGTGGACAAGTTTGGTGACAAGTGCCCAGAGAAGGCCAGGGACGACTACGACAACGGTCGTACGACGACACACAAGGTGATCTTCTGCATCTTCAAGCGTGAGAACGGCCAGCCCTATCCAGCGGCTCCAGAGCAACGAGCGTACGGCTGGAAGTACGTTTACTACGAGGACAAGTCAGAGATCACCAGCGGTGGCTACTTCGAGCAGCCATGCATGATCGGTAAGTGGGCCGAACACTCAGATAGCAAGTACGCAAAGTCTCCTGCCTTCGATGCACTGCCTGACATCAAGTCAATCAACGAGTGGGTGAAGATGTCCTTCACCGCGGCAGAACTCACACTGATGCCGCCTCTCATGGTGAAAGAGATGGGCCTGTTCAGTGATGTGGATATGCAGGCCGCAGGTATCACGTACGTCAATGACGTGGAGAAATCCATCAAGCCGCTGAATGCCGGCGTTGATTACAAGGTGTACGAACTCAAGCGCGAAGAACTGAAGATGGCGATCGAGGAAGCGTTCTATGTCGACATCCTGCAGCTGAAAGACTCACCGCAGATGACCGCGACAGAGACCAATGCCCGTATGGACATCATGCTGAAGGACATGGGTGACACGTTCGGGTTCATCAAGAAATACCTGCTTGATCCCCTGGTCCAGAGAGCATTCAACATCCTGTTTCGTGCGGGTCAGCTGGGTGACATGCCACCGATCGTGGCAGAGCGTAACACCGGCAAGGACATGCTTGAGATTGAGTACCTGGGTCCACTGGCACAGGCACAGAAGCAGGGTGAAGCGGTCAGCGTTGAACGCTTCTTCCAAGCGGTGGTCGGTATTGCCTCCGCAGAGATGGAAGTGACCGGTCAGCAGACTGCCCTGGATAAGCTGGACATCGATGCCATGGTTGACCAGTTCGCAGATGTCTACAACATCGACCTGGGTCTGGTGCTCAGTGACGATGAGGTGGATGAGCTGAGAGAGCGCCGGCAGGCAGAACGTGAAGAGCGTCTCTCCCTGGAGAATGCCCAGATGGAGGCTGAGACGTTCAACACCACGACTCAGGCCCTGCAGACCGTTAACTGATGGACCGGTCAGAGTACAGAAAACACAACCGTCGCCTGATCAAGGCGATGATCGCAGCACACCCTGATGCTTTCAAAGCAATGCGGGAAACATTCCATCACTCAGCCGAGGCGATGGGTAACGAAGAAATGGGGATGGTCAGGTTCATGCTTGGCCAGAACTTTGTCATTGAACAACTAGACCGACTACTTAACGAGGACATCAAATGAGCGAAGAAGGCGCAGCAGCACCAGGAGATGGTGAACAGGTAACAGACTGGAAGGTAACCGCGGGGTTGCCTGAGTACATGCACAACTGGGATGAAGCAAAGGGTACCCAGGATGAGTTCTGGCAGTCGGTAGATTTTCGCAGGGCGCAGGCCGGCAGATCTATCATCCTGCCAGGGGAAGATGCCACACCAGAAGATCAGACCGCATTCCGTACCAGACTGATGGAGAAGGTGCCTGACCTGATTCAGCGTCCTGGTGAGAATGCCACCGAGGAAGAACTTGCAGACTTCCACAGGGCCCTGGGTGTGCCTGAGGACGTGAATGCCTACGTGCTTGAGCATGAGGTTGCCCCAGAGAGTTTGGCGTCTGTACGCGATCTGGCGAAGCGCTACGGGCTGTCACCGGACCAGTTCAAGGGGTTGTTTGGTGAACTCGCGCAGGCAGAGATTCAGGCATCTGAAGAGCATACAGCGCGACAGGAACAAACCGTTACCACCATGAAGTCTGAGTGGGGTGAAGCGTACGACCAGAACATGGATCGACTGAAGAACACCCTGGAAGTCATGGGTGCCCCTGATGATCTCAAGAACGCAGTGGCAAACAACAACGCAGGTGCTGAGACCCTGAAGTGGTTGCACGAGTGGACCGGTAAGTTCATTGGTGAAGATCACAACGTCGCGATGATGCCCCAGCGTGGCAGGCTGAAGATGACGCCAGCTGAGATCCATAACCGTAAGGCTGAGATTCAGAACATGGAAGGCTACCAGCAGTCGAGCCATCCAGATCACCAGAGACTGGTCCAGGAGATGGTCCAGTTGAACGAACAGTTGAACGTTGGCGCACCTGACAAAACGAAGATTAGGGGTTATGGCGGCAGGGCTGTTGGTGATGAACCGGGTGCCTCAGATCCCTATGCCCAAGCTGGCTAGATAACGGTCCAGTTCCAACGGATAGAAAAATAGGGAAAATCGAAAACTCTTAGATTCAACTCGCCGGTTACACCGGAGGGGCGGAACAGCCGAAAGGTCCGCAACCAGTTGCTGAAGTGTTTCTGGGATCAAGCACTTCAAGTCATGAGTCCCTGAAGGTCTATGTGACGCGGAAGGGAATAGCTCGTTGGCGATTAACTTTCTTTTAGCAACTGGAGAGTCAGTCAATGACTATTACAATCAGTAACGCCTATGTGGATACGTTTGCCGATAACGTTCGACATCTGGCACAGCAGCAGCAAGCGAAACTTCGACCCTACGTGATGGAAGAACATCACCAGTCCAAGTCACATCGTTTTGACCGTATCGGTTCCCTCTCAGCAGCAAGCAAGTCTTCTGCCCGTACTGCCACCCCGACAGGTAACGCAGCATGGAGCGGCAGACAAACGCTGATCGCGACTTACCACCTGGGTGACACCTTCGAGCATGAAGACATTGCCCAGATGTTGATCCAGCCTCGTGGCCCACTTGTCCGTACAGTGACGATGGGTCTTAACCGTCAGATCGATGACGTGATCATCGCGGATGCTACTGGTAACGCGCTTGATCAGGATGGTTCAAACGTTGCGTTCACTGCTGGCCAGACCATCGGTGACGGTACCGGTGAAATCGACGTGGACTTCATCCTGGAAGTGGATGAGAAGTTCTATGACAACGATGTCGACCCTGACATCAAGAAGTGCTGGGTGCATGGCCCCAAGCAGCGCAGGAAACTGCTGCAGCTGCTCGAAGTGACCAGTGGTGACTTCCAGGGTGATGCCAAGGCACTGAAGTCCGGCAGGCTTCCAGACTTCCTGGGTTACGACTGGGTGTGTTCAACACGCCTGAACGTGCCATCTGCCAACGAACTCGACAACCTTGTGTTCAGTGAATATGCAATGGGCTTGCATGTTGCAGAGGACATCTGGATTCGAGTGACGGAACGAGCGGACATCTCATACGCGTGGCAGGTCTACGCTGCAATGAGCATGGATGCGGTTCGTGTTGAAGATGAGCACATCGTCAAAGCCCACGTAGCTGACACGATCACCTAATACCCTCGGTGAAGCTAGGCCCCCTTCGGGGGGCCATTTTTTAAGAGGTCAGATCCGAATGAGGACATGCCCAACCTGCAATAGAGAAGTATCCGGTGTGGAGTGGAACTTCATCCACAAGCAGTGTTACGAGTGCAGACCTCTCCCCAATGTCCCCACACGTGGAATCGTCAGACGCAAGCTTCTTGGTGATGCTTTGAAGTCGAATAAGCATCGAAACACCACCAATAAGCGTTACGTCATACCCGGTGTCAGAAGGACCGGTGGCCGGCGAGAGACCACACACACGATCTAGGAGATCCCCATGCCTATCACGAACAGAAAAACTGGACTGAAACAGGAAGCCCGACCCTCTGCCATCCGCACTGATCTGAAGTCTGTCGACAAGGGCCGGGTTGACTTCGGTACTGGCGACGGTACGAAGACAGTCAAGGCTGGTCAGACGGTATTGCTTGCCGGTGGCTATGCCAACGGTGGTACTGCAGGCAGTGTCTACAGACGCACCAAGAGCGCTGGAGACGCGTCGATCAACCTGGGTACTGAAAACTACTCAGTGACTGCGAACTGGACCCTGCAAGGCACCAACGCAGCCTTCACAGCCCGTACGACAGCGAACCGGGACATCATTCTTGCAGTGCCTGACAGTGCTGCACCCAACGAGACCAACGTAGTACAGACGGTCAACCCATAACAGGAGAATCCCATGCGAGGAAACCAAACCACCCACATGACCTACAGCGATGCCAAGGTTGTCGCCCGATTTAAAGCGCAGGGATACACCCTGGGTCAGATCGAACAGCACTTCCGCGACACACAGCGCCCCAAGCAGATCGCAGTGCTGCAGAAGTTCTTTGAGGACACGGTTGAAGATGATGGCCGCGGTCTTGACCAGGACTATCGTGAGCCGCCCCTCAAGATTGATGAGTTTGAGTCACTGAGCGAGGAAGAGGCTGAGAAGGCTCGTGCACTTGCCAGTCAGACGCAGCAGGGTCACATGGGGAAGGCGAAGCTGGTTGAACAGCGTGGTCTAGAGATGCCTGAAGGTCAGGCCGCTGAATCGCGTGATGCGGATCGAGATAACGCGACCAGGGCGGGGTTTGAATCCAACCAGGAACCTGAACCGAAGCCGAAAGCAAAGGCAAAGACAAAAGCAAAGGCGAAAGCAAAGGCAGAGTAATCCCGCATGGCTTCCACTGATCTTGAGATGTGCAACATGGCGCTGTCCCACGTGGGGCAGGATGAGATCTCTGCGCTCTCATCAACGGGCAGCAAGTCCCAGAGGGCTTGTCACGAGCTTTTTGAACAGGCTGTCCGTTATGTCCTCACGCAGAAGAAATGGCGCTGTAGCACGTCCAGAGACAGTCTCAGCACGAAGGATGGCACACCTGAGTATGGCTATTCAGCTTTCTACACGATTTCCACCCTGGAAGGCACACCACTCAAGGTCTGGGATGTTCGTGCATCGTCACTGAAGGACCGGGATCAGAACGATCTCTTCTGGGAGGTCGAAGAAGGCAACATCATCTGTGATGCAGACGATGGCATTAAGGTGCAGTACACCAAGCGAGTGGATGACGCGAACATCGATGATCATGTGGTTGAAGTGATTGTATGGCGCCTTGCCATGTTGCTGGCCATGCCATTGACGCAGAACCGAGCCCTGAAGAGGGAATGCCAGGATACCTACATGAGGGTGCTTGCGGATACCGCAGCGATGGACCAGCAAGGTCGAAACAAGCCGCTGAGAGTGAACCGCGTATTGAATGCCAGGATGAGTGGCGGTAACTCACGAATAGGACCGTACGTTTAATGGGTGCATATCAAGACCTCAAGCATGCTTACCTGAAGTCAGTTACGGGTGAGTCAGGTTCTGTCAAAGAACTGGAGAACAAGTTTCTTCAGACGGTGACCGGTGAGACTGGTCCTACCCAGGATCTATGGCAGTCCTACTGGAACGATCGCGGTGTTGCACGTGGTCCTTACAACGATCGAGCCCGGGAATGGCTAGAGTCGGTTGGTATCCCACTGGGTTCTGTCCAGGGCATGTGGAAGCAGTTCTGGGACTATCAGTATGTGTTCGCTGGCGACATGCAGAGTGGCATCACACCACAGCATAGTACGTCATCAGATCTGAATCCCAGCTTCACCCGAGCCACAGCCAAAGGCGGCGAAAACGAACACGGCAAGCACTTCCAAGCCTTAAGCGGTGAGGCGATCACTCAGGGGGCGAGAAGGGCGAGGAATCTTGTCACTGCATCTGAAGACCTGACAAACAGTGTGTACACCTATACCGCTGGTGCGTCTGCTTCCTCCGCTACAGTTCTTTCAACGGACGGCACGGCGGACGGCAGAGTACAGCAGTCAGTGACGATAACCGATGATGGCTCAGGCGCGGGGGGCAGAGCGTTCACGTTTAGCGTTGAGATAGCCCTTCTCACAGGCACCATCTCGTCTAACTCGGCACTGCAACTGTTCGTCGGTGGGGATGCTATCGACGCGGCTGCAAACAGCAAAGATATTGGTTCCTCTGTCACCAGCACGCCGCAACGATTTTCCCTGACTGTTTTCACGGATGCGGCGGGCACAACGGTTAACCCGCAAGTCAGATGGGATGACGCGGGAACGCTTGAGGTTACCAAGTGGCAGCTCGAAGAAGTCACCGGCAACCTCACCCACGCCCCCAGCGAGTATGTGAGCACAGGGGTTGGGACTGGGAGTGAGTTAATCGCGAACGGCTCAAACCCAACTGATACAACGGGATGGACACCAAACGCTTCAGGAACCATCTCAGCCACGGGTGGTGAGTTCCTTGTTACTCGTGTGTCTTCATCTGCTGACTATTCGTCTTACGCATTCAGCACGGTTGTGGGAAAGGATTATGTCATTACCGACACGATGCGCCGGGGGACTACTACCAATGCTTTCTTCTCAGTCGGGACATCTCCTGGCGCAGCAGACAACGTTGGCGTTACGGCTACCACCTCCACCACCAACGAAACCAAGACCGTCAGCTTCACCGCTACGGCGACGACCACTTACATCACGGTAAACGCATCGAGTAACGGGACACACTATCACAACCTGGTTTCGAGCAAGGTAGCCGACCACGGCGCTGGTCGCGACGGTGTTAAATACTTCCCCTACCACAACGGCAACACTGCGGAGCGAAGGAAGTTTCTGGACCTGGATGGGACCGGGGACTCTGCACAGACACCAGACCCAGGGCCTGTTACGGGAGAGTTAGAAGTTATTGGCTACTGTAGGCCGGATGCTTTGACAGGCTCTACTCAAACATTGGTGGGCCAGTGGGAGTCTACAGCGTCTCAGGAATCTTGGATCGTTCAGATCAATAGTTCTGGCCAATTCCTGTTGGCTACGTCTAATGATGGTTCTGCAACCGTAGGCTCTAACACGGGAACCGCCCTTACATCTCGCTTTAGTAACGGTGATGCTTTCTGGTGGAAACTTACTTGGTCGGCTGCCACAGATACCATGAGGGCTTACACGTCTACTGACCCTCTTGAGACTGGCTATGATTCTGTAATCTTTTCGCAGCTTGGCACAGACACCGCCCATACTGACTCAGCGCTTTTTGATTCCAGTGAAAGTATTAATATTGGCTCACAATCTGACGGCGTTTCTCAGATGTTTTCTGGAGCGATATTTAAGACTCGTGTCCGTAATGACAGCACAGTTTTGGCGGAATTCAACGCCGAAGACCACACAGGCGGCTCTACCCTCACCTCATCCACCACGGGCGAGGTATGGACGTTCAACGGCGACGCCTTCATCGACAACGAAGAAACCGGCGTAGTCACAGAGAACACAGGCCCGGCGATTAACAGCGCCAATAGCCAGTGGGTTAATCTGCTTGGCGACACTGACGGATACCCAACAACCCCAAGCAGCGGCGCTAGCCAGATCGGTGACAAAATCACCTTGATTGCCAATGCAGCACTGGACGACTGGTCCAGATCAAGTGACGACCAAGCGTTTGTAGCGAAGTACTTCCAATCAGGCAATCAGCGGTCTTATCTGTTCCGGGTGAACACGTCAGGCGTGCTGGAAGTATTTACTTCTGATGATGGTATCGCCACGACCTCGGCCAACTCGACTACGGCGGTGCCTTTTGCCAACGGTGAAGCGGGATGGGTTCGGGTGACTGTAGACCCAACCGCGCAAACCGTCGATTTCTATATCAGTTTTGATCCAATCGGAACTGCGCTTGATTCGGTTAACTGGATTCAGTGGGGGCCACAGGATTCTATATCGCAGACCTCTATCCATGAAGGCACAGCAGTTGTGTCTATCGGTGGGTGGGACAGTACCGGGGATCTGGCAGAAGGCAAGATATTCAGGGCAGCTATCATCTCGGGCACCGATGCGACAGCCACCCCAGCAGTAGACTTCAACCCCAACGACTACGAAGCCGGTAGCACGTTTGAGGCGAGCAATCCTGCTTCCACCAATGTCGTGGTTAACGGAAACTTTGCGAATGGCACAAGTGATTGGATAGAGCAGGATAGCGATATAACGCTGTCAGCTTCCAACAATGAGATGACGGTTACTTCAACCGGTGCATTCAAGGATGCGTATCAGGCGTTTGATACTGACATTGGTAAAGATTATCTGTTTGTTGGTGAAATGAGCCAGGGTACAGCGGGGGCTCTGGTCGAGATAAGAGACGGTATTCCCGGTACGTCCTACGGAAATGTAAGCGTTACATCCGGAGGTTTCGCAACAAAGACATTCAGATTCACTGCAACGACTGCGCAAGCAACGATTAACCTGCAGGTTCAGGACGCTGGAGGCGGAACGGCTCTGTTTCGTAACTTGTCCATCGTGCGCGTACCAGATGTCTGGACCCTCAACGGCAACGCCAAGGTGTTTAGTCCCAAAGCGCATGTGGTGGACATGCCCGGTTCATCTGGTGACTACATCTCCACTCCAGACAGTGCGGCAAACTCGGTTACCGGAAGCCTCTGTATCGCGTTCATCGGTTCAGTGGACGATTGGTCCGTCGCAGAGACGCTTGTAGGCAAGTGGACGAACACGGGCAACCAGCGTTCATACCTGTTCCAGACTGATGGCAGCGGTGGGTTGATTCTGCATCTGTCCAATGACGGAAGTGCTACAGATAACAGATCTTCATCGGCTCTCGGTTTTTCTGACGCATCGCTACATGGCGTCTTGGCCGTTTACGACAACTCAGCAGACACGGTTGATTTCTACACGGCCAATGAATCTGAGTGCTGGAAGCCGTGGAACCAGATTGTTTGGACGAACCTTGATACTGGTCTAGAGATTACCGTTACAGGTGTCTACGACGGTACATCAACACTAGAGATCGGCGCGAACGCTGGCGGAACGAATGGCCCAATGTCAGGCAAGGCCGCAAGGGCGGCTGTCTGGTCTGGTACAGATTTCACTGCTACCCCGGTTGCTGACTGGGACGCCCGAATCCACGCCCCAGGCGTAGCCACAGCCACAGGCCCAGACGGTGCCACCTACACCATCAACGGCAACTGTGAAGTAGAGACGAATATCGCTTCACCGTGGGATGAGGATGGTCCTGTCGGTGTGTCGGTGCATGAGGCGAGGACGAACGAGGCTCTTTACTCCAACGATTTGAGTGACGCGGCATGGTCGAATGCGTCATCAGTTGACGTGCAGAACTACGCCATCGCACCTGATGGAACAAAGACAGCGAACAGGCTGATTGATGACAGTTCCACAGGCACAGGCAACCCAAGGATTCAGCAGCCAATCACGGTGACTTCAGGTCAGGATCAAGTTTGGTACGCCATCATGAAAGCTGACCAGCTTGATTGGGGGTATCTCAGAGCCGACAACTTCGACGCTTCGGTTTTTGCATATTTCGACTTGGCCAACGGGCGTGTTGGTACAACGTCAGGGTTGGTTGATCAGGGCATAAAGGCTCTTGTCGATGGCTGGTATCTATGCTGGATTGTCTTTAACTCGACAACTGATGTATCAGGTAACTGCTGGATTTACGTGGCAGAGGCTGACAACGACATTACCGTTGACCTTGATGGCACGTCTTCTATTTTGGTGTGGCACGCCCAATCTGAGGAAGGCTCGTTTCCGACTCCGCCCATCCCCACAGGAGCAAGCGCAGTTGCGAGGAATGCGGATGTGCTGACGTACACCAGCCCGATTGCTTCAGGCCCGCTGACGATGACTGCTGAGGTGACTCAAGAAGCCGCGTCTAGCTCATCTGATAGAGCCTTTGCCATTGTTCACGATGGATCAAGCAGCAACAGGCACTACATATTCGATTCGCAGACGAACTACCGTTACTTCGTGCAGGCGACATCGGGTCAGATGGATCAGTCTTCATCTGAAGAAGTGCTGCTTGGTGTACCGACAACGGTTACTTTGGCTGTTGGCGAGAATGATGGCGAAGGTTATGTGAATGGCCGATCAGTGGTTACTGATAGCTCCATCACCCTGCCTTCAGGACTCACGACGATTAACGTGGGCAGTAACGAAGCAGATGGGAGTCAGCTTAACGGGTACATACGCAACCTGAGCCTCTACAGCAAGCGCTTGACTGACGCGCAGGTGGCATCGCTATGACCACTTACTACTGCATGTGTGACGACGTTGTGCAACTGCTCTCTGATTTTCCCGAGTTGCAAGATCCGGAAAACGCCACCAGGTGGAAGCTTAAGAATCTATCCGGTGGTCACACGCACTACAACGGCAACACGAGCATCAAGGCGCTGTCTTCAATTGAGGGCGAGGATCTCCAGAAGATCAAGGACAAAGATTACATCCATGTCGCGGAGATAGAAGACATCTTCGGCCAGCGCGTACAGAGTCGCGATGACGACGGAAACCTGATGTGGGACGACCCCATTGAGCATTTTGTGGCGGGACACTTCAGGCAAGTGCCGGTTTACGGTGACGGTGACCCTGTCTATGTGAAGGAAGTGGTTGAAGAACCGCTGATGATCAAGCGGGACCACGATGAAGATGGCAATCCTATCCCAGAGGTGTGGATACCCAGCCCGACACGCACCGTGAAGACTTTCGTTGATACGGAAGAGATCAATTATTACGAGCAGGTAATCACTGGTTACACCGATGGCGACTGGGTAGACGATTACACATGGTATGAGGAAGTGCCGCAGTGGGATGAGATTCCCGGTGACCCTGCTCTGCGAGCGAAGTACGACGCTATCTGGGACCAAACGCCTTACACCGATGAGGAAGGCAACACAATCAACCCGCCCAAGGTATTTCTTGAGTTGGGGCCAACGGAGCATTTGCTGTGAAGGTTATCAAAGAACTGTTTTTAGTGGTTGGTACATATCTCGCTTTAGTCGCCGCGGGGTCTTGCGTGATGTTGCTTGTAACCGGCTGCGCATGGGTAACTGAATACACCCCGCCCCCAGTTACCGCAGTAAACCTGAAAACCATGGAGACAATGCAATCCTTCGCCACGCTGGAAGAATGCGAAGCGTACAAATTGATAGAGGATAAGCCGGGGGATGATGTAACGATCAGATGTGACCACGGTTCGACGTTTTGAGTTGGTGGAGAAAGAAACCAAAGGATAAAGACCTTGTCTTCCTGAAGGCTGTCTTCAAAGCGTTGCAGCGGGCCATTCCTTATATGGATGACCCCAAGTTAGTACCGGGCCTGGACATCTTGAAAGAGGTGTATTTCTCGGTCAGGAGTTGCATTAAGCGCGGTGGCGGTGACTGTGATGACATCACGCTGGCGATGCTCGATGCGGCGATTAAGTGGGGTTACGAGGCTTACGTAATTGAGGGCAAGACCAGCCCCGACATGAAGCACTGGGCTTGTCTGATCAAGTTGATGTCAGGCTCGTACGTGTTCTGTCAGAAGGTCGGCGTGATGGAGTACAGCGAGTACAAAAAGCGGTACATGCGCTATCCGAAGATTTTGATGCCAACGGAGTTGCAGACGAAGCGATCTAAATATTCGGCAACAGATTAAGGTAACGCGCCCCGGCAGAAGCGTGGAAGAGATGAGACATGGAAGAGAAAGCAGTCGATCTAGCGGCAAAACTAGGGCCACTGATCGCGCTCATCGGGCTGATCTTATGGTTGTTCTTCGGGCCCGATGCTCAGAAGGATTTCAACCAGCGTATTGACAACCGTCTGGTAGAGGTTGAAGCGCAACTCAAGACAGAGCGAGAAGAACGCAGAGCAGCAGACAAGCAACACCATGAAGAGAAACTTGCACTACAGAATGAGAACCTGGAACTACGCAGCGAGATCAATGAGGTTCGCGCTCAGCTGTTGGCTTTCTTCAGCACTCAGGACAGCCTTCCCTGGGCGGCTTGGTTCAAGGACACGAACGGCAAGGTCCTGTACGCCAACCGTGCCTATGAAGAGAAGTTCCTTCTCCCTCGCGGGTACACGCTTTCAGACTACGTTGGCCATGATGACTATGCAGTCTGGCCGAAGGAAACTGCTGACGCTTTCAGGGCAAACGATCAAGAGATTATGCGAACAGGTAGGTACCAAGTGTTTCCAGAACCGATACCCATGGGTGACGGACAGTTGCAAATGCTTCCTTTCGCCAAGTATGCAAGGCGATCACACGGCAACATCATCATCGGTGTCGCAGGCATGGAGATACCAGGGGTGCAGCCGTGATATGGATGTTCGGAATGGAACTGGGTGCGACCTGGGTGTCAGCCAATCTGGTGACGTTCGTGACGTACACGTTCTTCCTCGCGCCCCTCATGGGGAAGCTGATCACGAAGCTGTGCCTTCTCGCTGGACTGAACCCACCGGTTGGTGTGGCGAAGTCTGTCGATTACTTCATACACGCTTGCGGGGTTGGGCATCTGGGAATGATTGTGTGGATGGCTATAGCGCCAACACTGTTCCTGGTCGCGCTCGTGCAGGTGGTCCTGGAAGTGATGACCGCGGTGTTTACGGTGCGTTCCTGTGTGTTGGTTCACCGATATTTGAAGGTGCTCGATGAACAAGAATGATGCAGCGTTTGGTGTGGCCGCGGGTTACGCGATTGGCTCTGACATCGATCGTGCTGGTCTAACGAAGCGCGAATTGTTTGCGATTGAGATCCTCAACGGTTTGTTCTCCACCTCAAAGCCAACCGGTGAGCGCGACATTGTGAAGCTGGTGAAGATCGCCGTGATGACTGCAGAACAACTGGCCGACTACCTGACCGAAACGGAGACATGAAGTGCCGAAGTTACACCCGATCAAGACCCACTTCTCAGCCGGCGAGATCACGCCTCTCCTGCATGGTCGCTCAGACATCCAGGGGTACAACGCTGGGCTCAAGAAGTGCCTCAACTGGATACCCACCCGACACGGTGCGATAGAACGCAGACCGGGTACACGTTACCTGGGTAACTTCGATGGCTATGATGCCAAGCTGATCGACTTCCAGATCAATGAGAACGAGGTCTACACCCTTGCGTTCTCAACTGATGGCAACATGTACGCGAACATCCGCTCTGGCAGTGTGTACGGCAAAGGCTACGCATCGGACCCTTACTTCTACGACCCTACCAACTGGTTGTTTGATATTGGGTCTTCCGGTGGTGGTGGTTATGCCGGTGGTGGTCGTGCGCTGTTGGCGGCTGAAGGGGTAGCGGCCAACTACTCATCCACGATCCGACTGGGCAACCTGGGCCACTCTGACCTTGCTACAGGGCCCGGGTACATCACACTGAGGGCAAGACCCCTGGTTGAGGGTTACGACGCTGACAACGACAACACGACGCTGACAATCCATGGTCAGGACGCATACACGTCTCCCGGTGTTATCTACTTCAGCGAAGAGTGGCCGAAGGGTGAAGAAGAGATCACCATCCGGTTTGAGTCGATCGGTACGACCACGATCAATTTCATTGCGACGGTAGACGGTAACGGTGCTGACCGGCCACCTGTCTGGGAACTGACGTACCTGAACTACGGGATCATTCCCAACAGCACGAACGATGAGGTGGTGGTTGCTCACAACTACGAGGATTACGAACTGCCATTCCTGCAGCACGAGCATGTTCCTGGTGAGGACAAGATCTACATCTTCAGTCCGTTCTCCATGCCGCATGAGGTGACGACAGATCGAACGTCGACAGACCCCAACAAGGTTGATGCGCTGACAGAACTGGACATCGATCATCGACCGGCCACGTTCAAGGGCAAGGTGAACTTCGACACGAATGATGGCTCTCAGGACATCAAGGTGGGTTACACCGTTGAACTGCTCACCGGTTACGCTGGAGGTGGTACAGCAGAGAATGTTTATCGAGCAGTGTCAGCACAGACCGCGCTCAATCTTGGCGCTGAGGACTACTCAAACACGGCTGAGTGGGAAGACCTGGGAACCGCATCTGACTGGAAGGCACAACAGAACCGGTCTTACCCGGGCTCTGGTACGTTTTACCAGGGAAGGCTCTGGCTGACTGGGTTCCCTTCAGACCAGGACAACTTCTACGGCAGCAAGTCTGGTGAGTACCTGAGTTTTGACGTGGGTACGGCGCTCGACAACGAATCGATCCATGCCACCCTGGATGACCATGCTTTCGTCCAATGGGTAGCAGGACGTCAGGACCTTCTCCTGGGTACTGAGAACGGCGAATACGTCATCAGTGCAGCATCATCCCCTAGCGGGTTAATCACGCCCTCAGACATCAGAGCGCAGTCTCAGAGCGTCAATGGTTCAGCCCACATGCAGGGTGAGCCGGTTAACAATGCGATGGTGTACGTCTCCCATGACGGAACAAAAGTCAGGGACATGGAATACAAGTTTGTGGTGAATGGCTGGCAGTCTCGTGACATGTCGTTAACCGCGGAGCATCTCTTCCGAGAGTATGGCGCAGTGAAGGAGATTCACTTCCTGAAGGACCCCGCCCAGGTAATCTGGCTAGTGACTGAGAAGGGGGTACTGCTCTCGTGCACGTTCGATCAGGCCAACGATGTGATTGGGTGGGCAAGGCATGACTTTGCGGGTCGGGTGGTGTCCGCATGTGTCACGAAGTTCAGAGGTATTAACGAACTCACCATTGCGATCGACCGAGACTTTGTTGTCTCGGCTACACCGGGGCTCTACCTGGAAAGGCTCGACCCCACGATCTGTACCGACTGTTCAGAGGTGCTGTACTACGCCAACAACGTACAGGGTAAGTTCATTGACTTTGACCCACTGTCCAGCCAGGAAGTGGCCATCTTTGCTGACAAGCAATACAAGGGTGACAGGACATTGAACTCATCGGGTGCATCGACGTTCCCGACGAACCTCGCGATGCGAAGGGTGGGGTTGAAGTTCACGTCCACCTTCGAGACCTTGCCGGCAGACTATTCTGCCCAGGGTGCGCCCATGGATGCAATCAAGTCCTGGGCCGCGATCATCGTCAGGGTGTTTGAATCCTACATGCCCACGATCGAGGGTGAGACTGCAGAACGCATGATCGATGATTCAGAGCAGATCAGTGAGAGCAATGGTTCGTCCACGATCACCGAGAAAGTCACTGGTGATGCCAAAGTGAATGCATCAGACCACTCGCAGAGAGCGATTGTGACAGTGACGCACAGTGATCCAACACCGGTATGCATTTCTGGTCTGTTTGGTCGCATGGTCGGGAGTTCCACATAATGGCGACACAAATCAACAATGCACCCACGACAGGCATCGCAGGACCGCTGACGACAGAGCAAGTGGCCGGTGGCTATGCATCTCTGGATGACTGGTATGCAGAATGGATCGCGCAGAACCCCCCTCAGCCCACCATTCAGACGATCAGCCAGGAAACGCTTGATCAGGCTGTTGAGAGGGCCACTGAACTGGGCAAACAGATCGCTTCATCACCAGAGTTCCCTGCGATCGTGGAGGCGTCTGTTACCGGTACGCTTCGCGATGCGGGTACGTTCATTCCTGGTTCTGGTGATGACCTGACTGGAACCTCTGGCCCTGCACTGGATGCACCTGGAACAGTCGGCCCCAACACAAGCCTGTCGACCAATGCCGGTGGTGAGATCGTATCGACCACCACGGTATCAACGGGAGGTGGTAGCAGACCACAACCAGGGAACGCAGGTGGAACGGCGACTGACCTGGATAACCTCAACAAGGCGCTCGAAGATGAAATCGCTGACGCTAATGCCACGATGGAAGACGCCCAGGACGGTGGTACAACCGGTGAGGAAACGAAGAAGACCGTCAGTGATGTGCTGAAGGACATCCTGGGTGGTGCGCTTGAGAGCACGACCATTGGCGATCTGGTGAACATCATCGGTACCCAGAAAGACCCCAAGGACCCGCTGAAGGAAACCGTCCAGGACGACACTGGCAACACGATTGAAGTGAGTGATCTGGTGATACCGGAGAACTCAGATGTTGACCTGGAGACTGTCGATGGTGGCGGTGGTGGCGGTGGTAACGATGCAGCCGGCCAGCCTGCAGCGGATGGTGAGCCAACTTCTGGCAATCCACCGGCAACAGATGATGCGGGTGATCCGTTACTGGGTAACGTAGGTGACGTATCAGTTGAGGGTGGCACGAGTACAGCCCCAGAAGTGGATCCACCTGCAGGACAGGACCCAGGACAGGACGCAGATGAAACCGGTGTGGATCCATTGGATTTGGTTGACTTCAACATCGACCTCAGTGGTGACGGTGCCAGTGTCGAAGCTGACCCAGACAACCCGCCCTTGACCGTACCGAATGACCAGACAATTGCAGTGGTGCCTCCACCTGCAGTGAGTACAACTGACACGGTTGTGACTGCGCCGGAAGCGACCAGACCTGATGAGGATGGATATATCCCAGGTGGCGCTGATGAAGGCGGTGACGCCTTTGGTGGTGAAGACGGTGACACTGGAACGGGTACTGGTGGCGATTCCGGTGGCCAGGGTGCTGGTGATGGCGAAGGCACTGGAGATGGGACCGGCGATGGTGAAGGCGGTGATGGCGACGGTGAAGGTGATGGGGGGTCAGGTGTTGGCGATGGCGGTGGTATCGGTGACGGTATCGAGCCCACAACTGAGGAACCGCCTGTCGATCCAACGATTCCAGGTAACCGCGGTGAACCAACCAACGTGCTGGGGTCAGGTTTGAGTGGGTTCTTCAGCAAAGGCGTGGTAGAAGATGAACACCGGGGAGTTCCCTGGATGAGAGGCAAATGACATGAAGGTTACTTTTGGTAACGTCCTGAGATTGGCAACTGGTCTGTATACGGCGAAGCAGCAGTATGACGCTGGCAAACAGGCCGAAGAGATCCAGGACAGGAACGCGCAAAGGGTACGCGAAGAGACAGCGGAGCAGGCAAGACGCCTCGACCTGGATCAGCGCCGTGCCAGAGCGCAGCTGGTTGCTCGTGCAGAAGCGTCAGGGTTGAAGACCACCGGTTCCACCTCGGTGTACCTGGATGAGTTCGACAAAGAGAACACGCATCAGCTGGACTGGTTGAATCGATCGGGTGAGTCCCGCGCCAGCATCTTCGAAGATATTGGTGACAACCAGAAGGAATCACTGCAATACGGTGCATTTGGTTCGTTCTTCAAGTCCGTGAACAAGTTCGGTAGTGATACCGGGCTGTGGGGTAGCTAGTGAAACTGCCTCCGGTCGGGTACCGCGCACCCGTACAATCGTTGGGCAGGGAGTCTGCTCGGCCAGCTATCAGCGCCACACTTGCGAAGACTGAGGTGCTGGATAGTGCTGTCGAAATCGTTGAGGCGCACGAGTACGCAGAGCAGAGCGCCAAGCTGCAGCAGAGCGCCACCCGGTTGCTGACGGAAGAGACGAAACTCCGCAACGCCCTGGTTAACAACACGAAGATCCCCGCGTCTGACATACCCCGGCAGCTGAAGAAGAAGCTGGGCATCACAGACAAGGAAGCGTACGTCGACACGTACCGGGTCTCCACTGAACTCTATGACCATCGGATGACAGAAATCTCGAATGAGATTGAAGGTGAACTGTCACCGAAGTTCCGCGAAGAGTTCAACCGCATGGTGTTCAGTCAGCGCCGTATGGGTGTGGAGAAGGTTGTCCAGGATCAGCAGCAGAAGTGGAAGTCTGCACAGCGAACCACGTTCGATACGTCCATTCGATTGGCGCGAGAACTGGAACGAGATGAAGCCATTGCCAGGACCACAGAGATCATCAGCCAGGGCCATCAGGCAGGCATCTACGACCTCGCTGAACACGATGAGATGATGATCGAGTCCAGAGAGGCGATCGACTACAAACACTTCCAGGATCAACTGGTGACAGAGGATGACCCTGAAGAACTGGGTGCCCTGGTAACCGAGATTGTTGAGGGGGAGAACACCTTCCTGAGCGATGCGCAGATCAAGGACCTCACCGGCCGGTACATGTCGCGCATCAAATCCCTGAGGGATGAAGAGCAGGCCAGGGTGAAAGAAGACCGCAGGAGAGAGAGCAAACAGACCCTTGCAGAATCGATCGTCAGCATTCGTGATGGTGGTGGGTTGCCTTCTTACAGTGAACTGCTCGACATGGGCATGGAAGCTGAAGACGTGATTGCACTCACCGGGTTCATGGCGGGTGTCGAGGAAGAGCGGAAGACTGAGTCAACGGCAGAAGCCAGGAACGAGGCAGACTTCATTGTGACTGACGTGCGTATGGCACACCTCAACCAGGAAGACGCCATCGAGCGACTGAACAACCTGAGGCAGACCGGTGACATCAGTGGTGAAGATTACGGTCAGGCCATGTCTGACATTGTGCAGGCAGAAGCGATTGCAACATCTGACCCCACGTTCAGACAGGTGGAAGAGTCCATTTATCTGATGATTGGTAGAGCGTCCAGAGACCAGTTCTCCAGCGGTGCTGACCCTGAGATAGCCGTTTACCTTAACGAGGCCAGAAACGCCCTGTACGCAGCTGCACGAAGCCAGGGGGCGACGTTTAATGCAGCTGATTGGTGGGAACGTAACCAGCGTCAGTTCCTGCCACCGTCATACGATGAAGCGGCATACCAGCAGTACATGATTCTCGATGACAGTGGTCGTCTGGACTTCAAGGCAACGATGGACAACATCAATGGCATCTCTGGTGCTGACATGACAAACCGTAAGGCCGGCGCCATGAGACTGGCCAATCAGATACGCCTGAGTGAGATGGAATAATGGAATACGGTGATATTTTCCTACAGCAGCGCAGCGAAGACATCTTCAACGAATCCCCTGAGGGGCAACAGCTGAATGGTCGGGCCCAGGAAGTGGCAGATGAAACGTCTGTCCAACTGGAAGAGGAAGCGCGTGGTGTGTTCCAGGGGCTCGAAGGTGTGCCTGAAATGCAGGACTATGACTATGTGTCTGAGTACCAGGACAATCCTGACCTCACTCGCCTGAGTAACCGCAACCGCAGGAACCTTGCGATCGCTGGTTATGACATGGGTACCGGTAGCAAGTTCAGGACGGACTACCAGGACGCAGACGGTGACATCCAGGAAGGTGTAAATCGCCTCCGCGAATCTGTCAGGGACAATGAAATGGGTGCACCCTGGGAAGACATCGAGGGGCTCACCATGGTGGCTTCTGGCATGTTGAAGGAAGGCGCGACAAAAGACGACTTCATGGGTCAGGTGCCCGGTCACTGGAGTTCAGCGCACAAGATCACCGCGTGGAATGCTGCACAGGCTGCATCGTATCGACAGGCAATCGAGGACAGGACCAGGAACGATGACTGGGCTGACATGCCTCAATCACCGCAGCCGGTATCTGATGAACCGATTGACCCCGACACGCTGCACGAGAACCGTCAGTGGTTGCAGTCAGCTGAAACACTGTACGAGGCGACCAAGGGCGCCAAGCCAGAGATGAGTTCTGAGGATTTGTCTGAGTGGGCCCTGGGTGAAATGGCGATGTTCAACTGGAACCTCTCGCACATGTCGATGATGGCTTACCGCGGCATACAAGATCCCAGGTTCGCACGAGCGCTGTACAACACCATGAACCTCTACGACAACGTTGGGGTGAACTGGAACGTGGCCGGCAACTCAGTGAAGTCGATGGCAATGGATCCTTTTACGTATGTCGGTGTGGGTGCGCCGGTAGCCGCAGCCAAGGTATCAGCGAAGGCTGGTATCAGGGCGATGCTGCTGGAGAGTATGCAGACTGCCGGTAAGATCGGTGCAGCAGCTGGGGCAGGGTTTGTCGCGGCGGATAGCGCCAACCGTCAGTCAGTGGGGATCAGCGCAGAAGAGCACGGCTTCACTCCTGGTGATGTGTTGATCGATTCGATGATTGGCGGTGTTGCTGGTCTGACGATCGGTACCGGGCTGGGCATGATGAAACCACTGGCGAAGTGGGGCCAGGACAAACTGCAAGACGTGATGTCAGTGCAGACACGAGTACCGGAGTTAGTGCAATGAGAACAGACCCCAAGATGGTTCAGGAAGAGGTGGCTTTTCAGGCACAGCGTCCAGCTGGTGTCCAGGTGGCAGCCCTCAACGTTCGCCCCCTCGTGAAAGCGTTACGCAAAGACATCGATCAGGTGTTCGATGCAAGACGTAATCGCACACCAGAAACAGGGCTGAAGCCGGAACAGCTGAAAGAGATCCAGGAACTGTATCTGGCTGAGGAAGGTGCAGCGATCGCGGAAGAGTTAACGCAGCGGGTAGGCGGTGAAGCCCCCACTGAGAAACTCACTGAACAGCGCAACATCAACATCGAACGACATCACCCTGGTGCGATTCAGAACCTGGGTGATCCCCTGGTAACGTTGCAGAACATGACGAACGCTGACGACATGGCGATCCTGCTCGATGTTGCCGGCGAGAAGATCAAACAGGATGGTAAGCGCTCACACGACTCCATTCGCGGTCAGGTGGCTTCTGCTGAGGACATCAAGCGTGAACTTGAGCCGGTGTTCAGCGGTAAGCAAAACGGACTATTAAATGACCGTCAGTTGTTTGCAGCCAGATCGATGCTGGCCACCATGGGCGATGATCTCGTGGGTATGGCGAGACAGATCCAGGGCGGTGACCAAACACCTCAGTTGCTCTTGCAGTACAAGCAGAAGTCAGAACTGTGGCTCGCAACGCAGTCATATCTGCAGGGTCAGGTGAAGGAAGTGGCCCGGGCACTATCGCAGCAGAACATGATCGCTAAGACGATCGACGGTAAGTCGATGCAGGACATGATGACTGCAATGAGTCAGGCAGGCGCATCACCGGATACGATCATCAAGCAGGCCAACATCCTGCTGAACTCAGTCGACAAGGCTGACGGTGAAGTGATTGAGGGTGTATCGAAAGCCATGCGCCCCTGGTATCACACTGCCATGGGTGCAGCAGTCGAGTATTGGAAGAACAACATCCTATCAGGTCCGTCAACGCACCTGATCAACGTCATGTCGAACTCCGCGGTAAACATGTACGAGACGCTCCTGATCCGTCCAGTGGCGGCTGGTGTGGGTTCTGTTCGCAGAAAGGTCACTGGCGCTGATGATGGTGTCTCTGGGGCTGAAGCGATGGTCAACGTGATGTCTGCGATGACTGGACTGGAAACAGGCTTCAAGGCGTTTGTACGCGCTCTCAAGAGTGGTGAAGGTCAGTTCGGTGCAGATAAAGGTGAGTACGAATCCAGGACGTATGAACTGGCCAGGAGAGCAGGCTTCTCTGACACGGTGTCCGAGGCTATTCAGACTGGCACCAGTCTTTCGTTCAGGGCGCTACAGGCGGAAGACGAACTCTTCAAGACCGTTGCCTTCATGCAGGAGATTTCCGCTCAGGCAACACGTGACGGTGTGCAGAAAGGTCTGAAGGGTGAAGCCCTGGTCGAACACATCAACACGGTGATCAATGATCCATCAGATGAGATCTATGAAGCCGCGATGATTCACGCGAAGAATCTCACCTTCACCAACGAAGACGTGGGTGGGTTCCTGGGCTCCCTTGCGGACTCAGCCAAACGTATCGCAGCAAACCATCCCGGGTTCGGGTTCTTTGTCCCGTTCATCAACACGCCTACCAATCTGGTGAAGTACGCAATCAACAACAGCGTATTCTCTGCGATCGCCCCTGATGTTGTGAGATCCCTCAAGAAGGGTGGGGCGGAATCTGATATTGCAGCAGCCAGGATCATCACGTCGATGGGTACCGCGATGGCGGTATGGAACGCATACGAGTCAGGCAACATCACTGCTTCTCAGCCGGCAGACTTCAAGCTGGCAGACCTCAGGGATCAGGCCGGTCAACGCCCGGAGTCTATTGTCATCGGGGAAGGTGCGGATGCTTCGTACCTGGAGATGGGCAGGCTCGATCCCATGGCCCAGTCCATGTTCATGGTCGTGAATGCGATGGAGGCAATGAAGTATGCCCAGGATGAGAAGACCGCGATGGATGCGTTCTCTTACCTCGTGGCAGAGATGGCCAAGCATACCTTTGATTCAACCTACATGACCACCATCGGTGATCTGGTTGAGGTGATGAACGGTCGAAAGGACCCGGCTCAGATCCCGGCCAACATTGCCACTGGGCTGATACCGTACGTGGGTACACTGAAAGCAGCCAGGAACTACACAGACACGCAGAGAAGACGTTTTGTCCAAGGCTTGGCTGAGAGTGGCTTCATGCACAGAGTGTCTCACAACGCGAAGGAGAGCCTTCCTGATCCACTCTTGAACATCATGGGGTTGGAACGCACTGGTGCGTATGCCCGGTACTGGGATGGCACACCAAAGAAGCCCAGGATGGGTGAGTTCGTGTACGCGATGTCTCCGGTGAAAGTCTCCGGTGTTCCTGGTCATGATGACCCGGTCAACCTGCAGCTGGTGAAGAACAGAGTGGCGCCGGCACTACCTGATGACCTGATCAAAATCCCAGGTACCAGGACAAAGATCTCCCTGGTCGACATCGATCGAACCGGAAAGATCTATGACAAGTTTGTGGAGTTCGTCGGTAGCAAGCGACGTGAATACCTCACGCCACTGATCAAGTCTCAGTCGTACAAGCGACGTGATGAAGGACCCCGGTCCCAGAAACACGCTCTGCTGTCCTCTAGGCTCGAAAAGGCTGACCGTGACGCCAAGGCAGAGTTCATCGCGAAACAGCTGCCAGGGCTCATCAGAGAAGCCTCAGAGCAGGAACAGAACGTCCTTGCTCGTGAATTGGTGAAGGGGCTAAACCGTTTCGGTGCAGCAGCCCAGATGGGTAAAGCCCCTGAGGAACTCAAAGACCATTACCGCGTGACGCGGGAGGCTGGGGAAGCTGATCCCTTACCTCCACATTTCTAAGCCAGATGTGTAACGCGAGGGAGACTGCATCTTCCTCGCCCTCATCCAGGGCCTCAATCAGATCATTCAATCGTTTTCTTAACCACCTTCGTTCATAAATTACTGCGTTCAAGTTCTTACTCCTTCATCGATTTCTTTGATATAGGTCAATGAAACCTTGATCAGAATGATGTGGTAGCATCGTGCTAATGTCACGGATTAGCAGTCTTCGGTTGTAGACAGGGGGTCCAAATGTTCAGGGAAATTGAAGTGCTGGAGCGTACCCGGGAGGTGTTCGCAGCATTCGAGATCGACAAGGAAGTGTTCACGCAACTCACTGGTTTTTCAGACGATCAGTGGTACAGGTGGTTTAACCCAGATAGGCCAGAAGGCCCTGATTCCAAGCAGTTCAAGCACATGTGTGAGACGCTGGACATCTCTGCCAGTTACATCATGTTTGGGTACGGGGCGATGCGTCTCTCAGAGGCAAAACGGATGTGGGAAGAGGACTATGGTGCCATTCGTCGGTTAATCGACTTTTTCCAGGGTTTTGAACCGGAAGGCCAGAAGGGGTTCCACGAGACCAGGAACGACATGTATCAGATGCTGACCGAGATACATACGGAACAGGCTGATCAGTTACACGAACTGACGACCAAGGTCGATCTGATATTTGAGGCGATGAAAGCCCAGCGGTGGCTTGATTAATCCTCAGGGTCAAGCGGTGGTTTATATACGACATCGTACGGCACGGTGAGTGGCTTGCCATCGTTGAAGGAGTCGTACGCTCTCTTCACATTTTCAAACGAGAAATCCCAGCCGTTCGCGTCTGCAACGGCCTTGGCGTGGTACGCATACCCTTCAGGGTGAGCAACGATACACTCCCCGCACACGCTGTGACCGTTCTCTGCATGGTACCCCAGGACAACCGGCTTACTGCAAATGGCACAGAGACTATGAGTAATGATCACAGGCGCTTTCCTCTCTATCTTCATCAACTAAAACTCCCAAAAAGTTCCCACTTTTTACCCACGTCCTCTGTAGCCCTTTATCCATGCGGGTTGTAGAAATGGTCCGATCAAGGAATAATCAGCCCCTTTTTTGAGCAATCAAGCCAGGTAAATAGAAGTATGTCAGACGAAGTTAAATCAATTACGATCCTTGGTGGTACCGGTGACCTTGGCGGCGGCCTAGCGCGCCAGTGGTCGCGAGCGGGCTACCAGATCCTCATCGGCTCCAGGACGCTGGAAAAGGGTGAAGCGGCGGCAAAGGCACTGCTCGATGAATTCCCCGACCTTAACGTCACGGGCCATGAAAACCTTGATGCAGCCACGCAGGCTGACCTGGTTGTGCTGACAGTACCTTTTGAACACCAGCTCTCAACCCTGGAAACCGTCAAGCCGGGCCTTACCGGAAAAATCCTGATTGATGTCACCGTACCGCTGGTGCCGCCCAAGGTTGGCACCGTGCAGTTGCCAGAGAAAGGTTCTGCGGCCGTCCAGGCCCAGGAATTCCTCGGTGAAGATGTACAGGTGGTTTCAGCATTCCAGAACGTGGGCGCGGTTCACCTGCAGGAAGACCACAGCATTGAATGTGATGTATTGGTGACCGGTAACAAGCGGGCTGCCCGTGATACCGTGATCAAGCTGGTAGAAGCGGTTGGTCTGCGTGGCTGGCATGCGGGTCCACTTGCCAATGCAGCAGCGGCAGAAGCACTTACTTCCGTTCTCATCACCATTAACCGCCACCACGGTATTGAAGGTAGCGGTATTGTTATTACCGGTGAGCCCAAAGCCGAATGAAGCTGAGCTTTATTGGGATAGACAATATCCCGATGATCGAGCCGGGAGATGACCTGGTTGCGATTACGCTGGCGGGTATTGAGTCCATGGGGGAGACCCTCAAGGACAACGATGTGCTGGTTTATGCGCAGAAGGTGATCTCCAAGGCCGAGAACCGTTACCTTGACCTGAGGGATGTGACGCCCTCCGAAGAGGCCAAGGCGCTCGCCGTTGAAATCGATAAAGACCCGCGCAAGGTCCAGGCGATTCTCGATGAATCAAATGAGATCGTCCGAAAACGGCCCGGAGTGATCATCGTTGAACAGCGCAACGGTTTTGTGCAGGCAAATGCCGGTATAGACCAGTCCAACATCACACCGGGTGAAGACGACCCGGATGATATGTGTCTGCTCCTGCCGCTTGATTCCGATGCAAGTGCTCGCCTTATCAGACAAGCAATAAAGGATCAGCTGGGTGTTGATGTGGCGGTAATTATCAATGATTCGCTTGGTCGCGCGTGGCGCATGGGCACCCTGGGTCTCGCGATTGGCGTATCCGGTTTTACCGCGCTTGAGGACTATATTGGTGGTGAAGATATCTACGGTCGCGAGCTGCAGGTAACCCAGGTTGCGGCCGCTGATGAAATGGCGGCTGGTGCGTCTCTTGTGATGGGCCAGACCACTGAAAAGACACCCATTGTCCTCGTACGAGGATACACACCGGTTGAGCCGAAAGATCCCGAATTGCAGGGTGTAGGCCCGCTGATTCGGCCCAAAGAAGTGGACATGTTCCGCTAAAGGAAATGGCCAACCATACTCCCAGGTTTGTCGCATTGTCCGGCGGGGTCGGCGGGGCAAAGCTTGTGCTCGGATTGTCCAAGTGCCTCGGTGAGTCTGAGTTGACCGTCGTTGCCAACACAGGTGATGACTTTGAACACCTTGGGCTGACCATATGCCCCGACCTCGACACCGTGCTGTATACCCTCGCTGACTGGAACAACAAGGAGCTCGGTTGGGGTCAGGTTAACGAATCCTGGAATTTTCTCGACGCGCTGAAACAGCTTGGCGGCGAAACCTGGTTTAACCTCGGTGATCGAGACCTGGCAACGCATATTGTCAGGAGCGGCTTGCTGGCATCCGGCGCGCCCCTTTCAGAAGTTGTTAGTCACCTGTGTGAAAAAATGGGTATTGGTCACAAGGTTGTGCCGATGACCGATGACCGTGTGCGCACCCAGGTGCATACCCGTGATGAAGGTACACTTTCCTTCCAGCACTATTTTGTCCGGGACAAGTGTGAACCCTTTGTCACTGGCTTCGAATTCGACGGCATGGCATCGGCGACACCATCAGCAGGCTTCCTTGAGGCATTACATGGTGATCTTGCCGGTGTGATTGTCTGCCCGTCCAACCCTTTTGTATCTGTAGACCCCATTCTAAAACTCCCCGGCGTTGTGGACACATTACGCTCGCTTGATGTCCCGATTGTGGTTGTTTCGAATATTGTCGGTGGCATGGCCCTGAAGGGACCGGCAGCCAAGATGATGGATGAACTCGGCATGCCGAAAACGGCGCTTGGTGTAGCGGAGCACTATCGGGCCGGTTACGGTGATCTTTTCAGGGGCTTTGTACTGGATACGGAGGATAAGCACCTTGAGGACGACATCAAGGCGCTCGGGCTGTCGACTATCGTCACAAACACAGTCATGGTAACGTTGCATGATAGGACTGAGCTTGCAAAAGAAGTGATCAGCTTCTCTGAACACCTGAGGTCTTAGGCCATGAGCACCGTTGCGGTGATCCCCATCAAGCAGCTGGAAAACGCCAAGCAGCGTCTGTCCGGCCTTTTGTCTGCTGAAGAGCGCGGTGCGCTGTTCTCGTGCATGGTGGAAGATGTATTGACGGCGGTTGAAGCGTCCACCCAGATAGACCGGGTGGTAGTGGTGACCAATGATGATGCAGTTGCTGAGCTGGCCAGATCCTATGGCGCTGATATCATGGCCGAGCCAACACCGCCGGGGCTGATCGAGTCTGTGACTGCAGCAGGCGCGGCACTCGCGGCAGAGGGTGTGAACACGATGGTGTTCCTGCCTGGCGATGTACCGCTGACGACGCCTGAGGAGCTGGAGGTAGTGCTGGAAGGATTTGGACTCTCGGATGAAAATGAGTTCCTGATAGTGCCTGCAACTGATCTTGGTGGCTCGAACTGTGTTGCCGTGTCGCCGCCCGACTGCATGGAGTTTGGGTTTGGCGTAGACAGCTTTCGCCGCCACATTGGGATTGCCAAAAACCTTGGCATTGATCCCGGCGTTGCCAAGCTGCCGGGTATCGGCCTTGATATTGATACACCGGATGACCTTAAAGAATTGATTGAAGCCGCTGAGAGAGAGCAGCACAACTGCCATACCATGCGTTACATGGTATCGAGCGGCATCATTAGCAAACTGAACACAATGGAACCTGAGCAGGGTGTCGGCTGATAAGGCCTCACCGTTACTATTATGTCTATCAACATTGAAGCACTGCTGGCAGATGCGGAATCACGTCAGCTGAATGAT
Source organism: Trididemnum clinides (assembly GCA_963675345.1). NCBI lineage: Eukaryota > Metazoa > Chordata > Ascidiacea > Aplousobranchia > Didemnidae > Trididemnum > Trididemnum clinides. The sequence goes on from CAVLYW010000068.1 coordinate 143,036, forward strand.
GAAGAGATCCTCGCGCTGTCCACCACAGACAACACGTCTGCGCTGGTCGAGGTTGCCGGCAGGATTCGTGATCGGGGGCACCAGAACACCGTGTCCTATTCAAGAAAGGTCTTTATCCCGCTGACTCACCTGTGCCGGGATGTGTGCCACTACTGCACGTTTGCGCAGGTGCCGCGCAAGCTGAAAGCACCTTACCTGACACCTGAAGAAGTATTGAAGATCGCCCAGGATGGGGCCGCTGCGGGATGCAAAGAAGCACTGTTCACACTGGGTGATAAACCTGAGCTTCGCTACAAGGCTGCACGTGAGGGGCTGAAAGAGCTGAAGCAGGAGTCCACGCTGTCCTATCTGCGAGACATGGCAGAGATGGTGTTTGACGAGACCGGTCTTTTCCCTCACCTGAATCCGGGGTTGATGGAAGCTGACGAGCTTGCTGAGCTGCGCAAGGTGTCTATTTCCATGGGGATTATGCTGGAAAGTGCATCGGATCGCCTGACCGAAAAGGGTATGCCGCACTACGGGTCGCCCGACAAAATCCCTGCTCGCCGGTTTGAGACACTACGCCGCGCAGGAGAGGCGATGGTGCCGTTTACATCCGGTATCCTGATAGGCATCGGCGAAACCAGGAAAGAGCGCATCGAATCTCTGCTCGCCCTGCGTGATGCCAATGAACCGTATGGCCACATCCAGGAAATCATCGTCCAGAACTTCCGGGCCAAGCCGGAAACCCTGATGGCGAACGCGCCGGAACCGGATCTGAATGAGCTCCTGTGGACCCTGGCGCTTGCCCGAATCATTTTTGGCGCCTACATGAATATCCAGGCGCCGCCTAATCTTTCGCCAGGCGTGTTCCAGCAGATTGTGGATGCAGGTATCAATGATTGGGGTGGTGTGTCCCCGGTGACACCAGACTTCGTGAATCCCGAAGCCCCTTGGCCTCACCTGATGCACCTCGCCAACGAAACCGCGAATGCGGGTAAACACCTGATTGAACGCCTGGCGCTTTATCCGGCATATGCCAATGAAGCTTCAAAGTGGGTCGACCCTCAGATCGAGCCGCTGGTCCTGCAGGCCGTTGATGGCTCCGGTTTTGCACGTGCGGAGAAGTGGGCGGTGGGTGCGGTTGAAGAAGTCCCGAAGACTGACCTTGCACGTGTGTCGGCGATTCCCAAAAAGGGTGCATCACCGGACCTCGCTGCAATCCTCGCCAAGGCAGGTAAGGGCGAGCGCCTCGACGAGGCTGACATCGTTCGGCTATTTAAAGCACGGGGTGATGACTTTACCCATGTCTGTGAAGCAGCCGACAAGATACGCAAGGAAGTTGCCGGTGATGAGGTGACCTATTGCGTTAACCGCAACATCAACTACACCAACGTCTGCTACTTTAAGTGCCAGTTTTGCGCTTTCTCAAAGGGCAAGATGAGCGAGAACCTGCGCGGCAAGCCGTACGACCTCAGCCATGAAGAGATCATGCGTCGTACTAAGGAAGCCTACGAACGCGGCGCAAGCGAGGTTTGCCTGCAGGGTGGTATCCACCCTGAATATACCGGCCAGACCTACATCGACATCTGCCGCTCCATCAAGCAGGTGATCCCGGATATGCACATCCATGCATTCTCGCCGCTTGAAGTCTGGCAGGGTGCCAAGACACTTGGTGTACCCATCAGTGATTTTCTCGTCGAACTGAAAGAGGCAGGCCTCGGTACCTTGCCTGGAACGGCCGCAGAGATTCTTGATGATGTGGTGCGCGCCACGCTTTGCCCCGACAAGATCAACACGGCCGAGTGGTTGGAGGTGATGGAAGCGGCCCATGAAGCCGGCTTTAACACAACCGCAACCATCATGTTTGGCCACCAGGAACAGTACAAGCATGTCGCAAGGCACCTGCTACGTGTCAGGGACCTGCAGGCGAAAACGGGCGGCTTTACCGAGTTTGTGATCCTGCCGTTTGTTCACATGGAATCCCCTGTCTACCTGAAGGGCAAGGCGCGCAAGGGACCAACCTTCCGGGAAGCAGTACTTATTCATGCGATTGCAAGGCTGGTCCTGCATCCACACTTCCGAAATATCCAGGCTTCCTGGACCAAGCTCGGACATGATGGCGTACGCGCTTGCCTTAACGCCGGGGTCAACGATCTCGGTGGCACACTTATGAATGAAACGATCACTCGAGCTGCTGGTGCGTCTCACGGGCAGGAAACCTCACCTGAGGAGATGGAAGAAATTATCCGGAGTGCTGGGCGTACCCCGAGACTGCGATCGACCACCTATGGCGAGGTATCTGAGCTTCAGAAGCAGAAAGCGTTTGGAGCAACAGCATTACAGGAGCCTATTTATACTTCTGCGAAAAAATACGAGCGTAAGAAGAGCCATCAGAAGAAGGAGCTGGTCAGGTCCAGTGCGATGGGCGAAGAAGTCATTTCCAGCCAGGACATCATCTGACGAATAAACTATTGACGATTAAGCTATGCCACTATCGAAGAAACTTGCCTTAAGTGAAGATCAGCTCGAGGAGCTGATGACCTCCAGCTGGAACCTGCGCATGGCAACAATCGAGCCGGGTTCGAAAATTAATCTTACGCCGATGTGGTTTGGCTGGGCCGGCGGCAGGATCTACATCTACGGGCGAGGCCAGAAGGTGGTGAACCTCAGGCGAGACCCGACCTGCACGATCATTGTTGATCGCAACGAGAAGTTTCCGGAACTGCAGGCAGCCATGTTCCAGGGCACCTGTGAAGTGCTTGAAGACAAGGCAGCAGAAGACGCAGACCCGCACCTCGCCGAGGCCCGTGTCCAGATGGGGCGCAAGTACAATGGTGGACATGGCAAGGCACCCGTGGAAGACCCTCCCGCAAACAGCGCAACCGCAGCAGGCAGTAACGGCCGCTGGATGGTGTTTTCATCCGATGAGCTGGTGACGTGGGACAACTACAAGCTGGCCTCGCTCAGAAAGAAATAGTCAAAATTTACACTTTGGAGAAATAACCATGAGAGTTGATGGTGGATTGATGGGCGATCTCGCCCGCGCGCCGGAAGCGGCAAAGAGACTCGAAGGCCTCGGGTATCACGGCGCCGTGACGGCAGAAACTGCCCATGACCCATTCTTCCCGCTGCTGCTGGCGGCGAAAGAAACGGAAAACATCGAGCTGGTCACGTCTATTGCCGTTGCCTTCTCGCGTACCCCGATGAACCTCGCCAATATCGGTCACGACCTGAACAGCTACTCAAAGGGTCGTTTTGTACTGGGCCTCGGCTCACAGATCCGGCCACATATCACCAAGCGTTTCAGCATGCCCTGGTCAAAGCCTGCGGCGAGGATGCGTGAGTTCATTTCTGCGATGCGCGCCATCTGGGATTGCTGGCATAACGGCACGCCGCTGTCGTTTGAAGGTGACTTTTACACACACTCGCTGATGACTCCGATGTTCACGCCAACCGACACCGAATACGGTGCACCCAAGGTGTTCCTTGCGGCGGTAGGGCCGCTTATGACCGAAGTGGCGGGCGAGGTTGCTGACGGCGTGATCATTCATGCTTTTACGACTGAAAAGTACCTGCGCGAAGTCACGCTGCCCGCGGTAGAAAAAGGGCTCGCAAAAGCGGGTCGCTCGCGTGATGACTTTGAAGTGTCATACCCGGGTTTCATCGTCACCGGTAATACCGAAGAAGAATTCAACGCGACCAAGCAGGCAGTCTGTAAGCAGATCGCGTTCTACGGCTCAACGCCTGCCTATGCACCGGTACTCGGTGTACACGGTTGGGGCGACCTTCAGCCGGAACTGAACAAGCTGTCCAAGCAGGGACAGTGGGATGAGATGGGCACACTCATCACCGATGATATTCTCGAGGAGTTTGCTGTCGTTGCTGAAATCGACGACGTCGTTGACAAGTTCAAGAATCGCTATGGTGGCCTGGTGGATCGCACCATGGGTTCACTGCCGGCGCGTGATGATAATCACGCCAAAGAGCTCCTGTCGAAACTGTCTGCATAATCATTAAAGAGGAAACAACATGAAACTTGGAATCTTGAACGGCCTTGGTGGCAAGGTCATCAGCGTTGATATCGATCGAATCAAGGCTGCTGAAAGTATGGGTTACGACTCTGTCTGGACGGCGGAAGCCTACGGTGCAGACGCAGTAACGCCCGCTGCATGGATCCTTGCACAGACCGAAAAGATCAAGGTTGGCACCGCGATCATGCAGATGCCAGGCAGGTCGCCTGCTTGTACTGCAATGACCGCAATGACCCTGAATCAGCTCTCAAATGGTCGGTTTATTGTTGGCCTCGGTGCGTCCGGCCCGCAGGTGGTTGAAGGATGGCACGGTGTTGCCTATGGCCGCCCTGTGACACGTATCAAGGAATACGTGAGCATCATGAAGAAGATTTTTGCCCGTGAAGAACCGGTAGAGCATGAAGGCTTTCACTACAGCATGCCGTACTCCGGCGAAGACGGTACGGGTCTCGGCAAGCCGCTGAAGAGCATCATGCAGGCGGATACCAGCATCCCCATTTACACCGCGTCGATCACGCCGCGTGGTCTTGAAGGTTCTGCCGAAGTTGCCGACGGCGTATTCCCGATCTGGATGGCGCCGGAAAAAGCCGATGTGCTCGAGTCTTCCATCCAGAAAGGCCTCGACAAGGCTGGCAAGACACTGATGGATTATGACGTTGCGCCGTTTGTGACCTGCGTGATCGGTGACGATGTTGATCACTGCCGTATGCCGATCAAGGGCAATATGGCGCTGTACATCGGCGGCATGGGTGCACGCGACAAGAACTTCTACAACGACTACGCAAAGGCGCTCGGTTTTGAAGATGCAGCGGTGAAGATCCAGGATCTCTATCTGTCCGGCAAAAAAGATGAGGCCATGGCGGCTGTGCCTGATGAGCTGGTTGACATGTGTCATCTCGTCGGTCCAAAAGAGCGTATCAAGGAAAGACTGCAAGTCTGGAAAGAGGCAGGTGCAAACGGCCATGTTGGCAGCATGCTGATCGGCGCCGGCCAGGTTGAAGCGCTCGAGCTGATTGCTGGAGAGATGCTCTAAGCCATCATCCACTCAAGCAATCACAGTAAGCGTCGCGACTAAGGAGCTGTGCGGCATCTCTTCCACAAATTTCACCATCAGGGCGTGTGCCGGGATTAAGGAGATTGGCGAGGCTGTCTGGGACAGCTGCGCCAATCCACGTAAAGGCGAAAATGATTGTAGCGTTGCCTTTGATCCGTTCCTGTCCTACGCCTTCCTGTCTGCGCTGGAAGAAAGTCGCTCGGCGGTTGGCGAAACCGGATGGGCGCCTTATCACCTGATGCTTGAGCACGACACCGAGGGTGTCCTCGGTGTTGTGCCCATGTACCTGAAGAGTCATTCCCAGGGCGAGTATGTATTCGACTACTCCTGGGCTGATGCATTTGAGCGGGCAGGTGGCCGCTACTACCCCAAGCTGCAGATCTCCGTACCGTTTACACCGGCAACCGGACGCCGCATCCTGGTCAGGCCAGATGCCAAGGAAGACGACCTGGAGAAGTACCTGATGGCTGGTGTCATGCAGGTTGCTGAACAGATGGAAGTCTCTTCCGTCCATGCCACCTTTGTTGAAAAACCGCAGTGGGACACCATGGGTGATCTCGGTTTCCTGCAGCGCACCCACAACCAGTTCCACTGGCAGAACCGGGGTTATGAAACCTTTGATGACTTCCTGGCTGACCTCTCATCCAAGAAGCGCAAGAACATTAAGCGTGAGCGCAGGGGCGCAGTAGCGAACGGTGTGGAAATTGAGCGCCTCACGGGCAGCGATATCACGGAAGAACACTGGGATGCCTTTTACCGCTTCTATATTGATACCGGTTCCCGCAAGTGGGGCTCGCCTTACCTCAGGCGTGAGTTCTTCAGTATTGTCGGTGAGACCATGCCGGAAGACATTCTGCTGATTATGTGCAAACGAGATGGTCTTTATATTGCGGGCGCAATCAACTTCATCGGCAGCGAATGCCTGTTTGGCCGTAACTGGGGCTGTATTGAGCACCACGACTTCCTGCACTTTGAAACCTGCTACTACCAGGCAATTGAGTTTGCCATCGAGCGCGGCCTCACAAGGGTTGAAGCGGGCGCGCAGGGACAACACAAGCTCGCAAGGGGTTATATGCCCGCACATACCTACTCTGCACACTGGATAGCCAACGCGTCTTTTCGTGACGCGGTTGATAACTTCCTGACCAATGAGCGACGCTACGTTGATGAGGAAATCGACTATATAGAAGAGGCGCACACCCCGTTTCGAAAAGGCTGATCAGCTTGCATCCCCCCGCCTAAGCCGCTAGTTTCTCCCCTGAAACAACACCCAGACAAAAGAAAGGGGAGCCATCCATGAATCCAATTGAAAAAGCCACCCAGCTTGGCCAGAAGCTGTTCGAGATCCAGACATCCGCCATGACCGAGCTGGCGAGCATGCAGCAGCAGAACATGCAGAACTACGCTGAGATGACCCGTGATTTTTCCGCCCGGCTGGCAGAAGTCAGGGACCCGCAGGCACTGATGGAGCTGCAGCGGGAGATGGGCGAAGCCATGTGGCAGAACGTACAGACCAGCAACGAGTCTTCCGGCGAACTGATGCGCCAGGCCTGGGAGCAGGTGGGTGAAGCCTACAAAGATGCATTCACACAGGAAGACCAAGAGTAGTAAACATGTCTAATCGAATGAATGGCCAGTGGCGCCTGAAATCCCGGCCTGTTGGCATGGTGAAGGAATCGGACTTTGAATATGTTGCAGAGCCGGTGCCAGATCTTGCAGATGGGGAAGTCTTAATCCGTAACCTCTATCTGGCGTTTGAGCCTGCCATGCGTGGCTGGCTGAACGATGTGAAAAGCTACGTACCGCCGGTGCAGATCGGTGAGGTGATGCGGTCCGGTGCGGTTGGTCAGGTAGTGGAATCCAACAACCCGGAATTCTCACCTGGTGATTTTGTGACCAGCAGCGGCTGGCAGGAATTCCATGTGACCTCTGGCGATCAGGGCATGATGGGGCGTGTGTCCAAAATCCCTGACGGCATTGCGCCACAATTGATGTTATCGGCCCTGGGTGGTACCGGGCTCACAGCCTACTTCGGCATGCTCGATATTGGGCAGCCCCAGGAAGGTGATGTGGTGGTGGTCTCCGGTGCCGCAGGTGCAACCGGCTCGGTTGCCGGCCAGATAGCCAAGATCAAGGGAGCCAGCAAGGTTGTCGGGATTGCAGGTGGTGAGACCAAGTGTAACTGGCTGGTCAACGAACTCGGTTACGATGCCGCAATCGATTACAAGTCTGAAAACGTGATGGAACGCCTGCAGGCGGAGTGTCCAGACGGTATTAATGTGTTCTTTGACAATGTTGGTGGTGACATTCTTGATGATGCACTGCTTAACATGGCGCAGAATGGTCGCATCGTGCTGTGTGGTGGCATCTCGAGCTATAACTCAGAGGAGTTACCGCCGGGGCCGAAGAACTACATGCAGCTGGTCATCAGGCGCTGCAAGATGGAAGGCTTCATCGTTATCGACTATATGCACAAGGCAGCTGATGCGGTAGCCGAGCTCTCCGGCTGGATCCAGAGCGGACAGCTCAAGCACGCTGAAGATGTCCAGGAAGGTTTTGAGAACACACCTGCGACTTTCCTGCGTCTGTTTGAGGGCAAGAACCTCGGTAAACAGCTGCTTAAGATTGCCGACGCGCCTGTCTGATTAGAAGTTTTCCTTAAATGTCCTGAGATCCAGTTCGTGGGTCCAGGCATTTCGGGGCTGTCGGTGCAGGTACATAAAGGCCTCGGCAATACCGTCGAGGCCAATCAGCCCGTCCTCTCCTGCCTGGTCCACAAATTGCGGAAATTTGCTGACGATCTTGTCGCCAAAAATACCGCCATCCACCACGACATGGCCGACATGAATTCCCTCTTTGCCGAACTCCCTGGCGAGGCTCTGTGCCATTGCCCTGAGGCCAGCTTTTGCGGCGGTAAAGGCAGCAAAATTTGGTCTGCCTCGCATGGAAGCACTGGCACCAGTGAAAAGCAGTGAACCCCTGTTCCTGGTCACCATCACCCTGATTGCCTCCCTGGCAAAAAGAAACCCGCCAAGCGTGCACACTCGCCAGGCTGACTCAAAGTAATCCGCTTCCATCTCGAGGAAGTTGCCTGGAAAGTTATTGCCGGCGTTGTAAACCGCAAATTCGATCGGGCCGGAGGCCTCAGCGGTGCTGACGAGATGTGTGACCTGGTCTTCTGCGGTCGCGTCGGTAACGACATAAGAAGCGCTTGCCCCCTCGGCCTGAATATCCTGTACCACGGCTGCAAGGTTTTCTTCGGTTCGCCCTGCAACCACTGCGTGAAGACCATCACGCGCGGCATGCTTCGCGACTGACGCGCCGACACCTTCTATTGGGCCCACACCCATAATTACCGCTGTGTTCGGCATCAATCACCTCCTGGTCAGATTTGTTGCTGATGAGAGTATCATAGCGGCAAACGGCAATCGGACCTGGCACGTGCGTATCGAACCTCTTACACCAACCATCGGCGCAATCATTTGTGACGTGAACCTGCATGACGTCGTTCACGACGATGCACTGTTCGAAGCGGTGCATGCAGCCTGGATGGATCACCTGGTGTTGTTTTTCCGGGATCAGCAGATCAGCCCCGAGCAGCATCTCGCCATCGGCGAGCGATTCGGGCCTTTGCATATTCATCCCGCAGCGCCGTACGCGCACGACAATCCTGCACTGATGAAAATCTATACGGATGAACATTCACACCGTAACAACGGTGAGAGCTGGCATTCCGATGTGTCAGCTGATGAAGCGCCGCCCATGGCGAGTATCCTGCACATGCATGAGGTACCTGCGAGGGGCGGAGATACACTATGGGCGAACATGTATGCCGCCTTTGAAGCCCTCTCTGCACCCATGCAGGCGCTGCTTGAAAATCTCGAAGCGGTACACAGTGCCAATTACGATGGTTACTATGGTGATCACGCGCCACAGCGCGCAAATCCATCAGCCATACACCCTGTGATAAGAACCCATCCTGTCACCGGCAGGAAGGCGCTCTTTGTAAACGGTGGGTTTACTCGGCGCATCCGCGGGCTCAGCCCAACCGAAAGCAGCGGTTTGCTCAACATGCTGTTTGATCACGTGAAAAACCCGAACTTTCATTGCCGGTTTCAGTGGGAAGCAAACTCTGTTGCCATCTGGGATAACCGCTGCACGCAACACATGGCTATTTGGGACTACTTCCCTGAAACCCGGTCCGGCATTCGTGTCACGGTAGTTGGTGACAGGCCACATTAGCCCCGCGCCTGGAAGATGATATGCACAAGTACTACATAACTGACGTTTTTACAGAGGCGCCGTACGGCGGTAACCAGCTCGCCACCGTGCTTGATGCTGCAGACATTGAAACCAGTGAAATGCAGCAAATCGCGCGGGCGTTCAACTTCGCTGAAACAACATTCATCACGGGCGGTGATCTCGCGAGCGGTTATGACGTGCGAATCTTCACGCCGGAAGCAGAGTTACCGTTTGCAGATCATCCGACCCTTGGTACCAGTTATCTTCTACGCAATGTTATCCACGAACTGGATGCCAGCGAGCTGATACTGAACCTTGGTGTTGGCAAGATCCCGGTAACCTTCCTGCCGGATGGTGTCCTGTGGATGCGGCAGAATTCGCCTGTTTTCGGACGAACCGTCAGCAAAAGCGATGTGGCAGCATCACTGGGTCTTTCGGAAGATGATCTGCATCCCGATTACCCGGCGCAGTTTGTTTCGACCGGCCTGGAGTTTCTCATGGTGCCGCTCACTGGTTACGACGCACTTAAAAAAGCGCGTGTAGTAGACAGCCGGCTCTCGCGAACCTTTTTTGTTTTCTGCGAGGGTGGTTACGAGGCAGACCAGGGTATCCAGGCAAGAATGTTTGCAGGTGACCTAGGTGTCTCCGAGGATCCGGCAACGGGTAGTGCAAATGGCTGCCTCGCGAGTTATCTGTGCAAACACCAGATGCTGGGCAGCACTGATGTTGATGTCAGGGTAGGGCAGGGTTATGAGATCAATCGCCCGAGCCAGCTCTATCTGAAAGCACAACCGGATGGAGATGAGATTCTGGTCGATGTGGGTGGCAGGGTTCGCCTGGTGGCAGAAGGAACCTGGCTGCTTTGAGTCCTCTCGAGATCCGCCTGCTCACCGCTGAACATCTCGACTGGGCGATGGCGCAGGTTGCCGACCAGTTCGCTTCCAGTCGTGTGGTTTCAAAAGGTGTACTGCATGATTGTCGTGATCTGCCGGGTGTTGTTTGCCTGAACGAGGGGCAGCCGTGTGGTTTACTCCAGTTCAGCCTGCGTGGTGGTGAACTGGAGGTTGTGATCCTGATCGCAACAAGGCCCGGGTTGGGCATTGGCAGGGAGTTGCTGGGTGCGGCGAACACGGTCGCACGGGAGCTTGACGCCAAACGCATCTGGCTGATCACAACCAATAACAACCTGGAAGCGATCGACTTCTACGAGCGGGTCGGCTACAAGCTGGTTTGTATCCACGAGGGTGCTGTTACTGAAGCGCGAAAACTGAAACCGGAGATCCCTGCCGTTGATGGGGCGGGTCGCCCGATATCAGATGAACTTGAGTTTGAGCTCAGGCCACCGTTTCCGGTTTAACTATTTCGATCTTTGCGTACAGGTGAGTGAATGCCGTGAGCTCATCACCAATCTGTGATTCATCGCCACTGTCCAGTGCTTCCTGTAGACGTCCTGCCGCTTCAATCACTTCAACAAACTTGATCTTGGTGCCATAACGATCGATCCACCGACAAACCTGGGTCATCTGGCGGGTGTTGTTGTTCTGAGCAGCAACCTCAAGCTCGAGGATCTTGGTGCCGAGCTGTGCGACAAAGTTCTCGTAGATGACGGCGTTCTTTGCATGTTCGGGTACAAAAAACTGGATGGGTGCATCGTCACCCAGCGACTGCTTTTTAACCTCGATTCGCTCGGCGAGATTACGCAGTTCCGAAATATGGGTGATGACCTGGCTGAACTTCTCACGGCGTAACTGCAGCTCGATGTTTTCGATGGGAGCGATAAGGGGTTCGAAACCGAGGGTGTTGGCTTCGCCTCGCACCCAGTTACATGACACGAGCAGCTCAAGGTAGTCACGTTGAGACAGCGCCTGTTCCATCGCTTCGATGTGGTCCAGGAGACGCTCGACAAAACGTTCGATCATTGAATGCAGCACCGGGTTATTAACCGGCCGTGACGATCTGATGGGTTTGTCGTCAAACTGGATTTCGATGATATCGCCGTCATCGTCGGCGTCATCAGTGTTGGTGCTGAAGAGGGGAGTGTTATCTCTCTGCGGAGCTGCTTGTTCTTTCCCCTGATCGCCCGTCGGCACAAGGGACAGACCCTCCGAAGGCACCGGTGCGGCGGGTTGTGGTTCTGCTTTCTGTTTTTCGGGTGGTGGTGTCGGGGCGTCATCGTCCAGAAGGGAAAGCTTAGGTGCAGCAATCGCGTCTTCTTCCTTTACAGGTTCAGGTGTTGGCCCGGGTGCAGGCACATTTTCGTCGTTACCGTCATCAACAAGAGAGAGCGCTGGTGCAGCAATGATATCTGCTGGTGATTCTTGTGATGAATTCGCTGACGAGCGCTGGGCGGGTGGGCTTGCATCATCATCGACGAGGGAAAGCGCAGGTGCGGTAACCACCTCGTCTTCCAGGGACAGCACAGGTGCTGCAGATGGCTCTGCTGGCTCGTCATCCATCAGGGACAACGCCGGTGTCGGATCAGCTTGCGGCCGTTTTGGCTGCGGTTCGTCCTCTTCGACTTCTTCGAGTATCACGCGATGATCTTCATCGTCCTCTGAGAAGTCTTCGAGGGAAAAGTCCTCATCGGTTTCATAGTCGTCAAGCTGACCTGCTGCCTGTTCCTCCAAAGTGGGTTCATTTTCAGCGACGTCATCCCGAGCCGCTGTGGTTTCTTCGGCCGTACTTGTAGCCGGTTCGGCTTTTGCTTCAGCTTCCGCCTGCTCCTTGATGGTCTGGGTCAGCTTTGTGATGTGAGCTTCGAGGGTCGCAACCCTGCCTTTCAGATGGGCAGCCACCTTCTTTGCAGCCTTCTCAACCTTGGCCGAATTAGCTGCTTCACTTAACGCCTGTTCCAGCAGTTCCGATTGCTGTGCACCGAAAGCTTCCGCTCGTTCGTTTTCCTGTTTGAGCTTGCCCTGTTCACCTTCAAGTTCTGCAAGCCGGCTCTCCAGCGACTCAACAGAACTGGCCACTTCCTCTTCTCGGGCTGCTTTTTCGGCTCGCTCATTTTCAAGGTCGGCGGTGGCCTGCTCAAGCTGGTCTTTGGCTGCGCTGAGCTCCGTTTCGATGTCGTTAATCCTGCCCTGGCTTTCTGCCTCAAGGCTTTGCTTTTCACGACTTTCAACCTGTATCTGTGCGCGCGCCTCGTTCAGCTCATCGATCAATGATGTGATCTGGGAGCTGGCGGATGATTCAGCACGGTTGCGCCTGGTCATTTCATCTTCGAGTCTCTCCTGGGCATTGCTTAGATCTGCCTGCAGACTCTGGACTTCACTGCGCGCGTTATCGCGGGTCTGGCTTGTCGAAGACTGTTCCTCAAAGAGTTTGCTTGTCGCTTGTCCAAGTTCTGTCTGAAGGCGTTCGATTTCTCCCTGGGCTGCACCGATTTCTTCATCACGAGCCTGCAGTTGTGCCTGCCCTGCGATTTCAACAGACTCCAGTCTTGCTTCAAGTTCACTGACCCGTGTCTCAGCCGCACGGGTGTCGGCCGCATGATTTTCCTGCTCTTCTGCCAGTGCCGCCGATGCGGAGTGCAGCTCCGCCTGCAGACGTTCGACTTCGAGACGCGCGGTCGCCGTAACCTGTTCAACTTCACTGGACAGGTTGGTGATCTGGGTACGTGCTTCCTGCAGTTCCGACGTAACGTTGTCGAGCTGGGAGTTCAGGCCTGCTGTTTCACTCGCGCTTGCTTCGGCAGCAGCCTTTGCGTCATTCAGGTTCTTAAGCAGGTCCCTGACCTGGCTTTCCGCACTGGTTTCGGCCTCCTGGCGTAGCCGGGACTCCTCGGCAAGTCTTGCCTCGGCTCCCTCTAGGGAACTGCGAAGTGTCGTGATCTCGGTTTCGATACCAGCGCTGGATTCGAGGCGCGACTCGTACTGTAAATTGAGGGACTGCAGTTGTTCCAGTGATGCACGCAGCGTCGACACCTCAGCCGTGACCGCTTCTTCCCGGGCCTGCTGCTGGCTTGAGTTGGCGTCCAGCTTGGATTGCAGGCTGGATAACTCAGATTCAAGGTTGGTGACACGATGTAACGCTGCTTCTTCCCGCTGCGTTTTCTCATCTATTTCGCTGCGATGTTTCGCTTCTGAATCAGCAAGGCGGGCATTGAGAGAGTTCACCTGTTCCCTTGTGCTGGCTTCTTCGGAACGTACCTGTTCAAGTTCTTCAGATAGCGCGGTTACTGCGGCTTCTTTTTCTGCGGTGCTTGCCGCCGCCGTTGTTCGCGCGGTATTGAGTTCTTCATTAAGCCTGGCGAGTTGTTCGCTTGCCTCTGAATCTATCGCCTGGCGCTGCGCGGATTCTTCTCCGAGGCGTTCCTCTGCAGCTGCCAGCGAGGCTTTAAGCTGCTCTATCTCCTGGAGTGTCTCGGCTTGTATCGACAGCTGTTGCTGGTATTGCTCATTAGCTTGCTGGAGTTCGGAAAGGGATGCCTGCAGCGACGCAACTTCGGTTCGTGCGGCATCTTCCTTTGCCAGCAGCGTTGCCGACTGTGCCTCCTGGGCGGACTGTGCCTCGGCGAGCGACGTCTCCAGATCGGCGACACGCGCATTGGCAGCCTGCTCAAGTTCGCTGCGTGAGGCCACCTCCTGCTGTAGTTGTTGCCTTGCAGATTGTAATTCCTCGGTCAGTTGCTCGAGTTCACCGCGAGCCTGGTTTTCCAGCGCTTTCTGTTCTGAAAGATCAGAATCCTGGGCCTCTTTTACTGCATCGAGTTCTGCCCGAAGCTGGGCAAGGTCTGTCTCACGTTTAAAGAGGTTCTGTTCGTTCTCACTGGAATACTGTTTCAGTTCTTCCAGTTCAGCAGTGAGCGCGGTGAGTGAAGCTGATGCTTCCTGTTCGATTTCAGCCTGCTTCTGGACGGCGTCGTGGATCCGGGCCTCTGTTTCTTCACGTATCTGGCTGATTTCAGCCTGGGCGTTACTTTCCGCGTGCAGCAGGTCGTCGATGGTCTTGCCGGAAGGAAGCGTAAACGCGGGACCGGAAACCTCCTGTGCAGGCAGGTGGATGCTGATCGTCGCTTCGCCCGCATCGGCCTCTGCGCGCAGCGTACCGCCCATGATGGTGGTCAGGCGCAATGCAACGCCGAACTTCACACGCTGCTCGATCCCGACACTGTCCAGCGAAGGATCCGTAATCGCGCCCAGCTCGGCATCAGGGTCGGCGACATCGAGATTGAACTGGATTTCCGTGATCAGCTCGTTGTCCGCAAAGTCCTGTGACAGCTTGATAAGCCCTGAGGTGGAACGCGAAATGGCGTACGCCATCAATATCGAAAGAACCCGGTCGAGTTTTGCGGCGTCCAGTGCAACCGATGCAGGCAGGGTGTCGGCAAATGCGGATTGCAGGGTGAGGTTGCGTTCCGCTGCCTCGCCGGTAAATCGCGTCACCAGGTTGTCGAGCATTGAGCGTGTATCAAATACAAGCTCGTCCGTGGACGGTGCGTCCTTGTCGAGGCTGGTGATGTAAATCAGGTCCTGGATCAGGTCGGTGATCGCAGTATCCTCAGTGCCGAGTATGGTCAGGCTCTGTTGGTGGGTACTGTCGGTGCCGGACAGTACTGTGGCGGCATAGTCGAAGATGACCTCCCGGGCGTCCTGGGGTTCTTCTGCCTGTTCTGTCTCGGCGACCGGTTCCACAACTGCTTCTGCTGCGATGTCTTCAGCTTCCGCTTCCCTGATAACGGTATCGTCATCCGGTGCAGCGTCAGGTTCGGACGTTTTCCTTGCGGGCCTGGTTTCGATGATCTTCGCCACCTCGGCCTGGGCACGTCGTTGCAGGATGTAGTAGGCGAGGCTGCCGATGATGATCAGGACAATGCCGGCAAACAGCAGCCACAACCAGCTTGAGTCCGAGGTCTGTGATTCCTGCCTGACAACCGGCGCTCTCGTTACGATTCGAGCGGGATCGGGTTCGGCAACTTCCTCGACAACTGTTTCTGTATCTTCCGCGACCTGGGGAGTTTCAGTTACTGGGGGTGCCGGTGTTTCGATAATTTCAGGGGCTGGTTCCGGTTCGATTTCAACCGGGGTCTCAGCAACCGGCCGTTGCTCGGGCACCGATGGCGCTTCCACAACGGGTGGTGCTTCTACTACAGGCTCGCTTTCTGCCTGTGAAGTTTCTGCCTGTGCACTTTCTGCCTGTTCTGCTGCTGGCTGCTCCGCCGGCATTTCCTCGTACTGGGGTATCGGCTCGGGGCTGATCACTTCACCAACCAGAATCCGGCGCAGTACATCCAGTCTGATGTCAGATGTGCGAATGCTGAACTCGATGCCAGTGACGGTGTCGGTCCGCTCGATCACCCTGAAATCAAATCCAAGATCGTTCAATCGGTTTGCGCGGCGGTCTGCGGCGGCGCGCTCTGAGAATACGCCGGCTGAAATCCTGTCGACGTAGACACCGCGGCCAACGTACAGGTAGTCGCGCACACCAGCGTCGTTAAGATCTTCAATGGTGGGTGCTGCCGCATCGCGGCCGGCAAACGCGGGGGTGACGACAATAAAGCCGAGGGACCTAATCGTATCAACCTCGGCAGCAAGATAGTCGACGTTGCTGGCATCCAGTTTTGCCTGGATATCTTCAAAATCGCTTTCTGCGCCAATCGGACCGAGGACGTACTCGCCGTCACGGGTGCTGATGTTCAGCTCGCTGGCATAGGAGTTTGAAAGCGGGAAGACGAACAAAAGGGCAAGCAAGCCCGTCAGCTTGCCACTGAATCTCCAGCTACCAGGTCGATTCTTTAGCAGCATTATCGTTAGAATGTTCGTTCTTATACGCGCAAGAATAGCCTATATAGGCGGGTTTATCGACTCAATTCATATGCTTACGTGACAATGTTGAACCTGTTTGGAGAAGGATTCATTGAGCAGTAACGAGCTCCCGGAAGGGGCACAGAAATTCTCCCCGCATGGTGAGGCACTTGGCATCCGGTTCGAGGCGATGGATGGCCAGGCCCTGATCATTTGCGTGCCTTACGCGGAACACCTGGTAGGTGACCCGGATACGGGCGTTATCCACGGCGGTGTGATCACCGCTGCCATGGATAACGCGTCCGGCTGGTCTATCCGGGTTCGTGACGATCACGATCCGGAAATGAGCATGGCGACGCTGGATCTCAGGATTGATTACATGAAACCCGCCACGCCGGGCGAGGATCTCATGATCCGGGCGGAGTGCTACAAACAGACTCAGAACATCGCTTTTGTGAGAGCGGTTGCCTATCACGATAGTGTGGATGACCCTGTTGCGACATCAACCGCTGCCTTCATGAAAGGCACCCCGAACGCGCCGAGGCAGTAATCATGCAGATATTGAAACAACTGAGGGAAGAAGGCCGATCCCGGGATATGCAGGCGCTCCTCGATCACATTCCCTACGCTCGCTTTATGGGTATTGAAGTTGACGTGAAGGGTAATGAGGTCACAACAATATTACGCTTCAAGGAAGACCTGATCGGTAACGCGGTGCTGCCTGCCTTGCACGGTGGTGCCCTCGGCGGCTTTCTTGAAATTACGTCGATCATCCAGCTCCTGTTTGATGCGTCCTGTGAAAAGCTGCCGAAGACCGTCGATATATCTGTCGACTACCTGCGCTCCGGTCGACCCATGGATACCTATGGCAGGGCCGTGGTAACAAGGCAGGGCCGACGCGTTGCCAACGTGCGTGCAAAGGTCTGGCAGGAAGAAAAGACGCGACCCATTGCTGCCAGTCACGGTCACTTTCTGCTGACGCCGGTGTAAATTTGCTTCAGGGTTCGCTAAACCACCTGTCGATCACGGTCTCTGACCTGGGCACAGCGATGCGTTTTTATGCGCCGATGCTGGCCTACCTCGGTTACCAGGTCGACGAATCAGCCGGTGAAACCGTACGGGTGAACATTCACGTTGCAACTGGTTCTGCATTCAATATCTGGCAGGCAGACCCGGTGCTCACCGAAGAACGCTTTGAGGTGTATGCCCCCGGATTGCATCACATCGCGTTCAACGTCGCAGAGAAATCTGCGGTTGATGAACTCGGCGCCTTGATTCCGACATGGGGTGGCAGTGTGACCGACGGGCCTGCGGTATTTCCCTATACAAATCATGGCGAGTACTACGCTGTGTATTGTCGCGATCTTGACAACCTTAAGCTGGAGTTTGTGTGGATGAGCGAACTCGAAAAACAATATCGGCAGGCTGGTCTGATTGACCGCAGGTTGTGGGATCACGAGGAAGGTTGATGTCTGAAGTACGATTTTCAAAGACGGTGAAGCGCCGCGAAGTTGTTGCGTTGTCTTTTGGTGCCATGATCGGCTGGAGCTGGGTGTTGCTCTCCGGTGAGTGGCTTGAGCGTGCAGGTGTTGCTGGCACCGCGGTGGCATTCATTATTGGCGGTATCGCCGTCATCCTCGTCTGCCTGACTTATGCAGAGCTGGCCTCTGCCATGCCGAAGGTTGGCGGTGAGCACGTCTACACATACCGTGCACTCGGTTACACCGCGTCCTTTATCACCAGCTGGGCCATTGTCATGGCCTATGTAAATGTCTGTGTTTTTGAGTCAGCGGCACTGCCAACCGCACTCGAATACTTGTTCCCGGATCTCCGGCAGGGCTACCTGTACAGCGTTCAGGGAGCAGACGTCTATGCCAGCCTGGTTGCTATCGGGATCGCCGGTGCTGTCATCATGAGTGCGATCAACTATGTCGGCATTCGTTTCGCCGCGTTTGTACAGGTGCTGGTGACACTGCTCTTTTTTATCGTCGGCGTCGCGTTCCTCACGGGTTCGCTAGCTGGCTCGGGCGGCGGTGACCCCGTCATGTTTGTCGGCGGTGTCGCCGGTATCCTGTCCGTGCTGGTGATGGTGCCGGCATTGATGGTGGGGTTCGACGTGATCCCGCAGTCCGCTGAAGAAATTAATCTTCCGCCAAAACAGATCGGCAAACTGATCGTCATATCTGTCGCGATGGCTGTGATCTGGTACATCGCGATCGCAGCCGCGGTTGGATTGACCCTGTCAGGTCCAGAACTGGAAACCACCACCATGGCCTCGGCAGACGCGATGGCAAAAGCCTGGGACAGTGAAATCGCCGGGACGCTGATGATCGTTGCCGGTGTTGGCGGCATCCTGACAAGTTGGAACGCATTTATCATTGGCGGCAGCAGAGTACTGTTTGCACTTTCGGAGTCCGGCATGATTCCAGCCGTGTTCAGCCGTATCCATCCGAAATACCAGACACCCTATGTCGCAATCCTCTTCATTGGCGCGCTGTCCTGCATCTCACCATTCTTTGGCCGCACCATCCTGGTCTGGCTGGTGGATGCCGGTTCTTTCATGGTGGTTATCGCTTATGGCTTCGTGGCCTGGGCGTTTCTCAGGCTGCGACGCGATGAGCCGGACATGGACAGGCCCTTCAAAGTGGCGGGTGGCCGCCTGGTGGGGTGGCTCGCCCTTATCATGTCGATCCTGTTTGGTTGCCTGTACCTGCCGTTCAGTCCGTCAGCGCTGTTATGGCCCTATGAATGGGCGGTTGTGCTGATCGGCGTGATCATTGGTGCGGCTTTCTACTTCAATTCACTTCGTGGTAATCCAAAAGTAGAAGCTTGAACTGAGTTTTCGAGCGCAAGCGCGCCTGATATCCTTGCGAACCTGATTTTTTCATTCATCCCGATATTGGAGATAAACCTATGGGAGAGGTATACATCGTTGAGGCTTGCCGTAGCCCAATTGGTAAGCGTGGTAAAGGCCTTGCCGGCCTGAAGCCTGCTGACCTGCTCGGTAAGGTACAGAAAGCAGCACTGGATCGTTCCGGTATTGCACCGGAAAAAGTTGACCAGGTTGTTGGCGGCTGCGTATCGCAGGTTGGCGAACAGACTTTCAACATCGCCAGGATTGCGTGGCTGTCACAGGGTCTGCCGCTTGAAGTGCCTTCAACTACCGTTGATGCGCAGTGTGGTTCGTCCCAGCAGGCGACCTCCATGGCAGCCAGCATGGTGGGTGCAGGCATTGAAGACGTCGTGATGAGCTGCGGCGTTGAGATGATGTCTCGCGTACCGCTTGGTTCAGCGATGAAAGATGGCTCACCCATGGGTGAAAGCTATGCCAGCCTCTACCAGCCCACCAGCCAGTTCATGGGTGCGGCGATGATCGCAGAGGAATACCAGATCACGCGTCAGGACACTGACCAGTTTGGTCTCGAGAGCCAGCAGAAGGCGATCCAGGCCTGGGAAGAAAATCGTTTCGAGCGCGAAATCGTCCCGATTGAAGCGCCGATCCTGAACGAGAAGTTTGAGCCAACCGGCGAAACCCGGATGATCACCAAGGACGAAGGCCTGCGTGCTACAACCCTGGAATCTCTCGCCGGTCTCGACCCTGTTCCCGGCCAGGAGATCCATACTGCAGGTAGTTCATCACAGGTTTCTGATGGTGCGGCAGCGGTCATCATGGCCTCTGAAAATGCGGTGAAGAATCTCGACATCAAGCCACGTGCACGCATTGTTGCGACCACGCTGGTGGGTGTTGACCCGGTTACGATGCTGAAAGGTCCGATTCCGGCAACCCGCAAGGTGCTGGAGCGCGCTGGTCTCACCATGGATGACATCGATATCTTCGAAGTTAACGAAGCGTTTGCATCAGTGGTACTGGGCTGGGCGAAAGATGTTGGCGCAGATCCTTCAAAGGTCAACGTCAACGGCGGTGCTATTGCCCTCGGTCACCCGACCGGCAGCACCGGTGCACGACTGATCACAACTGCGCTGCATGAGCTTGAGCGCCGCGACGGCAAGTACGCACTGATTGCGATGTGCTGTGGTGGTGGTCTGGGTACCGGCACGATTATCGAGCGCCTGTAACCCTCGATAACAGTAAGCAAAAGTAAGGCGCTGTTCCTGATTAAGGGACAGCGCCTTTTTTGTGCGCGGGTGTTTTTGAGAGGCTAAGCGTGCCCGCCCTTGATGGTGATGGTTTCACCCGTCATCCACCTCGATGCATCAGAGGCAAGGTAAACCACTGCTGGTGAAATATCTTCAGGGGTACCGACGCGACCCAACGGAATACCAAAACGTTTGCCCAGCTCCGGCACGTCATCTTCGGTGATGTTAAGAAACTCAAGGAAGACTTCGGTCGGGATGGGGCCTGGTGAAACGCCGTTAACCCGGATGTTAAACGCTGCCAGTTCGGAAGACAGTGTCTGCGTCAGGTTATCAACGCCTGACTTTGCAACCGCATACGGGCCGTTGTACGGCGACGCGCGGCCAGCAGCCGCCGACGAGATATTGATGATGGTGCCGCCGCCATTGTCTTTCATGATACCCGCCGCCGCCTGGGCACCGGTCCATACAGCCCTGAGGTTCAGGTTCAGCTGAAAATCCCACTGCCGTTCCGGCATCTCAAGCAGGGTCCTCGGCACGCGGTCATCTGCACCGCCAGCATTGCTGACCCAGCAGGTGAGGGCGCCCATTTCCTTGAAGGTGGTTTCGGCCAGGTTTTTTAACTGCTCGATATCCATCATGTCCGTGGTGACGGCAAGTGCACGTCGACCAAGACCGCGGACTTTCTCAGCAACGGCTTCGATTTCGTCGGTGCGGCGTGCGGCAACCACAACATCGGCGCCAGCTTCAGCAAGCCCGAGGGCAATACCTTCACCAATGCCGCGGCCGCCACCGGTAACAACGGCAACCTGGCCGTCGAGTTTAAATGTATCCAATACGCTCATGGGTAATCTCCTCAGGCGATTTTGTCGAAGGCGAGGTTGAGGCCGGTCAGGCCGTGCAGCAGTGCGTTAGCAGAAAACTCTGGTTCGCTGGCACCGTCTTGCAGGCGGAAGTTCTCCATACGCTCAAGAATGACCTTGAAGCCGATATTCATTTCACGACGACTCAACGCTGCACCCAGGCAGTGGTGCACCCCCTTGCCGAAAGCAACCTGCTCTTTCAGGTTGTCTCGCATCAGGTTGAACTTCTCTGGCTCAGGGAACCGCTCGCCGTCCTGGTTTGCCGAGGCGAATCGCGCGAACAGGACCGAATCCTTGGGGATGGTTACGCCGTGCATTTCTACATCACGGTTGGTGCGCCTGAACATGTTTGATGATGGACTGGAGATCCGCAGCACTTCCTCTACCAGTCTTGAAATCATGTCGGGTGAAGGGTCGTTCTTCAGCAGTTCATACTGGTCAGGATTCTGGATCAGCAGCCAGATACCCTCTGTCAAGGAAGCAGAGGTGGTCTCGTTACCTGCAACCAGGATCTGCGAGAGCATCGACAGGCATTCAGCGTCTGTCAGCGGTTGTTCTCCGTCGATGCTGGCATTCACCACTTTTGACAGGATGTCATCCTGCGGCTCAGCCCTGCGCTCATTCATACGGTCAACAAAGTAGTGCTGGAACTCAACCATGTCTTTTGCCGCCTGCAACAGACCATCCCGGTCAAGCTGCTGTGACAGGTTGCCGATGAACGCCTCGGTCCATTTACGGAAGAGGTCCATATCCGACTGGGGTGCACCCAGCTGGTTAACGATGACACGAAGTGGCAAACCGACACCAAACTCGGACAGGAACTCACACTCACCCCGGTCAATGAACTGGTCGATAAGATCGTGGGCGGTTGCCTCGATAAACGGCTCCAGCGCGTTCAGGCTGCGCGGAGAAAAAGCGCCATCAACAAACTTCCTGTAGCGACGCTGCAAAGGAGGATCCTGCGTCAGCATGGTGTCCACCTGCGGGTAACCCGATTTCACCACGGCGACAATTTCTTCATCCTCGGATGCGGCCAATGCGCGACTGGGTGAATTCATCTTGCTGGAGAACGTCTCATGGTCCATCGCCATTTTCACGACGTCCTCGTATCGGGAGATAAAATAGATCCCCGACAGCGGGTCCTTATAGACCGGCGCTTCGTCGCGCAGGCGCCTGTTCATGCCCCACGGAGACTTGAGCAGTTCCGGATGCATAGGGCAGATTTCATTGATGGGGCAGGTGGCTGCCCGGGTTACTTCGTCTTGTGCGGTATCTGACATGATGATCGAATGAAAGTCTGGAATTTGGACCCGCAAGAATACCATGGAAAACAGTCAAGGTTGACTGGAATCCGCTATACTCCCTGATTCCCGGCGCTGACAAGGAAATGAAGGTGAAAAATATCCAGGTGCTGCTGGCCCGCAGACCCAATGGCAAGCCCGTCCCGGAAGACTTTGAAGTGGTTGAAACCGACGTGCCGGTTGCCGGGGATGGCGAGGCGCTGCTGGAAAATCTCTATGTATCACTGGATGCCGGCTTTCGTAACTGGATGGACGAAGGCGCTGGTGATGAAGTACTGCCTGCGATGGCACTTGGTGCGCCTGTGATGGGCCTGACCGCCGGCAGGGTAGTGGAATCCAACCGGGAGGATCTGACGCCCGGACAGATAGTTGTGGGTCGACTTTCCTGGGAGTCCTACTCGATTGCCACGGCAAACGACCTGATGGTGCCTATCGAAGACAAGTTTTATCAGCCCGCTAACCTGTTTCTCGGCCTGCTCGGTGATACGGGCCTCAGTGCATATTTCGGTTTGACGCGTGTGGCGGATGTCCAGCCCGGGGAAACCATTGTGGTGTCCGCAGCAGGTGGCGCCGTTGGTAACGCAGCGGGCCAGATAGCGAAAAACCTTGGCGCGGGCCGGGTGATCGGTTTCGGTGGCAGCGAGGATAAGTGTCGCTGGCTCGAAGATGAGGTGGGCTATGATGCCACCATCAATTATCGCGCTGACGATGTTGATGAGGCGCTGGGCAGGCTCTGCCCGGACGGCATCGACGTCTACTTTGACAACGTTGGTGGAGACCTCTTGCAGCCGGTCCTGAATCATATCAATTACAAGGCGCGCATCCCCTTCTGTGGCGCGGTCGCCGATTACACCGCAGAAGACGGTACCGGGCCCACCAACCTGTTCAGGCTGGTAGCCAATTGTGCAAAGCTTGAAGGGTTCATGACCCACTACTGGGTTGAAGACTACGAGGCCGCACGGGACGTTATGGTCGGCTGGCTCAGTGAAGGCAAGCTGAAGAACTTTGAAGCGGTTTATGATGGTGTCGAAAACTGCGGCGTCGCCTTCTGTGACCTGTTTGCAGGTAGGAACTTCGGCAAGACCATCGTCAAAGTGTAAGACGCATAAAACAAACATGCGTGAATAAGAATAAAGGGAACCAACCCGTGAGGTGCTGAACACCGCGTGGGGATGAGGGAAGTAGTAGTGCGAGAGTATTCCAATGCCACGCTGTGGTACGTTGTTTTTCTCCTGACCGTTGCGTCGACGTTGTCGTTCATTGACCGGCAGATCCTCAATGTGATGATCGGGCCGATCAAACGTGATCTGGGCGGCCTTTCCGATACTGAAATCTCCCTCATCATTGGCCTCGCTTTTTCCCTTGTGTACTCCCTGACAACGCTACCGCTTGCGCGTATTGCCGACCGCTGGAACCGGCGTAACCTCATCGCAGCGGGTATCTTCAGCTGGAGCCTGATGACAGCGCTGGCAGGCCTCGCCAGCACCTTCTGGCAGCTCTTCACCGCACGCATGGGTGTGGGTATCGGTGAGGCGTCACTCGGCCCTGCAACAACGTCGATGCTGGCCGATTATTATGAAGAGCATCGTCTGCCACTTGCCTACGGTATCGTCGCGACAGCGCCCTTTATCGGTACCGGTCTAGCCAGCATGGTAGGTGGCCCGCTGGTCGACTACCTTGAAGCGCAACCGGCGATCGTCATGCCTTTCTTCGGTGAAATGTATTCCTGGCAGATGGTGCTGGTCATAGTTGGCCTGCCCGGCATCCTGCTGGCCGCCCTGATGTTCACGATTGCAGAACCTGCGCGCGTCGGTGCCAGCGCTGACAAGGATGAAGGGTACTCCTGGGGAGAACTCTGGGACTTCTGCATGTCACGGCGCAAGTACCTGACATACCACTTCATTGCCTATCTTTGCCTGTCCATCCAGGGCTTTGCGTTCCTGACCTGGATTGTGGAGTTCTTTGTGCGAATTCACGGCTGGACGCGCACAGACATTGGACTCACCTACGGTGCAATCGCCTTTTTCATCGGCATCATCGGCAGTGTCTGGGCTGGCTACTATGCTGGTCTGATGCTGGCGCGCGGCCGGGCTGATGCCCCCATGCGTCTGACAATGTGGGGCACGATTGGTCTTGGGCCTCTCGCAGTGATCATGCCGCTGGTTGATAACGACTGGCTGGCAATTGCTATCATCATCCCGATCACTTTCTTCATGTCGATGCCGCCTGGACTCTCGAATGCAGCACTGCAGGCCATTTCACCCAACCGCCTGCGCGGCCAGATGATTGCCGTATACCTGATCTGCGTGAGCTTCCTGTCGTACCTGTTTGCGCCGCTGATTATCGGCCTGATGAACGACTACGTGTTTGGACGTGAGGATGCGATCGACCTGTCACTGTCTTCGCTGGCGGCGGTGAATTACCTTATTGCGGCGATCTGCCTGTTTCTTTCTTTGAAGCCGCTGGAGGATGCGATTGCGCGGGTGAAGGAGTTTGCTGACGATTGAGATCTCTCTACTACGCTCGAGATGACGGTGTTTGTCGTGCGCCGCGCCCCCAAAGCATCGTCATCTCGACCGAAGCGAAGCGCAGCGGAGAGATCTCATCCCGACAAGCACTAACGAGGCTTAGCACCCCCACCAACCCGAATAATCTCACCACTCACCCAACTCGCCGCATCGGAAGCAAGGTAAATACACGCGGAAGAAATATCCTCAGGCGTCCCCAGCCGGCCAAGCGGAATATTCCACTCCTCAAGAATGTCATCGAGTTGTGATTCGTCTTTACCCAGTGCGTTCAGCATCACCTCAGTTGGTATGGCGCCGGGCGCGACAGCGTTAACCCGAATGTTGGGCGCAAACTCGGCAGACAGGGTCCAGGTCAGAGAATTGGTACCTGCCTTGGCGGCGCCATAGTGCGCGCTGCCGGGAACAGGCCCGGTACCCGCACCGGAGGTGATATTAATGATGGAACCTTTCTCCATGTGACGTGCAGCAGTAATGCTACCGACGTAAATGGACGTCAGGTTGAGTGCGATGGTGCGATCCCATTCTTCCCGCGGTAGATCCAGGATGGGCATACGCATAGGAGAACCACCGGCATTGTTCACCCAGATCGTCAGTTTGCCGAAGGTATCAACGGCAGACTTCGCAAGGTGTTCAAGCTGGGCATCGTCGGTAACGTCTGTGGTGACAGCGATAGCCTCACCACCGTTGCTGCGGATCTTTTCAGCCACGGCTTCAATTTCGTTGGTGCGGCGGGCTGCCACAACAACCTTCGCACCGGCCTTGGCAAAGTCGACAGCGATACCCTCGCCAATACCTCGCCCGCCACCGGTCACTACGGCGACATGGCCTTCGAGACTGTAGCGGGAGAAGACGTCGTTCATGCGGCCGTCTGCTTGGCAGCGATCAACCGCCCTTCGAGATCATCAAGCTGCTGTCGCAATTCGGCAGGTACCCGGTCACCGTAGATATCGTAGTACTCGCGGATCAATGGGATTTCTTCCAGCCAGCCGTCAAGCTCAACACGCAGCAGTTCCGCAATGGCGTCGTCGTCCATACCAAGACTGTCAAAATCGATCGCATCAATTGTCGGCAGGTTGCCGATGGGTGTCTCGATCGCATCAGCGGTACCTGCACAACGTTCGAAGATCCACTTGAGTACGCGGGAGTTCTCACCAAAGCCCGGCCACATGAACTTGCCGTCATCATTCTTACGGAACCAGTTCACGTAGTAGATCTTCGGCAGGGTGACACCTTCTTTGTGACCGGTATTAATCCAGTGCTGCCAGTAGTCCGCCATGTTGTAGCCGCAGAAGGGCAGCATGGCCATCGGGTCACGGCGCAGTTCGCCGATCTTGCCCGCAGCAGCGGCGGTCTTCTCGGAAGATACAATCGAGCCAAAGAACGTGCCCTGGGCCCAGTCTTTTGCTTCGTTGACAAGGGGTACAACGCTCGCGCGTCGACCACCAAACAGGATTGCCGATACCGGTACACCTTTAAGGTCTTCCCACTCCTCGGCAATGGCGGGGCATTGGGCCGCCGATACGGTGAATCGAGCGTTGGGATGTGCAGCCGGAGATGCAGATGCGGGTGTCCAGTCGTTGCCTTTCCAATCGGTCAGGTGTGCGGGCGGCTCATCGCTCATGCCTTCCCACCAGACGTCGCCATCATCGGTTTCTGCAACGTTGGTAAAAATGCAGTTTTCATTCAGGCTGAGCATGGCATTGGCATTGGAATCCATGCCGGTGCCGGGTGCCACGCCGAAGAATCCGGCTTCAGGATTGATGGCGTATAGCTGGCCGTCGTCACCAAACTTCATCCAGCAGATGTCGTCGCCAACCGTTTCCACCTTCCAGCCGGGAATGGTTGGAATCAGCATAGCGAGATTGGTTTTACCACACGCCGATGGGAACGCACCTGCAATGTACTTGGATTCGCCTTCAGGGTTGGTCAGCTTGAGGATCAGCATGTGTTCTGCATGCCAGCCTTCATCACGCGCCATCGCGGATGCAATCCGCAGTGCGAAACATTTCTTGCCGAGCAGTGCGTTTCCGCCATAACCGGAACCGAATGACCAGATTTCCCGTGTTTTGGGGAAGTGCGCGATGTACAGGTTTTCAGGATTACATGGCCAGGGCACATCTTCAGCGCCGTCAACCAGCGGTACACCCACAGAGTGAATACACGGGACGAATTCGCCGTCTTCACCCAGTTCATCCAGCACAGCCTGACCTACACGCGTCATGATGTGCATGCTGGTGACAACGTAGGGAGAATCGGTGAGTTCTACACCGATGTGCGCAATGGGTGAGCCAACCGGACCCATGGAGAAGGGGATCACGTACATGGTCCGGCCGCGCATGCAGCCTTCAAACAGGCCGTTCAGCGTACTGCGCATTTCACTGGGGTCGATCCAGTTGTTAGAGGGGCCGGCTTCTGCCTCGGTGTCGCTGCAGATGTAGGTACGGCCCTCGACTCGCGCAACATCTGCCGGGTCTGAGCGAACGAGGTAGCTATTGGGTCGCTTTGCCTCGTTGAGTTTCTTTGCAACGCCTGCCTCGCACAGCAGACTCCACATCTCGTTGTATTCGCGTTCACTACCATCACAAATAACAACGGAATCCGGCTGGCAGAGGGCTTTCATTTCTTCAAGCCACGCCGCCAGCTGTTCATGTTTCAGCATCTAAATTGACCCTTGCAAATCTAGTAAGTGGTGACCTTCCGGCAGCCGGAATAGGGCGAGGAAAATCAGGGTGAAAAACTGGGCTTTGTAGGGGCGCAAATATACCAGCATCGTCGACCCAAATCGACGGTCACAACCGCAAATTGTTGTTCTTTCTAGTGAAATCAGACATTTGCTTGTTGCGTCTCAAGTCCTATGTGAAGATGCGCGCATGAGCCTGCAGCCCCAGAAAGCACTGACCGATTATCGACCCTATTGGGCCGAATGTTTCGGTGTTGCGCCGTTTTTGCCGACCAGTCGCGAGGAGATGGATGCGCTTGGCTGGGATAGCTGTGACGTGATCATTGTGACGGGCGATGCCTATGTGGATCACCCCAGCTTCGGGATGGCGGTCATAGGCCGTGTATTGGAGGCGCAGGGTTTTCGCGTGGGTATTATTGCGCAGCCGGACTGGACCGATGTGGACGCGTTTCGTGCCCTCGGCAAACCCAATCTCTATTTCGGTGTGGCTGCGGGCAACATGGATTCGATGATCAACCGCTACACGGCTGATAAGAAAATCCGTCACGACGACGCCTATACACCTGGCAATGTTGGCGGCAAACGCCCTGATCGCTCAGTCATCGTCTACAGCCAGCGGGTACGCGAGGCTTATCGCGGCGTGCCGTTGGTGATCGGCAGCATCGAAGCATCCCTGCGCCGTATTGCGCACTTTGACTATTGGAGCGAAAAGGTTCGCCGGTCAGTTCTGCTGGATGCAAAAGCTGACATGTTGCTGTACGGCAATGCAGAAAGGGCGATTGTCGAACTGACCCATCGCCTGGCGGATGGCGAGAAGATTCAGGACATCCAGGATATCCGCGGCACGGCTTTCATGCGCAAGGAACTGCCCGATACGCCCGTGGTAGATGAAAGTGTCCTGCCAGAGGACAAGCCAACCGGCGTCGACAGGGTGAGACTTGCCGGTGAAGGGGCCGAGATCATCCGGCTGCCTTCGTTTGAGCAGGTGCGGGACGACAAGCTGCTCTATGCACACGCATCAAGAATCCTGCATCGCGAAACCAATCCTGGCAACGCACGACCGCTGGTGCAGCAGCATGGTGATCGATACGTATACCTGAACCCGCCGCCGGAACCGCTTACCACGCAAGAAATGGACTGGGTGTTCGGGCGACCCTACCAGCGTGTCCCTCATCCGGACTACGGTGATGCCAATATCCCCGCTTACGAGATGATCCGCTTTTCGGTGAACATCATGCGCGGTTGTTTTGGCGGTTGTACCTTCTGTTCGATCACCGAGCACGAAGGGCGGATCATCCAGAGTCGTTCAGAAGAATCGATCCTGCAGGAGATTGCTGACATCAGGGAAAAGACCCCGGGTTTTACCGGTGTCATTTCCGACCTGGGCGGACCCACCGCAAACATGTGGCGGCTCAACTGCAAGGACAAGGAGACGGAAGCAAATTGCCGTCGACCTTCCTGTGTGTACCCCGGCATCTGCAGTAACCTCAATACTGACCAGACGCCGCTGATACAGCTCTATCGAAAAGCCCGTGATATTGATGGCGTAAAGAAGGTGCTGATCGCTTCAGGACTGCGTTACGACCTGGCAGTGGAAACACCTGAATATGTGAAGGAGCTGGTCACCGAGCATGTCGGTGGCTACCTGAAAATTGCGCCGGAGCACACTGAGGGCGGGCCGCTCTCCAAGATGATGAAGCCGGGCATCGGCACGTACGACGCGTTTAAGGCGTTGTTCGAAAAGTACTCAGCAGAAGCGGGCAAGAAGCAGTACCTGATTCCCTACTTTATTGCGGGTCATCCGGGCACAACCGATGAGGACATGCTGAACCTCGCGCTCTGGCTGAAGGAATATGGCTTCCGTGCAGACCAGGTGCAGACGTTTTATCCGTCACCAATGGCGACGGCGACAGCGATGTATCACACCGGCAAGAATCCGTTAAAACGGGTTGGCACGAAAAGTGAAAAAGTTGATGTGATTAACAAGCTACGCCAGCGGCGCTTGCACAAGGCGTTCCTGCGTTATCACGATCCTGATAACTGGCCGCTACTCCGCGATGCGCTGCGTCGCATGGGGCGCAATGACCTGATTGGTAATGGCAAGAAGCACCTCATCCCCAGAACCGCGTTCGGACCAGCGGCAAGAAGACAGCAGGCGGCACCGTTCAGGACCCAGCATACGGGCCTGCCGCCAAACGAGGGCGTCAAAAAAGGCAAACCCGGTAACCCGCGTCGATCACGCCGCAGGAAATAACGGACCACGCTCGCCCATTACCCATTGGGCAACATCTCTCACATCAAATACCAGGCTGATCGCAATCGTGATACACGCAACAACCGTGTACGCACGATAGCCGATGTTCAGGTCGGTATTCCTGAAGTCCTTAATCAGGAACCACGCACCGATGATCCAGAACGCATGCCCCAGACCAAAAAGCCGCGTGACTTCATGCCCGTCAGCAACGAACACGAAGTACGCGGTGATGAAGTTGGCGATCTGCGCAGCAAACAGAACCTGTGCGCCGCGGAACTTGATGAGGAGGAGCGGAGCGAGGATGAGACACAGCTGCATCCAGTTCATCCACCAGATGACGTGTTGCGGGAAGCCTTCTCCCGCTCGAAGCATTAGGTCAAGCGATTCCATGGCGTGATCATCCACGCCATGGACTGATAGCGGCAATTACCTGCCAGGTAGTTTATGCAGCGTCGCCCAGGGACAGGGTTTCCTGCAGTTCTCGCTTCAGGAACTTGCCACTCGCGTTTCGCGGCAGCGCTTCCGTGGTAAACCAGATGTAACGGGGAATCTTGTGTTTTGCCATGTGCTCGGCGCAGTAGGCCCTGACATCATCTGCGTTAATGCTGCCGACTTCTTTCAGGAAGATGGCCACACCCACTTCTTCGCCGAGTCGATCATCGGGCACGCCGAAGACAGAACACTCAGCGATGTCATCCATCTGGAACAGCACGGCTTCAACCTCGGAGCAGTAAATGTTCTCACCACCACGCAGCACCATGTCCTTCACACGATCCACGATAAAGATGAAATTGTGTTCGTCCAGGTAAGCAACGTCGCCAGTATGCAGCCAACCGTCAGTGATGGTTTCCGCGGTTGCTTCAGGCCGGTTGATATAGCCCTTGATCACAGCAGCGCCGCGCACCCAGAGTTCGCCGCGCTCACCCTGTGGTAACGCGTTGCCGTTTTCATCAACAACCTTGGCTTCGAAAACCGGCATAGCAGGGCCAGCACTTTCCGGCTTATCAACAAAGTAGTCACCGCCAATTGACGTGATGATGCCGCAGGTTTCTGTCATGCCGTAGCCGGTGCCGGGTCTTGCTGTTTCAACCGCTTCATCAATCTTGCCAACCAGGTCAGGCTGAAGCTGGGCACCGCCGCCGCCAAGCGAGAGAAGACTGGAGGTATCGTACTTGTCGAAATCGGGGTGGTTGATCAACTCACGCGCCATGACTGGTACACCTGTCACGCCGCTGATCTTTTCGGCCTCAATCAGCTTGAGTGCCTCGCCAGCTTCCCACCGGTACATGTGCACCAGCTTGCCGCCGGTGATCGTCGTGCGGTGAGCAAGGCAGTTGTTCGCGGTTACGTGAAAGAGTGGTGTCGTTACAAGCGCTGCACCGGGAGGCGCTTCCTCGGGATTGGGTGGCTCAACGCCGTTAACCCTGCAGGTTGCCAGTGTCATCGCCGTGCCCCAGAAGGCCATGTTGAGGATGTTATGTACACAACCTCGATGTGTCAGCTGGGCACCCTTTGGATAGCCCGTCGTTCCGGAGGTGTAGAAAATACATGCGTCTTCGTCGCCATCGATGGTGACATCGGGCAGCTCACCGCCGAATGATTTGATGTCCGCGTAGGCAACGGTGCCTTCGGTCGGCGTAGTCTCCCTCACAGAAACAATCGTCATGTCCGGAAACTGATCGCGAATGTTGTTAAGGCGAGCCATGCGCTCCGGGTCAGCGAAGATGATTTTTGGCGCGGCATCTTTCAGGCCGTAGACCATTTCATCTTCAACCCACCAGGCGTTCATGCCGACCACCGTGACACCGCTTGCAACACAGGCCCAGTAACACAGCATCCACTCCGGGTAGTTGCGCATCGCGATGGCAACCCGGTCACCCTGCTTTACACCCTGGCTTGCCATCCAGTTTGCGAGGGAGGCAACCTCTGCATGAGCTTCTGCATAGGTCCAGCGTTCGTCTTCGTAGACAAGATAATCATTGTCGGCAAATGCGGTTGATCCCAGCCAGACCTCACGCAGGTTCGCGGGTGCGGCACTGTAGACACGCATGGGTGATCCACGCACTTCGATCACTTCATAATGAAAAGGGGCGCCTGGCGAGGTTAACTCCTGCCAGACATTCTCAAGTTCCTGGTACATACGAGATCTGTCCGCAAAAAATTGGCTAAGATATGGATTCTGTGGTTTCGTTGCAACTTGAGACGTTTGGTCGAACATTTGGAGAACGTGGATGTCAGTGCTTGAAGGCGTGAAAGTAATTGATCTGGCTGGATTTCTGGCGGGGCCAGGAGCCGCCACCCTGATGGCTGACTACGGCGCCGACGTGATCAAGATTGAACCACCTGGCGGTGATGGATACCGGCGTCTGCACGGCCAGTACCGCACCGATTACAACTGGCAGCTTACCTCTCGCCATAAACGCGGCCTCGCGCTGGATATCGGTACACCGGAAGGCCGTGAGATCCTCGATCGACTGCTGGCAGACGCTGATGTAGTGCTGACCAACTTCCGCGAAGAGCAGATTGCCCGGTTCCAGTTCGATTACGACGACCTGAAAGAGAAGTTTCCAAGACTGATTTACGCCCAGCTGACCGGCTACGGTACCACCGGCCCTGAGCGTAATCGCAAAGGCTACGATTCCACCGCCTGGTGGGCGAGAACCGGCATCATGCAGATGATGAAACCCTATGATGAGGCGCCCCAGTTCCCAACCGGTGGCGTTGGTGATCATGCTTCAGCCATGGCGCTGTTTGGTGGCATTATGATGGCGCTGTTCAAGCGGGAGCGAACCGGGGAAGGTTCCAGGGTTGAAACCTCGCTGATCGCAAATGGCGCTTTTGCCAATGGTATGCACCTGCAGAGCGCTATTGCCGGTCTCGATGTTGCCAAGGTTATGGAAGAGCGCAAGGTTGAACGCAGCCCCTTTGCTCGTATGTACCAGACCCGCGATGGCAGGCACATCATTCTTGTGCTGACCAACCCCAACAAAGAGTGGCCGCAGCTCGCTGCTGCACTCGGTCATCCTGAGTGGCCAGAAGATGAACGCTGCCCGGATATGCGCGCCATCATGAAACAGCGCGGTGAAGTAGCGGCCATGATCGGGGATGCGATGAGCAGCATGACCCTGGCGGAACTTTGCCCCGCAATGGACGAGTACGAACTGACCTACGGTGTGGTTGAAGGATTAACCGACGTCGTAACCGATGCGCACCTGATTGAAAGTGGTGTCATTGTAAGAACTCAATCCGATGACCCTGACTTCCAATGGACGGTGGCCAACCCGATCAAGATTGCCGGTGAAACGCTGCGGCCCATCAATGATCCACCCGCCCTTGGCGAACACACACGGGATATTCTTGGTGAACTTGGATTCTCAGATGAGGAAATGAGCAGCCTGCTGGGCAAGAAGGTTGTCTTCGAGCCTGATCAGGGTTCGTAACCGTTCGCCGTTACCACAACTTTACCAACCACCTTCCTATCGGTGAGCATCTGCATCGCCGGTATGGCCTGCTCCAGCGGGAAGCTGTCGCAGATGTATGGATCAATAGAGCCTGAAGCCAGCAGGTCATACAGTGTTGCGATGTTATGTGCGCCGAGTGCGGGATCACGCCGACCGATTTCACCCGCCCGAACGCCGATCACCGAAATGTTCTTGATCAGGATGTGATTCACTGCAGCCTTCGGCCACACGCCCGAGGTAAAGCCGATGGTCAGGATGCGACCGCCCCAGTTGATGCATCGCATGCTTTCATCAAAAACCGATCCGCCAACCGGGTCATAAATGACATCTGCACCGTTGCCATCGGTGAGTTCCTTCACCTTCTCCCTGAATCCACCAAGGCTGCCATCTGCCTGCGTGTAGTTGATGACATGATCTGCGCCACGTGATTTCACGACGGCTAGCTTTTCATCTGTGCCGCCGGTTCCAATAACCTTCGCACCATAGTGTTTGCCGAGATCCACCGCGGCGAGTCCGACGCCGCCGGTGGCACCGTGCACCAGCAGGGTTTCGCCTTCGGTGAGACTGCCCCGAACCTTCAGCGCCACATACGCCGTCAGGTACGCTGTCTGGTAGGCAGCCGCTTTTGCATAACTGACACCAGGCGGAATAGGTTTTACATCATCCGCCGGAACGTTGATGGCCTCGGCAAATCCGCCATAGCGTGTGCCGACCACGACAGCATCACCTTCTTTCACATTAGTGACATTGCTGCCACAGGAAATGACATCCCCCGCAAGTTCTCCGCCCGGCGCAAACGGCAGTGGCGGCTTGAACTGGTATTTACCCTGGATCATCAGGACATCAGGGAAGTTCACCGAGCAGGCCTTGACCCTGATCTGGACCTCATCGGCAGCTGGGCTCGCGAGTTCAATTTCATCGAGGGTGATGCTGGAGATGTCTTCACTGATTTCGTGACAGCGGTAAGCCTTGATCTGCATGCGTGATTAACTCGTTGATTTGTGCGTGGAACATAACACATCAGCATCGCTGATTACGTGATTAGGCACATTAAGTAGTCCTTATTAGCCAGCGCCAACATACTGCATTCATCTAACAGTATGACTAAGTGGAGAACGATGATGAGTTATGTGCCTGGGCTTGAAGGTGTAATTGTTGGGGAAACCGGTATCAGCAACGTGGAAGGTGAAGTAGGGCGCCTGTCCTATCGTGGGGTTTCAATTGAGACGCTGGTTGAGTGGGATTACCTGGATGTCGTTTACCTTGTCTTGTTTGGGCAAGCGCCTCAGCCGGACGAGAAAAAGGCGTTTCGCCGCTATCTTGCGAATCATGGTGATCTCAGTGCCGGTGATCGTGACATTCTGCGCGCCATGCCCGCGACACATCATTCGATGGCGTTACTGCAGGGGATGATTCCTCTGCTGTCCCTGTCTGATGAAACCTACGCTGAACTGGGTGATGAAGCCTCGCGTGGCTTGCAGGTTATTGCCAAGTACCCCGCGCTGCTGGCTGCCATCCGTGAGCAGCGTGAGGCAGACTTTGTCGCCGGACCGTTCGATTTTGACGAGGAATACCTGTCAGGTTTTCTTTCGATGTTCACCCGAAAATCAGCGTCCGCACGCGAGCTTGCAGTATTCAAGACGGTGCAGGTGATGCAGCTTGAACACAGTTTTAACGCCGGTACGTTTGCAACCCGTGTTATTGGCTCAACCCTTGCCCCGGTGACATCGGTGCTCTCAGGTGGTGTAGGTGCACTCGCAGGCATTCTGCACGGCGGCGCTGATGAGGCGGCACTCAGGGCGGCCTACGAGGTAGGCAGACCTGAAAAAGCGGCTGCGTTTGTCGATGATATCCTTGCCAACAAAGGCCGCTTAATGGGCATGGGGCATCGTGAATACAGGACAGTGGATCCGCGCTCACGCATTCTTAAACCGCTTGCCGCTGAACTGTGTAACGGCACAGGGCATGAAGTGATCTTTAACGTGTTGCTGGCGATTGAAGTGGCGTTCAACAGCCGCATGAAAGAGAAGGGTAAAGACGTCTGGGCCAACCTCGAGTTTTACAAGGGTGTTGTCTACGAGGCGCTCGGCATCAGCGCCGAGTACTTTACTGCCACCTTTGCGATGGCGCGATCGGTTGGCTGGTTGTCCCACTTCATCGAGAGCAGGCAGAATAACCGGATCATACGCCCGGCTGCGCTTTACACTGGTCCGTCGGTCAGCGCTTAGTCAGACTTCTTCGTAAAACAGAAATCGCAGTAGTCGGCGCCCATCATCTGTGTTTGCGGCCGTTCAAAGTGCCAGCCAAAGGCACCGCGGCCGTACACCGCATGATCGATGTTGCAGGTCAGCAGGGCGCCGAGCACGGGCTCATCAATACTCCTGAAGTATTCTGCAAACTTGCAGTTGGTAAGCTTGGTGCGATATTCGGTTTCCGCATCGGTCACGATGACTGAGTCGACCGGAAAATCGCCACCGCCAACATCACGTGGATGATTGTCGGTGCCAACACCCTTGAGGGCAAAGTCTGCCCAGGCGTCCGCGATGGCATCACCGATCAGTTTGCGGGCCTTCTCCTCACCGATTTCAGCTTCAAGCGATTTAAGAATCGGGCCAACGGCACGGGCCTGAATCTTGACTGCTTCGAGTGATGTGATTTTCGACATGGTGACCTCGAGTGTTAAACAACCTGTTTAGTGGGTGGGCCAGCACTTGTGAACGTGGTACCAGGAGGATCTTCGGCCCAGTTGGGTGATGCCTCCCAGGTATCACCATACACCAGTTCCTGCATCGGTCTACGTCGAACCGGTCCGTGTTTCCCCTGGGGTTTGCCGAGCGTTACCGTGCAACTGATAAACACCTCGGGGGGTATGCCGAGCAGTTCCTTCAGTTCAGCATCGACCATGCCGTGGAACCCGGTGATAACGCCGCCGTAACCCAGCGCACGTGCGGCCAACAGAAGGTTTTGTACTGCCGGATACA
The DNA here is from genome assembly GCA_963675345.1 of Trididemnum clinides. Lineage (NCBI taxonomy): Eukaryota > Metazoa > Chordata > Ascidiacea > Aplousobranchia > Didemnidae > Trididemnum > Trididemnum clinides. The sequence continues at coordinate 179,254 of CAVLYW010000068.1, forward strand.
CAGACGCGCCTTCCATTGGATTGGGATCCCGGTAGCGGACCAGGCACGGCAGTACCAGGCACGGCACCTTGTCAAAATTCTCAACGTATTGATCCATGGTGCGGGCCATTCTGGCCTTGGGTGACGAGGTGTCAGCGCCGGAGCGCTCATCGTACTGATCCACCTTACGCTTTGCGTTCCAGATAGATTCCGCCCCCTGTTTGATCAACTGTTTTGCTTTTACCGCCTTGTCAGAGTCGGTGAGTACGACAAACCTGAATGGCTGGCGGTTCGAACCACTTGGTGCGCGGGTTGCGGCAAACAATATGTCACGCAGTACGTCATCGGGTATCGGCTCGTCCCGATAGCGACGAATGGCCCGGGTGGTCATCAGTCCCTCAAGCAGTCCCGCGGTGTCTTCTGCAACGGCTTTACTCATCGTCATTCCTTATTCATCTACCTAAACCACTATACGTTATCTCTCCATTATTGGTCCGCGCTTTGACATACACCGCGCACGAAATGGCCAAGGCCGGACGTTGTAATAGCCTGCAATGTCACCTCAGGAGTTAGCGAATGATTAGGATGAAGTTCAACCTGCTGGTTCTCGGGGTGGCATTGATCCTAGGGGAGGGAATGCCCCGGCCGGTGTCAGCCAGCGTCCTCAACGACATCGGTTCGGGGCAACTTCTCATTGAAGGGCAGGGCGCCCTCATGCTGGATACGTCAGCACACATCGACGCAAACGGCATGATTGCGCATGTCTCGCTTGAGCAGACATTCCAGAATCCTTCCCAATCTCATGTTGAAGGCCTCTACGTTTTCCCATTGCTGGAAAATGCGAGTGTGTTCTTCATGGAAATGCGAATTGGTGAGCGCAGGATCACGGCAGATATCCGTGAGAAAGGTGAAGCGAAACGCATTTACACAGCTGCCCGGGCTGCTGGTAAAAAAGCAGCCCTCGTCGAGCAGCAACGCCCCAACATGTTCAAGCAATCGGTTGCCAACATAAGCCCTGGTGAACAGGTCACCATCGCGCTTAAGTTCTACATGCCGGTTCAATACGATCGTGGTGAGTTCTCCATTCGCTTACCGATGACTATTACGGAACGTTTCTACCCCGGCGGCTCGCCAGCGGAAGGACAGCTTATGCACACAGCAGCAGGTCCTGCACCTGCGCTGACCAGTACCATGCTGCACGCGACCATTACTGCGGACGTGACCCCGGGTTTTGACCTGAAGCAGATTGTTGCCGCTTATCACGACCTGTCGATCAGCAAACATCGGCACAGCTACAGCGTCTCGCTCAAACAGACAACAACGCCGATGGATCGCGATTTTGTGATGACGTGGTCGCCCGTGAGGTCGGCAAAGCCCCAGGCAGCGGTCTTCAAAGAAACACTCGACGGCGAAGACTATGTGATGTTCATGATGTTACCGCCCAACGAAGTCTCCGGCCTGGTGGCGATGCCGCGTGAAATGATTTTCATCATCGACACGTCGGGTTCCATGCAGGGTCAGTCCATCATCCAGGCCAAGCATGCCTTACTTGCCGCGATCGATTCACTGCGCCCGGAAGACAGCTTCAATGTGATTGAATTCAACAATCACGCAACGTCTGTATTCATGGCGCCGCAACCTGCGGATCACTACAGCAAGGATGTCGCCGCCAAGTGGGTGCGTTCGCTGTCTGCTGATGGTGGCACTAACATGCTGACAGCGCTCAACATGGCGTTCCAGATGCCACGTGACGAAGCGCTGCTGCGCCACGTGATTTTCGTGACGGACGGCGCCGTTGGTAACGAGACACAGTTGTTTGCTTCCATTCACAGCGGACTTGCCGATGGCCGCCTGTTTACCGTTGGTATTGGCAGTGCCCCCAATTCGTTCTTCATGCGCAAGGCAGCCGAGTTTGGCCGCGGCACCTTCACCTATATCGGCGATGCAGGTGAAGCCCGTGACGAGATGCTGAACCTGTTTGAGAAGATAGACAGCCCAATGGCGAGCAACATCCAGGTGCAGTGGCCGGGCACCGCAGAGGTTTACCCGGAGCGGGTGCCGGATCTATACCTGGAAGAGCCTCTCATCGTGGTGGCTCGCGGCCATAACCTGATGGGTGATCTTTATGTCACGGGTAACAGCGCATTCAATGCCTGGGCAGAAACCCTTTCGTTGAACACAGGGTCATCGAGCATCGGCGTGGGCGCCCTGTGGGGACGCGCCAAGATAGGCGCGCTGGAAGACAGCCAGGTGACTGGTCGAAATCCGGATGAGGTTAAGAGTGAAATTATTCAGGTTGCGCTCGCACATCATCTTGTCTCACGGTTCACGAGCCTCGTTGCAGTCGAGCAGGTCGTTGAAAGACTGCCTGGCGACCAGCTTGCCAAGGTCAAGATCAACAACCCGACACCACAAGGCCAGCGTACCGCCCAATACCCTGCTACAGCCACCAACGCCCGCCTTAACATGCTGCTCGGTATTATCTGTCTGATGCTTCTGGTTCTTTATCGCGTGCGTTGGTCTCGTGCTGCAGAGGTTTAGCAGTCCGGTTATATCCGGCGTTCTACTGATCTTATGCGCCTGGTCTTTTGGCCAGGCGATCTACATTTACGCAAAGGCACAGCTGGCGCAATTGTTGATTGCTGACAGTTTTCATTTTTTGATGGAAACGGGCGAGAGTAAGGCGCCATGGGCATGGGCGGATACCTACCCCGTCGCCCGGCTTACATTTGAAGATCATGACTACTTTGTCCTGTCTGGCGCTGATGGCACATCGCTCGCCTTTGGGCCGGGCCTGTTGCACGGCACATCAATGCCGGGAGAGCTGGGCTCCAGTATTATCTCAGGGCACAGGGATACCCACTTTGGGTTTCTTGAGCAGTTGCAGCGGGGGAGTGTTGTTACCACTGCTGCACTCCATGGACACCAGGCGTGGGTCGTTGAAGATATGATGGTGAAAGATGTATCTCGTGATCCAGGTATTCCGCTTTTGGATGATGTGAAGGAACTCTACCTGGTGACGTGTTATCCGTTTGATGCTGTGGCGGCAGGAGGGCCGCTGCGGTATATCGTAAGGCTATCGCCCATAGAGGCCTGATGCGAAACAACAAAGCTCGAAGACTACAATCAGCAGCTGGTTGCAGAGGCGCAAATCAACGGCGCGAGCTTTCTAAAACGTACGATTCAACCCACTCATAGTTCGTTGCATCCGCCTGTTTCTGATATTTGATTTCATCCAATGTGACTCGCCGGCGTTTCTCCAGTTCACAGCCAGCGAATACGGATTCGATTGAGGCGTCCAGATTGTCGACCAGATCCTCATAGAACACGTCGATATGTTTCTTCTGGTGAGTGCGGAAGTAATCGTTCCAGCCGCGTTCACCGTCGAGTATCAATTGGTGCAGACTGTCGATTAACGTGAAGTCGAACTGGGGTGCAGAATTTGTGGCACTGTCTGCCTGAAGGGATGTAAATCTACCTGTCTGGGCTGCCATCGCCCAGGAAACCGCTTGCTCGATTTTGTTTTTCCTTCTGATCCACACGCAGGTGGTCTCACCGAACAACTCGTCGGTGAGTTCGCCGAGGCTGAGCGAAGATAACTCCGGTAGCTGGCGGGTGACGTCAACGAAAGTGCAGAACGTGTTCCACATGATTTTTGCACCAAACACCCCGTTTGATGTTGTGCCGTTGGCGTATGCGTTGGTGAGATATGCCCTGATGTCAGTGGCGGTTCTATTGTTTGTCCAGGATGGTTCGGCCATCTCCAGGAAGCATTCTGATGGGATGCCAGCAGTGCCTACCAGACTGATGGCTTCACACAAGAGTGCGGTGCCACTTCTTTGCACACCAACCACCAGAACTGATTTTTCCGGTTGCACATGAACCTCCATGAACTGCCGTGTGTCCGTTTACGACGACTGTCTGAGACGACTGGCAGATTATAGCTTTTTCATGAAGGTGTGCTGGTGCCGAAGAACCGGCACCAGCGGATGAGGGGTATGTCAGCGTGTTGCCAGTTCGGCGTCGACATCGAGGGAGAGTTCAAGCACAACCCGGCGATCAAAGAAGTTGGTCTCCAGCGACTCATCCCTGTCGAGTGGTCGGCTCTCTCCGAACGCCATGATGATCATCTGGTGTGGTTGTACACCTCGAGCCAGCAGGTAGTGCTTGACGCGGGTGACCCGCTGTTCAGATAGCTGCTGGTTAAACTCGCTCTCGCCGCGTCTGTCAGCAAAACCCGACAGGGTGACGGAGGCGTCTTTGTTCCTCGTCAGTACACGCGCGATCTTGTCGAGTTCGGCTTCGTAGTGACTTTCAATGTGGCTTGATGCCGTGCGGAACTGGATCGGCAGTTGCTGTTGTCGCCATGAATCAGACTGCAGCGCTATCAGGCGGTCGAGATCACTGTTCAAATCTGCGATCAACGATTCGTACTCTGCTTTTTCTGCTGACTGGCTGTGCAGGTCAGCACGCAGTTTTGCGACATCAATGTTGAGAGCTTCGTTCTGACGGTAGGTAGCAACTGTTTTGCCAATCAGGGCACCACCGACGATGGCACCAACACCTGCACCGAGCGGGCCACCTACCGCAGCGCCGACAACCATACCGCCAAAGGCGCCGCGGCGTTCTTCCTTTGGGGTTTCTTCCGCGGCAGCCAGTGGTGCCGTACCAGCCAATGCCATGGCTATCACGATTTGTTTCATTTTCATTGCATAATCCTCGAGTATTGTAGAGATCACATCAGTTATTGATGTAAACGAGATTTAGCCGCATCAATGCGGCCCCCCGGGGAACACCAGCGGGCAAACTGCTGTCGAAATATGGCAACTTTCTGACGGCGCTGACGGAATTATCATGGCGAACCTGATTGCAATCGTAGAGGACGATGACCTGCTACGAGAAAACTACGTTGATGCCTTTGAGCGGCAGGGTTACCAGTTGATGTCATTCAGCAATCGCCCGGAGGCCGAAGCTGTTTTCCAGTCCCGGCTGCCAGACCTCGCCATTATTGATATCGGGCTGGGCGACGAGGTGGACGGTGGTTTTGCGCTCTGTCAGTGGCTGCGTTCTCGTTCGGCAACGCTACCTATCATTTTCCTGTCTGCACGCGACGACGATTTCGATATCGTCAGCGGGCTTCGCATGGGGGCAGATGACTACCTGACCAAGGATATTTCGCTGCCTCACCTCATGGCGCGTGTCTCAGCGCTGTTTCGCCGGATTGACGTGATGCAGAAGTCTGCACAAGCAGAACAGAAGCTCATCACTGTTGGCCTGCTCGCCATTGATGGCGATCGCCTGATGTGCCACTGGAACAACCAGGTGGTAGATCTCACACTGACAGAATTCTGGATGGTTTACTCGCTCGTCAAAATCGTCGGCCACGTAAAAAATCGTGACCAGCTCATGCAGGAATCTCAGCAGGTCGTTGACGACAGCACTATTACTTCGCACATCAAGCGCATCCGCAAGAAGTTCCAGGCAATTGACCCTGGTTTTGATCACATCGAGACGGTTTACGGGATGGGTTATCGATGGAAGCATGACGCGTGAATCGTCTGCCCTTGTGGTTGGTGGCATTGCTGCCGGCAATCGCAAGTCTGTTGGTGCCTGTTGTCGGCTACTTCTTCATTATCGTCCTGGTTGCGGAGTTGAGAGAAGCAAGGCAGGTTGCGGCGGAGGCATCAGCGAACAGGATTGCCGAGTGGATATCCGAAAGAGGTGATGTAGACACACTCTTGAATCCGGCTGGTGTGTTGGTCAGCACGCCAATTACGACGCCAATTCACCTTGATGGACAATCAGGCGACTGGCACGTGGTGCCGCCTGTAAGCCCAGAGACCCAGGACCTGTTGCTTGCTAACGAGGTTTTTGTCTCAACGTCGCTTGCTTACACGCTGCGCATCGCCAATAACCCGCAATTCGTTTACCTGTTCGTGGATGTCGCTGACAACAGTGTGGTCTACAGGGAAATAGGCCACCCCAGCGTACACCGGAATGATCACGTCAGGATTGCGCTTGTCGGACCCGACAACCGCTTCCGTCAGTTCACCTTTGCAGCGTTTCAGCCTGGCGCTATTGCCGCGGCGGAAGTGGGTAGTGGCGGTCGGTCGCTTCGGGAAGACCCCGATATGGAAGCATTCTGGCGAGCAACGGTCAGCGGTTATGCGCTGGAAGTGCGTCTCCCGAGACGTGCGCTGACCGAAAGGTTCTCGCTGGCCGTTGCCGATGTCGACGATTCCAGTGCAAGGCAGCTTCGATACCTGCTTGGTGAAGCGCCGCTTTCTGCACCGGCGGATCTCGGTTACGTGTCTTTTTCTCTGGATGAGGTGAGGCGAGCCTTTGCGGCGCTGCCACATGATCGGGTGCGTTTGTTCGATACGGCGGGCAACAGCATGCTGGATGTGGAGAAAACGCTTCTTGTGCCAGCGGATGAGATGGATACACCACCGTTACCGGTAACCGGATCGGCAGCAATTGCACCTGATGCCAACAGCCAGGCAAGGATCGTGGTGACAACCAATACCCTTGACCTGATGTTGATGACAGAGCGCCTGGTCAATGCGTTGGTGCTGGGATCAGCGATTATTATTGCGTTCGCGTTGATGTTGAGCCTGTTGATGGGCATGCATCTCTCAAGACGTGTTAACGAATTTACCGGCAAGCTGACAGGTGCAGTTGATGCAAGTGGTCGGCTGGTATCCAAAGTTAACTGGGACAAATCATCTGATGAGTTTGGTGAGTTGGCCGAAACCCTGGAGGCACTACTGGGCAGGGTGGAAAGTCACAGCGACTACCTTGAGAAAATGGCGTCACGAATGAACCATGAACTCCGCACGCCGATCTCAGTCGTCAAGTCCTCCTTAGAGAACCTCGAAGCTCAGGCGGTAACGGAGCAGCAACGTACCTATGTTGATCGCGCCAAGCAGGGGATCAAACGACTGAATAACATCGTCAGCAAGATGAGTGAAGCGCGACGGTTGGAAGAAAGCCTGGATGCAGACGAGATTCATGCGTTTGACCTGGTGGACGTCGTAAAAGGATGTGTGGCCGGTTACGAGGTTGCATACCCTGAAATGCAGTTTGACCTTCGACTTGAAACGGATAAGGCACCCATCACGGGTATTCCTGAACTGATTGCGCAGTTGCTCGACAAACTTGTCGATAATGCAGTCAGCTTCTCAGCGGACGGTGCGGTTCGTGTTCGGTTACATCGTGAACAGCAGATGATTCATCTGCGTATCCTGAATGCAGGTGCCAGTTTGTCGTTGACGGACGATGATGAAGACCTGTTTGCTTCCATGGTGTCAAAGCGTCGTGGCGACGGTGACGGCACACACCTCGGACTGGGACTTTTTGTTGCGAATATCATTGCCAGGTTTCATGGCGCGGATCTATCGCTTACCAATCGCGAGGACGAAGAAGGCGTGGTGGCAACACTGTCGATTCCGGTAATGCGAGTCACCTCCAGGCTGCGCTGACCGCCCGCTGTTGCTTCGGGTGGGGAAACAATCAATACGCTGAAAACTACGACGGCTCTGACCAGGAAATACCCAAGGGATTGGGTCTTGCAGGCATTCACCCGAATTTCATCGTCGGTCGTAAAAAAGATGACACCCACTCGGCCATGCAAACTTGAGTATCCAGCTTAACGACTACGCCTGTAGCGCACCTGATCGCGACTGGTTAATCGGCGAACTCCGGTCGGATCATGCCGGAGAAACCGGTGCTGTCTGGATATACCGGGGTATTCTTGCCGTTAGCCACGACGAGCTTGTTCGAGCGTTCAGCAAACGCCACCTGGACACGGAGCTGACTCACCTCGAGGCGATGGAGGCGCTGCTCCCCCGAAAAGAACAAAGTCGGTTAATTCCTTTGTGGAAACTTGCCGGCTTTCTGACGGGATGCATACCGGCACTCTTTGGTCGCCGATTGGTGTTTGTCACGATCAACGCGGTAGAAAGCTTCGTCGAACAACATTACCTGGAACAGGTCCTGCGATTGAGGCAGGAAGGTGCTGACAGTCTCGCCGACCTGCTGGAACAGTGTATGACGGATGAGGTTGAGCACAAGCTGGAGGCTGAACATCTCATGGGTGAACACAATGTTCCACTTGATAACGTGCTTCGATGGATGATCGGCACCGGTTCTGCGCTTGCAGTTGCCGCTGCCAGGCGAATCTGATGGAAAGCAAGGTAGATGTCGCGCGGGCATTGAAGGCCGTTTCCCGTATCCAGGCAAATGGCAAGCCTAATCACAAGCAGTTGCTGCAGTATCGTGGTATCGAACTTGAGACCGATTACGACGGTTACACCGTGATACTCAGAAACGCAGACGTCTCGCTGACCATCTTCTTCCACAACAAACATGAGTTGAAGTTCAAGAACAGACCGGCACTCGATGACTTCTACGAAACGCTGAAGAAGATCGCCGCAGAACGCTGAGGTGTAGCTGATCACAGATGCACACGCTAATATCGCGTCACTGCTATCGAAGGAGAACACCGTGCAACTCAGGCCTTTAATGATTTTTTTGGGGTTGCTTCTGCTGCCGCTTGTTGCCGGCGCCACCTCGGACGAAGTATCTGTTGTTAAAAGTGACCCGACTGCAAACAGCGTGGTAGCAGAAAAGCTGCATGGCGTGAGGATCTGGTTTGATCAACTACCTGCAGGTGAGCAGTCCATTGATCTGATCGATGCATCCGGCAACAGTAACGCTGTCCGCGGCGTACACTCCATGGGCCAGAATGATTTGATGGGGATGGTGGACGGTCCTCTCGCCAATGGCGATTACCAAATAGCCTGGCGAATCGGCGAGCATCAGGGCTCGATCCCCTTTACTGTTCAGTTACCAGAAGACTTTGTTGAAGACCGGTGGGAGCCACCTCTTGATATTGGAGTTGTACTGTATGACGGAACAGAGCCGCTTGATCTGTTTGGCCCCCTCGAGATGTGGATGAACCTCGGACCGGACAACGTTCGTGTGCATCTTATTGCCGAGGAAAAACGACCGATAGTGCTGACGACTACCAGTTATCCGAAGCACCTGGCGCCTCGTGTTGAAGCCCAGTACTCCTTCGAGGACGCACCGGAACTGGATGTCCTGATGGTGCCTGGTGGTATCGGGACGCTGGTTGAAGTCGACAACGAAAAGATGATCGATTTCCTGCGCAGCGCTGTCCCCGAAGTGGCTGTTGCGACATCTGTCTGCACAGGTTCCGCGTTGTACGCAAAAGCCGGTCTACTGAAAGAAGTTAAAGCAACCGGTAACAAGGTCTTCTTTGATTACATCACCTCACAGGGCGAAGCAGACTGGCAACTTGAAGCGCGCTGGGTAGAAAGTGGCCGTTTCCTGACGTCGTCAGGTGTTTCCGCCGGTATCGACATGAGCCTTGCCGTGATCGCACGATTCTTTGGCATGGAGGTCGCTCGCATGGTGGCACAGTCCACCGAGTACGAATGGAACGAGAATGCAGACAGGGACCCCTTTGTCGAATATGCCAACACCGGCACACCCTATGTGGAACAGTTACGGGAGCGTTTTGTCGCTCAATAATTTCTGCGGGTGAGATTGGGCGGTCAGGTTACGTCCCTGTTGGCACGCGAGTAGGCCCAACGAGCATCGTCACCACGTCGCCTTCATGCTTGAAGCTCAGGTAGAGCATGTAGGCGCTCAGAAAAGGCGCGCCAAAGAAAAATGCCAGAACACCAAGGCCAAATGCGCTGCCGGTAAAGGCGTTTCGCCACACCGTCCAGATCGCGGAAAGGCTCAACATGAACATGAAATCGAAGTTGAACTGGCCGGGCCATTCCATTTCTGCCATGTCGCCAAAGAAATAGGGGAAGATGTTGAGACCCTGCTTGCTGATTGTTACCAGTGTGTAGGCTGATATTGAAACGAAGATAAGTACGCACCAGGCGCGAAAAAGTATCATGGCTAATCTCTGTCAGTTGTTTTTGTTGAGAATGTTGTTTGGTCAGAATGATGCTCGATGTCTGGTATTACCTGCAATTACGCGCGAGGTAATGAAAATTTTTACGAGAAGCGTGCCTGAATGAACCTCGGTTGCCAGCCTCTGAACCTATTCATTGAAGTTCCAGGGAGGGTCGCACGTGACGGTGGTGCGTTTCAGGGAGACATCCGCTGAAGACGGAAGCAGCTACAAATCCTATTCCATTGAAATCGATAATGTGACGCGACTGACCTGCGTGATGTCACGCAAGACGGTCTGGGAGTCAGTCAATTTTCACTTTGAGCTCGGCGCGATGTTCGAGATCAAACCCGCAAGAAAGCTGATGAATAAGACCTGGCTTCTTTCCCAGGATGGAAACGCAGCAGGCACTGTTGAACTAGATGGTAGCGCCTGCTTTGCTTTTGATCATGCAGGTAACGAGCGTTTCTCGATCATCGATCCGAGGGCCTGGCAGGCAAAGCTGGTTGAAACGGCGTTGAACGGTTGGCCTGATCGATACGTGATCGTGAGAAATGAACTCGAGGTTGGTCAGATAGCGAGGCGACTTCGTCCTGGTGAAGCGGAACCGACGACGCGTGTGCAGAAGCTGAAGGGTCTCTTTAAGCCGCGTGACTGGACTGCTCAGTGCGAGGAGGTGGTGCTTGAAGATAGTTTGCCGCTCTTTGTCGCGTCCATGTTGTTACTGATTGAGGTGGTCGACAGCAGCAAAAGATCGACCTGACGAATGGATACGTAAGGACAGCCGGTCAGGACGGCCGGTCAGGACGTCAGGGTCGCGGACCTCAGGTTCCGCACGTCATCAATGCAGAGCACCAGCAAGGTGGGAATGATGATTGCGCCTGCGCAGATCAGCATGGTGTATTGAGGGCCAATCCCTTCGTAGAGAAAACCGCCAACCACGATCCCGAGGGGTGCGATACCGATAGAACCCAGGTGATCGTAAGCGCTGACTCGTGACAGGAGATGTGGCGGCACTTGCGTTTGCAAGGTGGTGTACCAGAGTACGCCGAATATCTGGCCACATAGCCCCGAGATAAAAAACATGATGCAGATAAGCCACACCTCAAACGGAAGGTAGAGGGCGATTGGTTCCAGTGAAAACGTAAACACAAGAATTGTTGCAAGCAACATAGGGCGCTGGACGTGAATCTTCATCACGATGAGGCCGCCAATCAGTGTGCCGAGCCCCATGCTGGCGGCAATGATGCCCCAGGCGACCGCGCCACCGAGTTGTTCTCGGGCGATGGCTGGACCGAGCAGGCCGTTGATTGCATCGAGGGCGGCAACAATGATTGAGAACTGGATGACAATCGTCCACAACCACTTGTGGCGGATGAACTCCGACCAGCCGGCCTTCAGGTCGTCAAAGAAAGAGGCATCCTCCGTTGCTTCCTGTATTCGCGGTGACAGCGTCAGTATCAGGATGGCCGAAACTGCAAAGGACAGCGCATCAATGAGGATGGTGACCCCTGCGCCAACTGTTGCGACAAGTACACCAGCAAGCGCAGCGCCAAGTGTGATGGAACTGTTACGAGCAGCGCCCAGCAGGGCATTTGCTGCCTGCAGTTCTTCGCGTTTAACGATTTGTGGGATGAAACCTGTGCTGGCTGGCTGGTGAAAACCAAATGCACAGCCGGTCACAAACATCAGCATGGCGAGCATCGGTACCGTTGCGGTACCAGAGATAAACAGAAACGCCATCATCAGCTGCGAACAACATGCGATGACATCGGCGCACACAATAACGGTTTGCCGGGAGGTGCGATCAGCCAGGGTGCCGCCGATCAGGATGACCGTGATCTGCCCCATGGTTGATGCCGCGATGACGATCGCTGACTCACTGGCTGATCCGGTTAGCTCCAGGACCCCGAAGGCAAGTGCAATCGGGGTCATGGCGGTGCCGAAGTACGACACCAGGTAGGCAAAGAACAGTCGCGCAAAATCGCGCTGGCTTAAGAGTTTTAGTCCCTCACGAATACCGGGATTGGACATGTGACCTGGCTTAGTCTCCCTGCAGGTACTTTCTGAAGAACATCGCGGTCACTTCCTGGTAGACGTCACGGTTTTCCTTTTTTCGATACCCGTGACCCTCGTTCAGTGCATTCATGTACCACACTGGTTGCCCGTTTGAACGCATGGCATTCACAAGCTGTGTTGCTTCGGTGACAGGTACGCGCGGGTCGTTTTCACCTTGGGCTACGAGCATCGGGATCTTAATCTTGTCGACATGATTGAGCGGGCTGATGTTCTGCAGGTGTTCGTACATTGCCGGGTCACGTTCATCGCCGTATTCCTGTCGACGCGCATCACGTCGATAGTCCTGCGTGTTTCTGAGGAACGTGACGAAGTTGCTGATGCCGACAATGTCGACTGCTGCCGCGAGCCGGTCGCTGTAGTGCACCGATGACGCAAGCACCATGTACCCGCCGTAACTCCCGCCAAACACCGCGACGCGATCTTTGTCCAGGCTGTCTTCAGTGGCAATCCAATCCAGCAGTGCGCCGATATCCTTGACGGAATCCTCGCGCTTGAAGCCGTTATCAAGCTGCACATAGGTTTTGCCATAACCCGAAGATCCACGCACATTGGGGATCAGCACAGCGAGCCCCAGTTCTCTCAGCCACATCTGGTAGGTAGCACTGAAAAAGGGACGTGCCTGACCTTCAGGGCCGCCATGAATTGATACCACAACCGGGTGTGGGCCTTCGCCCGGTGGCTTATAAAAGAACGCTGGAATCTCCAATCCGTCAAACGACTTGTAGCTGATCAGCTCCGGCTCTACGAACGTGCTGGTGTCGAGCCCACCCACTTCACTTTCAGTCCAGCGGGTCAGGCCTTTTGAGTCGAGGGCGCGTTTACCCAGGTTCAGTACAAACACATCCGATGGTGTTTGTGGCGTGTTCAGGGTCAGTGCCAGTCGGGTTGAATCCGGGCTGAAGCTTAAACCGCCGATGAGGCCGATGGGCAAGCCAGCGACTTTCTTATACCGGGAGGAGTCCGGGTCAAACAGGTAAAGCTCATCAATGCCACCTGCATTGACGATAAATGCACCCCTGCGTTTGTCCTCACTCAGTGAGAAGCCGGTAACGTTCCAGTTGATATTGGACGTTATCCGCTTGATGTCACCAGGGTTATCGAGGGGCTGGTAGGCCAGCTGGGTGAACTCCGTGCCTTCATCGGTCAGAAAGAAGATGCCTTCATCCTTGCGATCAAAACCGGCTGCGCTATTCACTGAAGGATTTTCACCCCCGCCACGCAGATCGGTGGTCTCACCGCTTTTGAGATCGAGCACGTAGTAGGAAGAGTTCACGATCGATACGTAGTTGCCGATGATAAGGAGGTCATCGCTTTCGCTGAATTCAACCGGGAACCAATAGGTACCGTCCCTTGCCTCGAATACAACTTCTTTGGATTCGGGTTCGCTGACATCCATCATCCAGACATCGTTGGTCTTACCGTTGCGTGCGGTTGAAAGGTACGCAATCTGCTGACCAGCACTATCCCAGGTAACCGAGCCGTTACGAGATTCGCCGTCGGTGAGCATTTCAGATTCACCTTCAGCCGGGTCCAGCAGAAAGATCTGTGCAAACTCATTGCCACCCGCATCCATGGTGAAGGTCAGTTCATCGCTTTCCGGTTTGCGTTGCACCGACCCGATGGGCTCGTCAAAAAAAGTGATCTGCTTTCTGGCACCCATCGGCATGGATACCCGGTGCAACTGAGAAACATCACCAAAGCGCGTCCTGATCAGGATCGATTCACCGTCGGCGGTCCACTCTACAAACCCTGCGGAACGAACGTTCTGGTATCGATTCAGGTTATCGCTGATATCGGCAGGGATCGGTGGGATATCTTCCAGTATGAGGTTGCCATTGTTCATGGTGCGCGTCTGGATATCAGCGGCGAGCGCAGGACCAGTCGAAAGAAACAGCAGGGCAGTCAGGAGAAAACGCATGTATCGGCCTTGTCACAGATGAATCACAAGCATAGGCTCGGCAGGTAAATAACAAAAGCAAAACCTTTGAGGACACTGCGATGGGAAGACTGGATAACAAGGTATGCCTGATTACAGGTGGCGCACGAGGCCAGGGTGAATCGGAAGCAAGGCTGTTTGCGAAGGAAGGTGCAACCGTCTGGATTACCGACGTGCTCGATGATGAAGGTCAGGCATTGGCGGAAGAAATTGGCGCGAACTATCGGCACCTCGACGTCGCGAGCGAGCAGGAATGGGAGCAGGTCTCCAGTGAGATCATTGGTGCAGGCCAGGGCATCCACGTACTGATCAATAACGCGGGTATTTTTCGCGGTGCCAGGATGAAGCGCACCACGCTTGATGAGTTCCGCATGGTGATGGATATCAATTGTGTTGGTGTCTTTCTCGGGATGCGTTCAGTTGCCGCGCCCATGGAAGAATCTGGTGGTGGTTCGATCGTGAATATCTCATCCCTGGCGGGCTTGAGAGCCTCAAACGGTGCATTTGCATACGGCGCATCCAAGTGGGCGGTGCGAGGTATGACGAAAACAGCAGCGATCGAGCTGGCAAGAAAAGGGATACGGGTGAATTCAATTCACCCTGGTTTGATTGAGACACCCATGGCCGATCAGCTTGGCGTTGATACAGATAAGATTGCGAAACGAACACCGCTAGGAAGGGTAGCTTCGCCTGATGAGGTGGCAAACCTGGCGTTGTTCCTTGCCAGTGATGAAAGTTCTTATTCGACTGGAAGTGAGTTTATTGTGGATGGTGGGTTAAACGCGATTTAGTCTGATCGCGGCTGTGGTTCGGAGATACCAGTAAGCTAAACAGAATACCGGCTAAGAATCCGGCGATGTGAGCCGTATTGCTTGTAGTAGGTGATGCAAGATAACCCAAAATAATATTGGTAACCCCTACAGTCAGCATGAACTCGGGGAATCTACGTGGGTAATGTTCGCGTGATTTGAGAGCAGCAATAGCTACTCCTGCGAACAGGGCGTAAACACCTCCAGATACACCGACCAGTGCATCAAGTCTCCAAGGGGACAAAAAGGCGCAGAAACCAGAAAACCATGTGCCGATAAGAAAGAGGGAAATGGACCATCGTGGCTCAAACAGTCCAAGCAGTCTGCCAATCAAGACCAACAAGATAAAATTGAATAGCCAATGTGTTAAACCGGAGTGGATGAACGGGCCTACGAAGAATCGCCAAATCTCCCCGCTTTCTGCTGTTTCAAAGTACAACCCATAAGCCAAAACCAGATCCTCAAAAGAGCCGATTTTTAGCTGGTACACCAGCTGAACGAATCCAGCTGTAACCATCAGAACCATGAAGACCACCAAAGTCGCTGGATTGTGACTATTTGCATACTCGAAAAACAGTTGCTTCTCTTTGGCGGATTCAAGGTCCATTCGAGAGTAGCGGCGATCAATCTCCAGAAAGATTAACGTCAGGACCAGAATCGATATGGTTGTCAGTTGCTCCCGATCCCAGATTTGATGGATCAAGCTCATGGCCACTATTGCCAGCAGGCTTACTATCACTATGCAAGTAGCAAACAGAACCTGTTTTTTTAGTTTCGAAAAAGCCAGGGGACCAAGCACGGGATCGCACATGACAGGCAGCAGACGCTCTGATTCGGGGCTACCAATAAGAACGTTCATATTGGACAACGGGTTGTCCATGTAACGCCGTACAGAATCCTCGCCGCTAGCAAGTACCCCTTTGGTTTTGTGAATAGCTACCCAACCTTGAGTGTTTAAGGGAAATCGCTCCAAGTCTGACCATTTTTTTGTCATAAGTAGACCGAGCCCGGCGATGCGGGCTCGAGTTTGGTTAGATTCTGAACCAAGAGCCGATGATGGCCATCGATGCACCCAGTCCAATTGCAAACACTCCGAGCGGCACAGCTGCAAGGCCGAAAGAACCAAGGCCAACCCCAATTAGGGCTAGCCCGCCGGCTTCCACTGACAAACCACCATTAACCTCGGCAAGCTCCTCTTTAGTAAGTTCTCGCATAAGAGACTCCTATAGTTGATTGATTATGTATCTGTCTGACTCTCGCGAACAAGAACCAGACAAGCCAAATTCTCCACAGGGTTTCATCTTCTCTCTATCGGGCGTAGCCTAAGCCTCTGTAGGATTTTGGCTCCGCGTGAATAAGGAGATGGATGTGCAAACAGCGCTGGTAACAGGAGGGGGCAGCGGCATAGGTCGCGCCATATGCAAGCTGTTGGCAGAAAACGGCTTCAGCGTGATTGTTACCGATGTGAACCTCGACGCCGCTGAAGAAAGCGCGTCCAATGCTGGCGACAATGCGAGCGCACACAAGATGGACGTCACTTCCAGCAGTGAGGTAAAAGGTCTCATTGCAGACACCATCGCAAACGGTTCCATAGAAGTGTTGGTTAACTGCGCCGGCTGGGATGAGTTCATGCGCTTTGTCCACAGCGACGAGGACTTCTGGGACCGCATCATTGATCTTAATTACAAAGGCGTATTGCGGACCACGCACGCCGTCCTGCCACACATGATGCAGGCCCGATATGGGCGCATTATCAATATAAGCTCAGATGCGGGCCGGGTGGGCTCCTCGCTTGAAGCGGTCTATTCCGGCACGAAGGGCGGCGTCATCGCCTTTACCAAGACCATCGCGAGAGAAGTCGCGAGAGCTGGCATCACCGCAAACTGTGTCTGTCCTGGGCCAACCGCAACACCGCTGCTGGATGAGATTGCTGATGCCAGTGATGACGGTGAAAAAGTACTCGGTGCCATGGAGCGTGCTGTACCCATGAAGCGTCTCGGTACACCGGAAGACATCGCAAATGCCGTCGCCTTCCTGGCGAAACCCGAATCTGAATTCATCACAGGGCAGACGCTTTCAGTCTCCGGGGGCCTGACGATGTCATGAGCATTTCCGACGCTGACGTTAAACGCTTCTGGACCTATGGTTACCTGGTGGTACCGGTTGTCTTCTCTCTGGAGGAGATTAATGAAATGCGGGCCGCATTTGATGATGTTTATGAAGGCCGCGTTGCCGAGGGCAGGGACTGGCCGTACGTCCCACCACTTGTTAACGAAGAACGTGTCGGTATCCGTACTGCCCTTTTTTCCTGGTACGTGAACGATGTGATTAAGCGTTACGTGTCTGACAGCCGCATTGTCGATATTGTTAAACGTCTGCTCGACACAAATGCTGTTCGCCTGTGGCAGGACCAGGCGATCTGGAAGCCGGGTTCCGACGGCGCGATGACCGACTATGGCAACATTGGCTTTCATCAGGACTACGGCTACTGGCAGGACAGTTCGACCACCGACATGGTCAGTGCCAACATCGCGTTGCAGGATGTCACGATCGATAACGGCGCACTTTGCCTGTTTCCCTGCTCACACACGCTCGGCCTGATCGAAAATGCCAACAACTTTTTTGACACCGACCTTAATTCGTTACGCGAGTCGCTTGGCAATATCGTGCCGAGGGATGAGGCCAGAATAGAACTGCGTGCCGGACAGATCTCGTTTCATCATTGCCTGACCATCCACGGATCAGGTCCGAACATCACCAACGAACCTCGCCTCGTCCTGGCACCGGCCTACATGCCTGATGGCACCTATTACAGGGAGGAGGGCCAGGACCACTGTCCGCACAGTGAATTCCTGGGCCCAGCGCGCAGGCATGGTCAGCCCTTTGAGGGTGAATTCTTCCCCCTGGTTGGTTAGACAGGCGCGGGTGCGTCGCTCAGCAGATTATCGATCAGTTTGTTGATCATTGCCTGGGGCGCTAATCGCTTTACCAGCGAGATAGGTTTTGCGCGATCCATGGGGACCCGCAGCGGCTTCTTTGGCATTTCAGCTACGTCATAAATCTTTGCGGCGACCGTTGCTGGTGTGAGCTGGCTCTCCTTTGTGTCCGCGATCATACGCGCAACCATCGCATGGGCTGGCGAATCTGCCGCCATGTTGCGAGCCAGTTGCAGATGATCACCGGTGTCTTCGCGTTCCATGGCCATGGCAACAGGCTGCATGATGACCACCGAGACGCCGGTGTGGCGAATCTCGTGATATAGCGCTTCGGAATAGGCTTCCAGTGCAAACTTGGTGGAGGTGTAACCACTGAGATAAGGCGCGGCGAGAATACCCCCGAGCGAACTCATGTTAATAATCGTGCCGTGGCCCGCCTCCAGCATGGAAGGTAATACCGCCTTGCACATACGCATTGCACCAAGCACGTTTACCTCGAACATCGCGGTCATCTCATCCATCCCGCAATCGCTGACAGAACCTAGTGTCATGTTGTTAAAGCAGTTGATCATTACGTCGATCTTGCCTGCCTTCTCTATAACGTTTGTGATGCATGCGGTCGCTGATTCGTCCGATGTAGCGTCAAGACTGCGCATTTCGTAGGGCAGGCCGGTGACACGAGAGGGATCTCGCATGGTGCCGAACACCTGGTAACCCTGGTCATGAAAATGCCGAGCAACGACAGCACCCAGCCCACCGGATGCACCGCAAACCAGTACTGTCTTTGTCATCTCAAATCCTTATACTTGTCATATCGCAAGTATAAAAACATTAAACTCGTCATATGGCAAGTATTAAGAAGCAGAAACGAGCCACCCAACAGCGCGCGCTGGATACCCGGCAGGTCCTGCTGGATACGGCAATCAGTCTTTTTTCCACCATGGGTTACGAAGGGACCTCGATCCGTATGATCGAGACGGAGGCCGGATTAAAACGGGGTATCGGCACCTATCATTTCGGGACCAAAGAAGATTTGTGGAAGGCATCAATACAGGCGCTGTTCGCAAAGATGCCCATGCCGGACGACGATGATAAAGCGCTGGATGCGCTATCAGCAGAGGCGAAATTTCGATATCACATCACACGATTTATCGAGGGTAGTGCACGTAACCCTGAAGTCAGCCGGGTGATTATCCAGGAGGGCAGACGCAAATCCTGGCGCCTCGATTACTTGCTTGAAAACTTCGTGTCGCCTCGCATCAACATGCTGAAGAGCGGTGCAGGCAAGGAACTTGATGCCCACAGTGTTTACATCCTGATCGGTGCAGCAACACTTGTATTTGATGTGGCGGCGGAATGTGAAAGTCTTTTTGGTGTACATCCTGACGACGAAAAATTTATCGCAGAGCATGCAAAACGAGTTTGCGATCTCCTTCTTGGACAGGCTCCGTCGTTCCTGCAGGCCACGTAAACAGCGGGCTCAAACGAAAGCATAGTTAAATGAAGTATTTGTGATACTTCTGTGAGGATTGGATTTCTCCCGGGCGGCAATCTTGCGCCACCTATTTTTCACGAAGGACAAAAGGGAGAACACCATGAACCTGAAGAGAGTTTCTGCCGCGATTCTCGCAGCAGCGATATCCACCTCGGCCCACGCAACTGACTTCAGTGTCAGTGTGACGAACCTGACCCAGGGCATCTATTTCACACCACTACTGGTTGCAGCACACAGCTCCGACGCACAACTGTTTGCCAGTGGCGCAGCCGCAAGTGCCAGTTTGCAGCAGATGGCAGAAGGCGGCAGTGTCGCCGGTCTCGTTGAAGACCTTGGTGCTGTTGATGCAACGGTTGTAGAAAACCCGGCATCAGGTCTGCTCGGCCCTGGCCAGAGTACAACCGCTGCACTTAACACGGATAACGCCGAAGGCAACGCATACCTGTCTGTAGTAGGCATGATGCTGCCAACCAACGATGGGTTCATCGGTTTGAACTCAGTCAACATCCCGACCGAACCTGGCACCTATACATTCAACGTGAATGCCTACGATGCCGGCACCGAAGCAAACGATGAAATCCGCGGCGGTGGTGCACCAGGTACACCTGGTTTCCCTGCACCTGGCCCGGTTGATGAAGCATCCGGCATGAACGGCACCGGTGTGGCAGCGACAGCGGAAGGCTTTGTACATATTCACCGCAACGTTATTGGTGATACCGACGCTGGCGGTGGTGCCAGCGATATTGATGCCACTGTGCATCGCTGGTTGAACCCGGTTGCGCGCGTCACCATCACCGTTAACTAGGAGATGCACGTGAAGACTCTTAAGAATATTTTTGCGACGGCTTCGATCGGCGTGTTGATCACCGCGTGTGGTGGAGGCGGCAGTTCGTTTACGCCTGCAGTACCCACCATTCCGGCACCGCAGCCGGACCCGATACCCATGCGAATGTTTGAAGTGAGCGTGGTTAACCTCACCGCAGGCCAGCCTTTTTCACCGATTGCACTCGTGGCACATGATTCCACTTACAGTGCCTTTGATATTGGCGCGGCTGCAACGACAGGTCTTGAAGAGCTGGCGGAAGGTGGCGACAACACCAGCTTCCTCGATGAGGCAACTTCAAGTGACGCGGTCATTACCACGGTCAGTGCGAGTGGTGTGTTACCACCAGGCGCTACTGAGATGATGATGTTGGAAGTCAGTGATGATGTGGTTGGTGCTTACCTTTCCGGTGTCACCATGCTGGTGAATACCAACGATGCGATCACCGGTTTCCGTGGTGTCGATATTGCAGCCATGGAGGTGGGTGATTCCGTTCGGATGACCACCATCGGCTATGACGCTGGCACCGAAGCCAACACGGAAGCGGCCGGCACGATTCCGGGCCCGGCAGATGGCGGTGAAGGCTTTAACGAAGCGCGTGACGACCTGAGTGACATTGTTCGTGGTCACCCTGGTGTACTCAGCCAGGACGATGGGCTTGCCTCATCGGTACTGACCGAAGCGCATCGTTGGGATAATCCAATCGCGCGTGTAACAATTTCACGTGTCGAGTAGTCAGTACCTCATTATGACTACTCTGGAGGTCTCTCCTGAAAGCATTGGCGCAATTGTCCGGTCTGTGACAGTTGTGCCTTTGCTGTTCAGGGAAAATGAGGATGACTGTACCCACCACGCAACCGGCTACCGCGCCGGTACCCCAGGGCTTCTACGGATCGGAGATTCCCGTGACTGAGGCGAAACGAATCCTGGTTGTCGAAGATGATCGCGATATAGCAGAGCTGCTTGCACTCCACCTTCGAGATCATTACGCCCACGTGCAGCTATGTGGTTCCGGTACCGAAGGGCTGGAGTACGCCCGCCAGGAATCCTGGGATCTGATCCTGCTGGATATCAGGTTGCCGGGTATGGATGGACTTGAGATCTGTCGCCGTATTCGCGCTGAAGAGGATTATGTGCCGATCATCATGCTCACCAGCAAATCCACCGAGTTTGATCACGTGCTTGGTCTCGAAATGGGTGCAGATGACTACGTGACCAAACCTTTCAGCGTGATGACGCTGATGTCTCGTGTTAAAGCCATGCTGAGGCGCGACGCGATCATGAAGCGAACCCGCGAACCGGAAAGCGATCATATTGCCCACGGGACGATAAGCATCCAGGTGAACAAGCGCCAGGTCAGTATTTCCGGTGAGGCCATAGAGCTGACCGCAAAAGAATTTGATCTGCTCAGCCACTTTGTCCGACACCCCGGCGACGTGTTCAGTCGTGCAGAACTACTCGATGAGGTCTGGGGCTACGGCCACGAAGGCTACGAGCACACAGTCAACTCACACATCAATCGACTGCGCCTGAAGATAGAAGAAGATCCAACCGACCCGCGATTTATCCAGACCGTGTGGGGCGTCGGTTACAAGCTAGGTGAATAACCCCATGTTCCGAACGCTGTACGCAAAGCTTGCGCTCACCCTGTTATTGCTGACGACAGCGTTGACGCTTCTCCTGCTGACCATCTCTTACAACGTCAGTGATACCTACTCACAGGAGGTGACGCAAAAGCTGAACCAGAGTATTGCGATGTACGTGACCGAACAGCAGCAGCTGATCGATGAAGGTGTGGTTAACACGGCTGCCATCGAGGAGTTGGGCAGTCGCATGATGACCATCAACCCGACGGTTGAAGTCTATGTGATTGATGATGAGGGCAAGATACTAGGTCACGTGATCCCGAAGGAAGCCATGGCACGCGATGAAGTTGCCCTGGAACCTGTTGAACAGTTTCTTTCGGGTGAGGTGGCATTACCGATCACTGGCAGTGATCCACGTAACGTCGGTGTAGAAAAAGTCTTTTCAGCATCTCCCATCGTCGATGACGGGGAAACGGTTGGTTATCTTTATGCGGTATTGGGCGGTGAGAAGTATGACTCGCTGCAGAGCATGGTTGAGGAAAGCTACATCCTGCGCGTAGGTACTTTTGTGATTGTGGGTAGTCTGCTGGTTGCCCTGCTTGCCGGCGCAATCGTATTTTTTGTGCTGACAAGACGTCTTGTACAACTTCGCAACAACGTCGAAGCGTTTCGTGCAGCTGATCCCTCTGATGAAATTTCTTTCTCAGCACCCGCAAAGCTTCGCGATGAGGTGGATGACCTCGGCCATGCCTTCCATGATATGGCGACCAATATCCGCCAGCAGTTTCGAGCCCTGCAAACCCTGGATGCCACTCGCCGCGAGCTTATCGCTAACGTCTCCCATGATCTGCGCACGCCGCTTGCTTCGATGCAGGGGTATCTCGAAACCCTGATCATCAAAGATGATGAGTTGAGTGCAGATGATCGCCAGGAATATCTGAAAACTGCCCACAAGCACAGCAGGCGGCTTAACGACCTGATCAGTGAATTGTTTGAACTGGCCAAATTGGATTCAGGTGCGATGGAGCTGAAAGCGGAGCCCTTCTCGCTGATGGAGCTTGTGCATGACTGTGTACAGGATTTCCAGTTACAGGCGTCTGAAAAAGATATCGAAATGAAAATTTCTGCAGATGACCAGAACTGCTTTGTGAACGCGGATATCGGACTCATCCAGCGCGAGAACCTGCTGGATAACGCGCTGCGCCACACGCCGCAAGGTCATTCGGTGACGGTGCGCGTTTCAGACAGTGATCAGCGCGCCCTCATAGAAGTGTCAGATACGGGCCACGGTATTGCACAGCATGAGATCCCCCACATTTTTGAACGCTACTACTACACCCAGCCGGAAGAGCCTACTGAAAAGCTTGGCTCAGGGTTAGGCCTTGCGATCGTCAAACGTATCCTCGAGCTGCACGAATCGACCATCCAGGTGACGAGCGAGCTGAATCGAGGCACGCGCTTCACGTTCGACCTGCCGCTGCAGGCAGCCTGAGGTTACTGATGGAGACGATCACCAACTGGTACCTTGAAGGATATCTTGGTAACGCAAACAGCCTGAGTCGTGTCCACATAAATCACTTTCCTTTCCAGGTGGGTCGCCAGTCTGGTCTGGGTTTCACAGTCCCGAGTGATTCTGTTTCCCGCTTTCACGCGGAGATTAACCGCGCAGAGTCTGGTCTGACGGTAGTCGACTATGGTTCCACTAACGGCACGTTTGTTAACCGGGATCCGCTGATCAGGGAAATGATCACACCGCTCAATCATGGCGACATAGTTCACTTTGGTGATTTTGAAGTGCGGCTGATTGTAGAGAAGACTGTAGTGCACTCCGCCGTGGATAATTCTGCCATGACGGTCGTGGGTATCGAGGGGCTGTCCGACCAGTTGCCAACCGGCTACCACGAAATGCAGGAGCTGATCCGTGACGAGGCGGTTGTACCTTTCTTCCAACCGATTGTTGCAGCAGCTGATGACAGCATTCACGCGTATGAGATTCTCGGCAGGGGCAGGCATGAAAAACTCTCCGAAAGTCCCGGCCCGCTCTTCATGATTGCCGAGAGTTTTGATCTTGCCGTGAACCTGTCAGAGCTGTTTCGAGAGAAAGGCGTGAGCAAGGCGGCGGAGATTGGTCCGGGCAGAAAGTTCTTCCTGAATATTCACCCGGATGAACACTACGACAATGACCGCCTGCTGCGGCAGATGGCATCTTTAAGGGAAGCACATCCTGAGGTAGACCTCGTACTCGAGAGTCATGAGGAATCCGCCCCCGATCTTGATGGCATCAAGGAGATGATCAAGGTCCTCGAATCGATTGATGTTGAGTTTGCTTACGACGATTTCGGAGCAGGGCAGGCACGCCTGCTGGAGCTGGTGGAAGCGCCAGCTAACTACCTTAAGTTCGATATCGCCATGGTGCGAGGCATTGATCAGGCACCGGCGGCCAAAAGAGAAATGGTTGCCTCACTGATCGAGCAGGCTAAAAACGTTGGCACACTAACCCTGGCGGAAGGGCTCGACCGCGAGGAAGAGGTGGTCGCCTGCAAAGAACTCGGCTTCGACTACATACAGGGCTTCTACTTCGGTAAACCCGCCGACACACTCCTTTCCCCCTGAAAGTTGGGGTCAGAGTCAGGTGCCAGTGTCAGTGAGTCGATCTGGTGCCTGGCTTTGACCCCGGGTTTCTTCTGCTAATTCGATGAAACCGCGTTCCTTTCTACCCAAAGTTTCAACACGCCGACCAGGATGAGATAGACGATCACGCCTATTGCCGCAGCGATGAATGCAACAACAAGTGAGAACGTAAGCAGCAACTTTGGAAATCCCTCAGCCGCGGCATCATCAATCATCCATCTGCAGACCAGCAGCGCCAGGCCGAGAATCTCAAACCAGGCAATGAGGACTTTTTCCGGCACTGTGTAGCTCGTGAGGACTCCAGCGAGGGAGGTAATGTCGCCAGGTAATCCACGCGTTAAGGCCCAGCCGATGGTAAACACCGCAAACAGCACCAGCGGGATAATACGGCTACCGACGATGAGGAGGGTGCGGCGGAGTCTAGTTGTTTCCTTCATGTAAGAAGCAGCCAACAGCATCAGCCACCCCAGGATGAAAAGGTTGGTGAATGATCCGAATACGATTTCGTGATCGAGGAACAACATGAAGTTTCTACCTGCGCCTCAACCGTGCCGACGATTGCGCAGCTGCAGGAGAACCTTCTCAAACGTCGCAAGATCACCCGCATCAACGTTTTCGAGACCGAGTTCGTTAAAAAAGTCCGTCAGAACAACCTCCACATCTGAGAGAAGTTGTTTTCCACCATCTGTGATAGTGGCAAGGCTCTGCCGGGCGTCCCGTTGGTTTTTCACTGTCGATACATAACCGAGCTTTTCAAGAGGCCGCAACGCACGGGTCACGCCGGAGGGGGTCAGCGAGACCGCGTTGGCCAGTGCTACTCGTGTTAATCCCGCTTCTGCTGACTGTAACGTGCGCAATAACCTGTATTCGCTGAACGTGACGCCGCGAGAAAACGACAACGTGCCGTCGAGGCGTCGCTCTAACAAGGAAGCTGTATCGAGCAGTTGCAGGGTAAGTGTTTCGGCTTTGATGGTTTGCTTTTTCATTCGTGCATAATACGTGACCAATCACGTATTATGCAAACATAAATTCGAATGTAGACATCCAGGGAAACTGAGATGTTAAGCACTTCCCCAGCCACTGCGGTTGCAGACGGTTGCCCATAACCGCGATATGATCGTTGAATGACAGCACAACCAACGCTGCTCTACTTCGATATCAGGGGTAGGGCACAGCCTATCCGCATGCTTTTGAGTTACCTGAATGTTGATTTTTCTGACAGGCAGGTGACGATGCAGGAGTGGGAAAGCGTTCGATCTACAACGCCCTTCAAACGTATGCCCGTCTACACTGATGCTGACGCCGAGATCCCAGAGTCCTTTGCCATCATGAACTATCTTGGTCGTAAGTATGATCTGTGTGGTCATTCGGCTGCTGAGCGTATTCGTTGTGATGTCACAACGGAGGCCTGGCGGGACTATGGCAATAGAATCGCCAACGTGTTCGGTGCGCTGTCTGAGTCTGAAGAGGCGAGACAACGTTTTCTGAAAGAAGAACAGCCCGTCTTGTTGGCAGACCTCGAGAAGTACTATTTGGAAAATGAAGCGAGAGCATCTTATTGGGCTGGAGACTCGTTGACGATCTGCGACTTTGTCGCGTTCCACTCTATTGATGGTGTTATGCGGCAGTTTCCTTCTTTACTTGGAAGTTACGGTGCTTTAGAACGCTTCCACGAGTTTTTTGCCGCGCTCCCTGGTATTCAGGCGTATCTCGAATCACCCCGGAGGCCGGCGGCATTGTTTTATGGGCCTAAGGGAAAAATATACCCACGAGACTAGTCGCAGCGTTGCAGCAGGTAGCGGGGTGGTTCGGAGTGATAAAGGCGTGACCGGATGAGGAGTGAAGTATGACCAGCATATTGGAATTTGGTCGGGACGTCCTGAAGCAGGAGGCCCTCGGTGTTGGGCAGTGTGCGGATATGCTTGGCGCCAGTTTCGAAGATACCGTACGGGAAATTCTCGACTGTGAAGGCTATGTTGTGGTCTGCGGTGTGGGTAAGCCCTGGCTCATCGCCCAGAAGATCAGCGCAACCATGGCGAGTACTGGTACGCCCAGCTTCCCCCTTCATCCAAGTGAAGCCCTGCACGGGGACCTGGGTAGAATCAGTTCAAACGACATTGTGTTGTTGTTATCAAACAGCGGGTCCAGTGTGGAGATATTGAGTGTCATCGACCCTTTAAAACGTATCGGTTCGAGGCTCATTGCCGTCACGTCACAAGCGGATTCGCCGCTCGCCAAGGCTTCAGACGTTGTGCTGAACATGGGCGATGTGCCGGAGGCCTGTCCGATTGGTATGGCGCCCAGCGTTTCAACTACCACGATGCTTGCGTTGGGCGATGCAATTGCACTTACCACGATGAAGCAGCGTGATTTCGGCAAAGAAGACTACGCCCGTTATCACCCGGGCGGTGCGCTGGGTCGAAGCATGATGATCGCATCTGAAGTCATGCAGCCAATTGAAGCCACGGCCACGGTTCAGAGCAACGCCAGCGTTAAAGATGCGCTCAACAAGATTACAGAGCAAAAAACAGGCACGGTCTTTGTTATACAGGCAGGTACACTTTCGGGTGTATTCACCGATGGTGATTTAAGAAGGCATATCGAAGACGAGAACCTCTTGAGCCAGCAAATCGAAGAGGTGATGACGCCAGACCCGCTCCGTTGTACCGGGGATGAGTTAGTAACTGAAGTGCTCTACAGGATGCAGGATAAGCGAGTTGGTGAAATCGCGGTGGTGGACAAAGAGAATCAACTGCAAGGCCACATCGCGTTGAAAGATCTTGTTTCTATGCGCTTTGTGTAGGTACCTCTCGTCAGGCGCACCAGCGAAGCCGAGGGATCTGATTCTCGCGAGACCCGGATCTCTCAGCGCCGAACCTGCGGCTGATCTGTTCGAGATGACGGCAGATTCCGTCAAAGACCAAAATATTCTTTCAGGCTTTTGCCCGCATGAAAGAGTTCGTTCACCTCTTCGGCGTTCAAGGCGCGATCAAACATAGCCAACTCATCCAGGCTACCAACAAACGGTCCCATGCCGAGTCTTATTGCTGTTTGTTGTATGTCCCAGGTGAGCTTCTCCGGGATGAACCCGGTGGCGCCTTGATAGATTCCATTCAGGTACAACCGGCCCCGACCAGCCTGTTCGGTGTCGTTTATTGATTCCCATGTGACAACGACATGAGTCCAATCTGCTTCCGAAAAAGGAGGTAGCGCCACTTTATGCAAGCGAAAGAAGAACGCTTCCGCTTGACCACCCTGGCCGTCTGGATCCCACTCCACCTGGTTTCCAAAAATCCCCAGGCGAAAATCCGGGGGTTCGTCGTTCTTTGTAAAATCAATCCAGATACTCGAGTCGGTTGCGCCCTTGTCTCCGATCTGGACGGGGTCAGCATATTTCCCACCCATTTTTGATGGATCTGCTTTGATCCAGATTGAAAAACTCCCGTCGAACCTGTCCTCGGAATACCGGACGTTTTTAACCGCAGGGTAAAACGCGAAACCGTGAGGATCCGGTTCATGAAAAACAAGTGCTCCTCCGAATCGACCGGCGGCAGCCTCCAGTGTTACCGAAGAATCTCCCAACCCGGGATGTACGTCGTACGAAATGTTTTCTCCCTGGACTGTGCCTTTAAGGGTATGCAACGTACTCACACCCTTTGCAAAATCAGCGTCAATCCCGTGATCAAAACATGCCAGCAACAACAAGCTTTCTAATAGTGAATTCATCTGTCACCAACCCGTCTGATGAGCCATGGTCCCGACAAGATTAGTCAATCATCCTGGCAGTTACCAAGCATGAATTGGCAATGTTTATCTGTGAACTTATCGAGGCGAGCCCCAGGATAAGGAAGGCTGCCGGTGATGAAAGGATCGTTATCCCCCGTGGCTCACGTAGTGACCCCAGGCTAAGACGAGTCGGCATCTCTGCGAGCTGGGTCAACTTCGTGGATGAATATCCCGTATCCGTCTGCAGGGTGTTCGACTGAAGCCAGGTCTAGAGCGTGAGCAATAGAGCCTCGGTGATAGGAGCCGTGATTGACGACATGAAACAGGATTTCTTCTACGGTTAGAGCACCAGGCTTCCCGTCAGCAAACACAAAGGAGATTAGGTTCTGGGGCTCGTCATCAGCAAGTTCACTAACATAATTGGAGTACCACCCACCTGATGAGGTCAGGCGTTCTTTTAACTCGGCGTAGCCAGGAACCACCGCTGAGTTTGTCGCATTGTGTGGTGCGGAAGCACCCTCAAGCCTGGAGCGGAAGAGTTCGTCAACGATCACGATATGGTTAACCTGTTGGAGAACAAAAGCATATTTCTCGGGAAAAGAATCAGACTCGACCTTCTCTATTGCCTCCAGGGTTCGCCTATCGGCCCATTCTTTGTACGCGAATCTTCTTTTAAACATAGTAGTCCCAAGTTGATCTAGATTTTCTCTTTTAGAGATTTGACTTTAGCACCGCGCAATAGGCCCAGTAGGAATACCCTGGCTCAAGTCCGTCACAACTATTATGTCTTGTTTTTGTTGCATAGCTGTCATACCCAGTTCTCAGGTAGTATCTCCAAAAACCAATAGAGAGCAGTCATGAGCTTCAACAAATTGACCTGGGGTGTGAAAGCCAGTTTCAGGAGTTACGTGGAAGGTGTTGGCGGGTCGATCACAGCGGGTGATGGCGCGACACGTGAAGACGATGGAACCTTTGTGTTTGAGGCTGTCCCTGGCGGTGATCTGGCTTTCGCGGCAGATGGCACGGCAACCGGGTCAATGCAGTTCAAAGGCACGATTACCTTTGATGCGCACGGCGGTATGCTCAAGTCGACCCTGACGGAACTGGCACTCGAAGCCGGGGAAGACGGGCTGATGCTGACTGTCCTCGAAGCGCCGATGAATCAGGGGCGCTGTGCAATCGCCAAGCTGGGTCCGGCTGAAGTAGGGGAGGGCAACGCTGTGTTTGCGCCGACAGAGATCACAATGGATGGTATGTACCAGATCGCGGACAACTATCCGCCGGGCACGGAATTGGACCCGATTCGACTGGACTGAGACTGCTTCAGTCAGTTCGTTTTAGTCGTATAGGCCTCTTTGCTCTGTAGCTGGGCCACATATTGTTGGAACGGCTTGCTGAACAGGTGGCCATTCTCCTCCCAGAACTCCCCCGCAATCGTCGATAGCTGCCGCTCGATTCTCACGCCATAGGCGTGGTGAATCGGTTCCGGCAGATTCCCTGCAATGTATTGGAAGTACTGGTTTTCATAGTTCGAAAAGACGCCCATCCACATGAGCTCTATTCGGAGAGCGTCTTCGGTTGATAGTTCCAACCCATCGGCAGCCCGCGCGAGGGCAGGTGCAAGTCCCTCATTGGTTGCGTTCTCAAAGTAGGTGTTGGATGTCTGCGCCAGGACACTCTGGACGGTGCTTGCTTCAATAGCTTTGTTGGTCAGGCCGATCTGGTAGCCGAGATAAACCAGCGAAACAATGACCGCAAGCGCGCTCACCACCTGTGCGATATCTGCAAGGTCTGACAGTTTGATTTTCATTGCTTCAGGTTAACAATGAAGTTGGTCCCGTGCCATGGTTCAACTTTGCTGAAGTGTTCCCGATCGATTGAGCTTCAACGGACAATCGTTAACCACTTGCATAGAATGTTGCCTCCTGATGTTTTCTTACGGCGTAGCCAATGAAAATCATGTGCCTCAACGGCTGGGGCGGGGTGCTGCACAAGGAATTGACAACGTTCCTGCAGCAATCCGATCCCGATGTGCTGTGTTTGCAGGAGGTTGTGCACACGCCGGGTACCAGCAAAGACTGGCTGACCTATAAAGATGGTGAGCATGTCCTGCCACAGCGCGCGAACTTCTTCAGCGATATCAGCGGTGTGTTACCCGATCACGAGGCGATCTTCTGTCCCGCTGCCCAGGGGGTGTTGTGGGATGAAGACATCGCGATAGATTCCCAGTGGGGCCTCGCGACATTTGTCAGGCGCGAACTGCTGATTGTCGAACAGGAACAGGCGTTCGTTCATAAGCAGTTTTCTCCACATTCATATGGAGATCATCCGCGTTCGAGAAATGCCCATCGAGTGACGATCTTCGATTATGAGAAGGATCGACCTGTCTCCATCCTGCATACCCATGGCCTCCGAGATGTCGAAAACGGAAAAGCAGACACCCCGGCGCGCAGGCAACAGGCTGAAAAACTCCTCCACATGATCAGGCGTTGCCATCACGACCACCCGGTCATTGTGTGTGGCGATCTTAATGTGGAGCCGCGTAGTGAAACGCTCGAGATGATAACGGAGGAGGGCTTTACAGAGCTCGTAACGTCGCGGGGTTTCGACGGGACTCGCACGGCGTCCTACAAGAAACCTGGCCGGTTTGCGGACTATCTGTTCGTTAACGCTGCGACCGCAGTTCTTGAGTTTGATGTGCTGGCGGCGCCCGAGGTGTCTGATCATTGCCCGCTGGTCCTGCAGATTTAGCTGATACTGCGGTGATCAGGGTAAATTGAATTATTTCTTGAACATGTTCATTAATTAACTTATTGTCTGCCCATCGCTCGTGCTGAGGTCAATTCTGTGTCCGTTCAGCACTAATTTAAACCGGCTCAAGCGCCAGACAAAAGGAATGCTCATGACACTGCTGAACGACCCAAGACCCATCTCCGCTGATTCACATGCCCTGGAAGGCCCCGAGGTGTTTGAAGGTTTGGCGGATCGCTTTGGCGACGATGCCCCTCGCGTTGTGCACAGCGACGGCAAAGGTGATTACATCACCATCCCAAACAACCCCAAGCGTTCACGTAATGTGGCGGTGATGGCGCTTGCGGGCACACGACTCGATTATGAAACCCCGCTGCCGAGGGAGTTTGCATCGAAGCCTGGTGCGGGTTCGATTGATGATCCGGAGATCCAGGCCTATTTCACTGGTGGCTATGCAGCCATGCGTCCAGGCTTGACCGACGGCGCGCGTCGCCCGGATGATCAGGACATTGATGGCGTATCGGCTGAAATTCTCTATCCGGGTTGGTTCCCGATGTTCAGCCTGCCGAACCTTGAGCTGCTGGTAGCGCTGCAGCAGAACTACAACAACTGGATGCACAATCAACAGGTGGCATCGAATGGCCGACTGGTTGGTTTGGCTGCATTGCCAGTTCAGCTGCCCGAAGTTGCTGTTGAAGAACTTGAGCGCGTCATCAAGCTCGGTTTCAAAGGCATTGTGATTCCTTCCAACGCACCGCGTGGCCGAAAGTACAGTGATGAAGAGTACGATCCCATGTGGGCACTGGCTGAAGAAGCAGGTTTGCCGATCGCGTTTCATGTTGCCTGTATGTCGCACTCGCCTGATTGGCTGAAAGCAATGAAAGATCGTGATCCGATTGTTCAGTATGCGGGCTCACCTGCACTCATTCACGACACATTGATTGAACTGATGGTCCGCGGCGTCTGTGCAAAACATCCCAACCTCAAGTTTGTACTGGCTGAGTTTAATGCCGGCTGGGTTGCGCATTGGCTCGACAAGGTGCAGCAGGGCTGGGCGCGAGAGTTTGCGCGTGATTCCTCCAGCACACCGCCGGTCGACGTACTCGAGATCTGGAAGCGGCAGTTCTATGCAACGATCGAAGATGATCTTGCGGCACTGCGAACACGTGAGACCATCGGTGAAGAGACGCTGCTCTGGGGCTCCGATTATCCTCACACCGATTCCACCTGGCCCTGCTCAACCCAGGTGCTTGATGAGATGTTCCAGGATTACTCTGCCGAGACGAAGGATAAGATCACGCGCACCAACGTCGCGAATCTTTACTCCTTGTAATCCCGTAAGAGCGCCCTTGTCTGTCAGTCAGATGAGGGCGCCTTTCTGTGGTCTACCCCGGTTTGTGTGATCAAAAGCGCCACACCAACCAGTGAGATTCCCTTCAAAAACGAAGCCTGCTGGATAAGACGCCAGGCCTCGTCCTCTGCATGCATCATCTCGTAGCCGTGAACGACGAACGTCACCGGTAGGAGAAACACGATCAACAACCAGCCGCCGAGTCGCGGTCGCCAGTTGAACATGATCATGCCCGCTGCGGCGAGTTCAACGACACCCGAGACCAGTACCCTGAACACAGCAAAGGGAAAGCCGTCAGGCATCAATCCCACGTAGTAGGGGATGTCCGTAAAGTGCGTTACCCCTGAAAGAAAAAAGAGGGACGTAAACAACGCGCGGGCTGTCAGCGTGAGATACACGTGGTTTGGCAGGCGGTGTTCGTTAAACATATCGAGCTCCTGTTTTACTCCACCCGGTAGGTTCGTTGGGAAAAGAGAAACCAGGCGAACAGGCCAACCGAAACCAGTTCGAATACGAGCAGCCCAACAATATGTTCATGGGGTACGCCCAGGGCGAAGATACTGGTAAGTCGCCCGAATGCGAAACCGCCCATAAACAGACATGCGATGACGGTTGATGTTGAACAAAACTCACTCGAGACAAAGCCGAACGCAATCGCTGCGCCCAGTGTGATAAAGAGACCCCCGTAGGCGCCCCGATACATGTTGTCCTCGGATGCGCCATGGGCGGTGAGCTCGTAGCGAGCCAGCAGCGGGTTTGGATCGATGCAGTAGGCGGCACCGATCAGGCAAACGCTGATGCCGGTCAGAAGCAACAGGTAGCGATGTGCAGTCTGCATGTCAGGCCTCGCTCGCCCGCCGGGCTTCCTGGGCGGCAAACCACTCGGCTTCTTCGCCTGGCTCCGGCATGATCTCCCCACCTTCCAGCACCCAGCTGGCTGGTGTCTCAGCAATCATCGCATCAACCTCAAATTCACCGACACTGCCTATCTCTGCGAGTGAAGCGCGGATGGCGTTTGCGATCTGGTCCTTTTGTTCGTTTGAACGACCTTTACGAATGGTGCCGCGCACGAACAGTGTTTTGTCATCCAGCGGAAACTGCGGCGCTTCTTCAAAGAAGACGGCATGGACGAAGATCGGTGGCGCGCCGGTGACGCTGCAGTGAATGTCAGTAATGGCATTGGCGATTTTTGCTTTGGCGTCCTGGTCGAGGGCGCCGGTTTTTGTGTTGCAGATGTAAAGGGGCATGGCGGTTTCCTTAGTGTTGTACAGGGTCAGAGATCACAGCAACGATTTCATCAACGCTGCAACCGGTCTCGTTGGTCCAGAGAGTGACGAACTCTCGCAGCAGCGACTCCCTGCGTTCTGGGGTGAGGTTTTCATTCGCAGTCATCGCAACGACTGAAGAAGTGGAAGGTTTACCGGCTGTAAAGCCGTTGCCTTTTGGCACGGGGATCCAGGCGATCTGGGCGGCTTCGCCCAATCTTGCTGTGGCAAACCTGTTGAGAAGGGCGCTCAGGTCTTCCTTGTGAAGATCCGGCGACTGACCTGCCTGAACAAAACATGTGCAGTTGATCATGATGGGTTCCTGTTTGAGTGTGGTTGCATGATAAAACCATACGGTAGCATATTGCAACCTATTAGTTTTATAAAGAAACCTGCGGTAGAATCGCTGCCATGAAATACAAATCGTACAAAGGCATGAATTGCTCGATGGCGCAGGCTCTCGATGCAATTGGAGAACGTTGGGCGCTGCTGATCCTGCGCGAGGCGTTCTATGGAAAAACGCGCTTTAACCAGTTTCTTGAAGAGCTGGGTATCGCCCGCAACATACTGTCGGCAAGGCTGAATCACCTGGTGGAGGAGGGCATTCTGGAAAAGCGCCCCGCTAGCGAAACATCGCACACCGAGTATGTGCTGACCGATGCCGGCCGGGCGTTACGCACGGTGATCATCTCGTTGATTCACTGGGGCGATGAGTTCAGGCCGAACCCCAAGGGGGAGCGATTTCACTTTATAGATGCAGAAACGGATGAGCCGATTCGAAAAATGGGGATCTACACGGAAACGGGTTCAGAAGTTAAGCCGGGTAACGTGAAGGTGATTCCCGGGCCTGGTCTTGGTGCCTGACGTTATCGTGTTGGTTCGAACATCCGAAGAAACACAGGCTGCAATTTGAAAAACCTGGTCCGAGTCAGTGTGCTGTTGTTTGTGCTGGTGGTGATCTCAGCGCTGTATTATGTAAAACCTATCCTGAACTCCGCCGTTGCCCTTGCCGCGCGACAGTCCTGCTCGCTTAAGTTTGCGGCAGGTATTCCCCTTTCTCTCGCTCGTGACACATACGTCGATCGCCACATCAGGCCACTTGGGCCTTACGTATCTATTGAATTGAACGAGGCAGCCGAGTCTGCCCACGCCTCACTCCTGGGTGTGATCTCTTCAACGGCGATTCATCAACCTGGCTATGGCTGTGTGCTCCATCACGGTCAGGACATCGTGAAGCTCTCGCCATACGAACTCGTCGCATCGCAGCCAGTGCCGATCAACGAACGGGTCGCCAATGCAAATTTTGACGTGGAAGCGCTTCGTGCGGTGATTGAAGCATCGTTTAAAGAGCCAAATGCACAGCAACCCCGACAGACGATGGCGGTGCTTGTGCTCAGCGATGGTGAGCTGGTTGCAGAGAAATATGCTGATGGGGTTACGCAGCAAACACCGTTACCCGGCTTTTCCATGGCCAAAAGTATGACCGCCACAATGATCGGATTGCTGGTGTCACATCAGAAGCTCGACGTGTTGTCCGTTGTCCCGAACGCGGGGAGGCTCAGCGAGGCTGGCGTCACCTACGACCAGTTACTACGGATGATCTCCGGGATTGGTGTAGATGAGACTGGCTCTGGACGCGACAAGAACTCGATCATGCTCACACAAACCCATGATTCAGCGCAGTATGCGGTCCAACAGGGGTTGCACGATGGCCCTGGTGAAACCTACGAGTACACCGGGGGGAACGCGGTTGTATTGTCGAAGCAGTTTGTTGAAATTGCAGGCGAAGGCGATGCATCCGCTGCATATGAATTTCTGGCTGAGAAGTTATTGCGCCCTCTTGGCATCAGTTCTGTTGTATTGGAGACAGATGGGGTCGGGACCTTCCTCGGTTCGTCTTTCATGCTGGCAAGTGCCCTGGATTGGGCAAAGCTGGGCCAGTTATATCTACAGGATGGCGTTTGGGAAGGAACAAGACTCCTACCGGTGGAGTGGACGCGATACGTCAGCACAAAAACGCCCCAGTCTGCCGAGCGAGATTATGGTGCCGGGTTCTGGGTTGCTGAAACCGGCGGAAGAGACAGCCGCCATGAACATTTACCGCAACCTCCCCAGGACGCCTTCTTCATGCACGGCATGATGAATCAAGCCGTCTACATACTGCCTGGCCAGTCACTGGTTGTTGTCAGGCTTGGGGCGACGCGATCTTATCTGGAATCCGGAGAATGGGAACTGCTTGCTGGTGTGCTGAGTGCCTACAAACATGACAGCGAGCGTGCCCGGACTCCTGAACAAAGAGGGAGTAAGGCGCCTGACTAGGTCTGCTTCAGATAGGGGTTGCGGCGTTTTTTGGTTCTGACCGAAAAAATCAGCGGTGCCAGCAGCAGCACAACAAGTGCAACAATCTGTCGTCTGCTAAGCCAACGAGATGGCTCGAGAATGGCAATATCAGGATGCTTCGCGTCGTAGTGAACGGTCACACTTGCCCCACGTGGAAACTTCCCTAACAACTCGTCGACACGCTCCGTCTTATAGCCCCTTGCCACGCTTTCGCTTCGGTATTCGATATCGTTGACGAGATAAACGTACTCAATATGGTATGCATTCATCCTTCGCCCCCTCCAACCAATCACGTGGATTGGTTCTGATGTGACGATCTCGCCGTTTGTTGTCGATGACCTCTCGTAGTAGAGAAGCTCAAACAAACTGGTGAACAAGCCACTAACGAACTGCGCAACGCAAACGAAGAAAAAGAGTGCCGTCAGGTATGGGGCCAATCGAACTGTCACGGTCAAATCAGGACGCTAGTAGTGTCCTCAGGGAAGTTTCAGCATTTCAGGTTCATGTCCTTTGGTACGCAGCCAATCTCGCAGCGCATAGCCGGTCCCAGTTGGCCAGGCGACACACTCCGCTGGATCCATCAGCCGATACCGATCCAATTCTTCGTTCAGCGTGATCGTGCCGGTCGCTTTCACGTGATAGCCGATGATGACCTGGTTAAGGCGATCAAAACCGTAAACGCCGATCAGTGTCGGTGGTTCTGCATCCAGGTCGAGCTCTTCCTTTACCTCGCGTACCGCGCAGTCAGCCGGTGCTTCCTGCCGGTCGACAAACCCGGTAATCAGGCCATAAAAATCACCTTTCCATGCGCGATTGTGCGCGAGGACAACCTGACCCTCATATTCAACAACCATCGCGGCAACAGGGGTAGGGTTGTCATAGTTAACAAAGCCGCAAGCGGCTGAACACTCAATGCGATCTTTGGTACGTTCGAAGAGTGGTGAGGCGCACATGGGGCAGTACTTGTATCTGTTCATACCGTTGAAGGAGTACCTTGCAAAACTAAACGCAAGTGTAGATGAGACAAAGGCCTCACGGCCAGTTGTTACCTTGGTTCGAGCCTGTAAGAATGATTTGTGTTGAGGGTCATCAGCATCCAATTTCCAAGAATAAGGAAAACAATATGCGGGAAATTGTCAGTTCTACGAACGAGATCACACCAGCCTGGTTGACTGAGGTACTTCAGTCGCGTGGGCTTCTGAAGTCGTCGGTCAGTGATGCGGACATCGAAATCATTGGTGAAGGCGTTGGGCTGATGGGGGAACTCGCGAGGCTCAGGCTCAGCTATGCAGATGATGAAGACCTGCCGCCGACGATGATTGCGAAGACCGCCATCCAAAGTGAGAACATCCAGGTGGCGAGGATCCTTGATTTCTACAACCGCGAGGTGAACTTCTACAACCATTATGCAGATCTCTGTGGTTTGAATGTGCCAGCCAGTTACTACGGTGCGGTTGATCAGGAGACTTATGACTGCGTCCTGCTCATGGAGGATCTCGGCAACGTCTCGCCGCGGGATCAGGTGATCGGGGGTTCTGCAGAAGAGGCAGAGAGCGCGATCAAGCGAATTGCCGGTATGCATTCACGCTGGTGGGGCAAGGCGGACGACGACTGGCTCTACCCGATGACCAGCGATGCCGGTGCGGAGCCGCTGCAGAACATGTTGTACCAGCCCTCAGTTGATCCGACGATTGAAAAGTTTCGTGAGTTCCTTGACGACAAATCCATTTCACTGTTGAAGCGGGTTGGGGATACCTTTCCAGAGTACTGGTCCCGACACATGCAGGGGACAGATACGTTTATTCATGGCGACTTCCGCCAGGACAATATGATTTATCCGGAGAATTCGCTCGATGCGAAGATTATTGATTGGCAGATCTCCGGTCGAGGCAAAAGCGTTTTCGATATCACCTACTTCATGTGCCAGAGCCTGCCAGCCACACTGCGCCGGGATATTGAGAAAGACCTTATCCAGATGTACATCGATGAGCTGAACCAGCATGGGGTGACGGACTACAGTGTTGATGCCTGCTGGCAGGATTACCGGCGCATGATTCTAGGGTGCCTGGTATATCCGGTTACGGTATGCGGCAGTCTTGATCTTGCTAACGAGCGTGGACGGGCGCTGGCTGAGTGCATGCTGGAGCGGAATCTTGCGGCGATTGATGAGCTGAACTGTGCGGAGTTTGTTCAGTAGAGTTCGTCGTATCGACCGGGTCACGCTGACCGGAGCAGGCGTTAGTCTGCGGAGCGGAGACATCTTTCCCGTTGCTCGCGAGCATAAGATCCCTCCACTTCGGTCGGGATGACGGCGTGCGTGGTTGGTATGACGTAGTGTGGCCTCTCCTAAAACCCACGTCATGTCGACCGTAGCAGACGCTAGTCTGCGGAGCGGAGACATCTTTTCCTTTGCTCGCGAGCAAAAGATCCCTCCGCTCTGGTCGGGATGACGGAGTGCGCGGTCGGGATGACGAGGCCGAGGACGTATACTGCTCACCTAAACACAACCAGGATCAGCAAGTGTCAGTCATCAGAATGTTTCACGTGCGCGCAAAAACCGGCCGCGAACAGGAACTGCTCGAAAAGTTCAGGACAACTTCAGCCGAAGTGGTGCTGGGCGAACCTGGAAACACCGGTTACTTTTTTGGCAGAGGTGTGGAAGGCGACGATAAAAAACTGCTGTTCGCATCAACCTGGAAAAACCTCGACGCTATCAAGCAACGCTTCGGAGAGGGCTGGCAGGAGTCGTTCCTGCCGGAAGGCTACGAAGACCTGATCGAAACGTGTTTTGTCGAACACATCCAGCTTGATACGGAGGGCTTTGTTCAAACAGGGTAAACCTGAAGGATCATCCAGCTCGGTCTCTTATCTCTTGTCAGTGCTCGCGCCTCTGCCAGCGATAAAGTAGCAGCGGTTCGTCACCATCCTCATGTCGAAAGGTACCAGCGACGCGAAATCTCAGTTTCTCAAGTAGATTGATCGCGCGGGTGTTGGTCGGGTTGGTAATGGCATCCAGCTCCTTGAAGCCGTATGTGCGCTCGCCATAGTTAAGCGTCGCGTGACACGCCTCAAAAGCGAGTCCCTGACCTTCATGATTGGGCAGCATGGCGAAACCGAAATCTGGATTGGTAAGGGTATCGCGCTTGAGGAAGCCGCAGATACCAACCGGTTCAAGGTCGTCTCTGGTACTGATCTTGTAGTAACCGAAACCGTGGGTACGATAAGAGGCGAGATAGCCCTGTTCTATGGTCGCTTCAGCCGCGTCGATGGTATCGATTGACCTGTTACCGATAAACCGCTGCCAGCCAGCCGAGTTCATCAGGTTGAAGAAGAGCGGCGCGTCATCGAGGTCGATCATTTCGACGAGCAACCGCTCTGTTTCTGCGACAGTCTTGCTTGCTGACATGCTGGTTTCCTGAAAAGGCTGGGGTGATGTTATCCGACCCCTTAATCGTCAGCGAGCCTCCTCACTCGATTTTCTCAAGGCCATGCACGAGGGCTTCGATCAGCAGTTTCAGTCCCTCCATGTGAGCGAGTTGGGCTTTTACCGGTGGTACGTCACCATCAATTGCGCGATACAACTGCGTCAGCACATCACAAAGCTCCTCCAATCGCAGCGGGTGTTTTAGGCTCGGATGCGAGCCTCGTTTGTGACAATCATCCAACTGTTCCAGGTGTTCGATAGCGAGCGCGAGTTTCACCAGCACCTGTGCCCAGATTTCGACATGGCGTGACTCCGGTGAAGGCGCACTTCGAACAGACCGGCAATAAAACCCAAGCCAGTCCAGCAGACGATACTGGTTGTCGATCAACACCTGTCGATTAACTTCATCTTCGTCGCTGCAGTCCTCCCATAGTGCCAATGGGTAGGCCATGCGCCCGAACTCATCAATGTGTGCCACGAGCCTGGCGAGGCGTTCGAGATCCTCAGCCAGGTTACTGTTTGAGGCCATGGTCATGCTTTCACCGTTTCCAGCACTTCAAGCACTTCGTTGATATCAGTTGGGCGTTCCTCCGGACGTTGATTGATACAACGCATGATCATGTCGTTGAGCAACTCGGGCAGGGTCTCGTTGATGGAGATGGCAGGCTTGGGCGTTTGCGCGCGCTGTTTCTTGGCAAGTTCCTTCAGGTTGGAGCCTTCCAGTTGGAAAGGTAACTCGCCAGTGAACAATTCATAGAGCACAACGCCACAGCTGTAGATGTCCCCAGAAGTCTTGGCGTCAAGGCCAAGCAGTTGCTCCGGGGAGGCATAACGCGGTGTGCCGCCAATGGCGCGCACGCCATTGTTGGTACCGGCAAGTCCAAAGTCCATCAGCTTGATGCGCCCGGTGTAGTCGAGCATCAGGTTGGCGGGCTTAACGTCCCGGTGAGCGATGCCTTCTGCATGGGCGGCGAGCAGCGCTGTGCAAAGCTGCTTGCTGATCTGCACGGCCGCAGAAAATGGCAGTGCGCCTGTATTTTCGAGGACATAAGAGAGCGTCAGGCCGCGCACGTATTCCATCGACAGATAGGGCAGGCCATCAACATCACCGAAGTCATAGGTGCGCAGGATGTTCGGGTCGGTCACCTTCCGGGCCAGGCGTGTCTCGGTTTTCATGAGGCCAACCAGCTTTTTGTCGAGGCCCATGCTGAGAAGTTTCAGCGCCACCACATCATCAAGTTCACGGTCGTAGGTTTTGTACACAATACCCATACCGCCCACGCCGATCTGCGAGATGATCTCGTAGCGATCGTTGATCACCATTCCGGGCTTGATGTCCTCAAGGTTCACGACACCGAGGGATTCAAGATTAGTCACGGTGTCTGTCTTGGTTTCAGGCTCAAGTTCGATCAGTGTTTTGGATAGCCCGATACTCGTCAGGGACAGTGCATGAAATGGCTTCTTGGTCAGGATGCCGGGGAGTTTTTCTGCCTCCAGGTCGATCTCCTGGGCGACCAGCGCGAGCGTCGTGTTCTTGGTGATGAACACATAGCCGGGTGTTGCCTCTGACAACAGACGCTCGAGAATCAGCCAGGGTTTGCCGACACTCGTTTCCCGCATGATGCCTTCAAGTCGGATCGCTGCCGTGGTGATCTTGCCGCGTGTCAGCGCCATGACCGGGCGGATCTTCTGTACCGACAGGTGTGAGACGGCTTCAGGGATAGCAGACAACGCCGACTTCAACGATTCCTTGCCTTTGAAGTAGGCAAAACAGCGGTAGCCTGAAGAATCAACGACGGTGCCGCCATAACGTTTGATCACCAGGTTCACAAACTTATTGGCACGCTCCATCTGTGCTGCGAGTTCATCTGCCGGTAGTGATGAATCGATGAGATCCTTCAGTTCAAAAGCAAGCAGGGTGGCGTTGTGTTCTTCCGGCTTGCTGTCGATGCGTCTTG
The DNA here is from genome assembly GCA_963675345.1 of Trididemnum clinides. Lineage (NCBI taxonomy): Eukaryota > Metazoa > Chordata > Ascidiacea > Aplousobranchia > Didemnidae > Trididemnum > Trididemnum clinides. The sequence continues at coordinate 220,274 of CAVLYW010000068.1, forward strand.
CTGCACTGAGTGCTTCTTCCTCTTCTGACTCCGGCTGCAGCCGCGAAAGGCTCTTCATGAACTCTTCCATGTCGCTTTTTTCCCGAAGGTCAGATAAAAGCGAGGTCAAAGACTGACGCAGGCTGGACATTTCATCCTGGCCAGTACCGGTGCCGATCTCTGCGCGGTAGTCGCCGCGTGCGGCGGCCTGGGCAGCTTCACCAAGTTCCTTAAGGGGACGAACCGTCCTTACTGAGAGGAAGTACGCCACACCAACCGTCAGGAGAACCGATACCAGGGCGACCGCAAGCAGGAGATTGCGCAATTCGACAAAACCAACCAGGGCCTCGTCGAGGGAAACCAGGCTGACCGAAACACCAACCGTTTCATCGGCGTTATCAGAAAGGTTGCCCGAGATGGCCATCCAGTTCTGATCATCCAGTTCGATTTCAAACGGTTTGCCATGTACCGCGGACTCGCTCGATAGCCATGCAGCAAGGTTCTGGTGTGCGGTTTCGGAAAGTGAACCTGTAATCGGCTCATAGCCTTCGACAGCCGGGCTGAAGATGGCGTATTCGGTGTGACTTGTGTCTTTGATCTCTGCGACATACTCGTCTTCCGCTTCAAGACCCAGCACAAGAAAACCCACCAGCTCGTCATCACTTGCAAGGGGTACACCTGCAATCTGGTAGATATGAGCGTTCTTGGACCAGTAGCCTGTGACCGTTTCCAGGTCCTCGATCATCAGCGCGAGCACAGCATCAGTTGTAAAGTCTTCGGTGCCAATAGGGTTTTGTGCCGTGGTCGCGAGGAGGTACCCATCGGGATCGATGACATAGGCAAAATCAAAGCCGATGCCGTATTGAAACTGCAACGTTTCGTTGCGCTCGTTAATCAGGTCAACAATCGATGCGGTATCAACCGATTCTGCCTCGCCAAACCCCAGGTCAGTACCGGCCGCCTGGCCGATATGAGACCCGAAATAGGGGTCTGAGGAAATGAGCTGGTTGAGCAGCAGCAGGTTCTGGAAGCGAGTTGCTGCTGCAGTTTCCTGGATGCGCCGGCTCTGGTAGAGCGAATCGGTTACCTCATCAATGGCAATGCCATTTCCCTGGATTGCGGTAATGGTAGCTGAGCCGCCGACACAAAAGACGACGAGCGCAGCCATGGAAAGAAATATCTTGATACTGAGACTCTGGAACATGGGAGTAAATTCCTGTTGATATGGGGGTGCTATTCGAGTGCTTATGAGAGCTGTGTGAGTTGCCTAGTAGTCGCGGCTGCGCTTGTATGGCTTGCCAAACTTGTTCTTGTGCTTGGGTACAAGACGCTTGTTCAGCTTGAGCGTGGCGTCGACTGACGTTGTGTCGTCGCTAGCAACTTCAATAACTTTTGTGAACGTGCGGCCGCGTGGATGCCAGATGAACAGCTTGCCGACACCGGGCTGCACGTTTTCGAGAACAAACTTGCCGTTCGCATCCGGTTTAACGTGGTGCGGGGTATCCATCACCATGACGTAACCCACCATGCCCTGGTGCACGTTGCAGAACACCTTGACGAGTCCGGGGTTATCAAACGTCCACTTACGCTCTTCGCCCTGGTTGTAGAAGCCGAGGTCAAACTCGTTCTGCTTGGTGGTGGAAAACGCGTTGTGGATGACGCGGTCTGCGTTTGGGAAGGCGATCTCAGTGCCGACATTGACGCTGAGCACGGTCGGGTCAAACATCTTGTTGCGCATCACTACACTCGCCGACGGGCTGGCAGACATCTGCACCTCGAGCGGGTCGTCGGGACGAAAGAACACGATGGCGTTCTGCGGATCCACTTTGCCGAGCCGCTTGGACGCTTCAAGGTGAACCTGGCCTTCAATGCGTCCGCCGAAAGCGTAAGTACTGAAGACCGTGAGAAAAATTGCGATAAATATGTTCATGGGGAGTCCTTAGAAGCGGTAGCGGAATTCAAGGGTGACGGTGTTGCCGTCGTTATCCGGATCGAACCCGGATTCAAAAGCAGCAGGTCGATCAACCTCGATGGAGGAGACCTCGACGCCGAGGCGCCAGCTGGATGGCTCATAGAAGTAGGCGAGGGTCCAACCGTCGCCGTCCTCGGCGTTGTTGGTTGGGCGGCCGTCAACGTCTTCAATTTCAAACTGTTCGATGCGTGCGCTGAGGCGGTGGTTGCCGCGTGCCCAGCTCGCCATGAGGTACGTGGTGTCAAAGTCGACGTCGACGCCACCATTGGCAGGTCCCATGGCGGTCGAACCGGTTGCGTGTTCGCCGAGCAGTTTCCATTCATCGCTGACGTCCCACTCGAAACCGGCGATCGCAAACTCGGTTTCCCACGCGTATTCACCGCGATGCAGTTCACGGTCGCCGTTGTTATCGACGTAACTTGCCTTGAACTTGAACGTTTCGCTGGCGAAGTTCGCCTGTACGGCGTAGCCGAGTTCATCATCCAGGTCCGGACCAAAAGGTTTCGAGCCGTCGTCACGTTGCGCGGCGAAGCTACCGCCATTCTGTAATGTCGAGATGGGCGGCAGGGGGAGTACTTCGCCGAGCACGCTCAGACGGCGTGAAACTCGAAAACCACCCCAGGCGAGTTCGGCACCGCTGGAATCGTTCCCGCCAAACACGGAAGCCCGAAAGCCAAGGCGGTTACCAGATTCAAGGAAGTGGGTGTAACTCATCTCAAGGCCGATCGGGCGAAACTCGTGGGCAATCCAGCTGTTCCAGGCCGACCAGGAGATGGTGTAGGGCGATTGCCACAGGTCGTCGGTGTTCTCAAATGAGGTAGAGAAAAACTTCTGGCCAAGGCTGAAGCTGAGCGCGTTCGAACCTGAATCGATCGCCTGGTAGCGGATGAATGCCTCTACCAGTCCGAGGTCCTCAGCATCATTGCTGGTATTCTGGGTGCGACCGGCAACATGGGCGTGGATCAGGAATCGTTCACCAAGATCGATGTCAGCCGCGACTTGCACGTCCAGTTCCGCAAACTGATCCGTGCTGGAAGCGTCATCAGCGCCAACATCAAAACGACCGAATCCACCTTCGAGCCATGACGGGGTTGATTCGACCACGCCGACGCGCGCAGCGCCGAATCCATAAATATCCACGGCAGCGGCGGCTGGCTGTGAAAGTGTGAGGGTGGCTGCCACTGCGGCAGCTAATTTGGTTTTATGAGGGGTGTACAACAAAACTTGGTTCCTTCTGGTCAATGCATGACAAAAAAGAACTCAGGTTTTCAGAAATCATTTCATTGGGATGAAATGAGAATATGGGTGTGATACTTCTGTGAGATTCTCGCGGTTTTTTGGCCTTTTTGTGAGAATTCAGGTGAGTGAATTCACCAGATACTTAAGCCCCTGACCCTGGTTGCTGGTGCGATAAGCGACGACCGTGGGCTCTCGCGTGATGGGTTCGGTTGTTTCAATTTCAACCAGTGAACCCAGTTTGATGGCGGGTTCGGCAAGGTGTCGAGGTAGCAGTCCAACCCCAAGACCTGCCATATGCGCATCCAGCTTTTCTCGCATGTTGCTGACATACATGATGTTGCCGGGCTGGAAATGGCCTCTCGACAGGCTGCCCAGTCGCATTGCGGTATCTGAGATCACAACGCCGCGATGAGTTGCCATTGTCTCTGGGTCTAGTGGTGTACCAGTTTGCGCAACCGGGTGGTCAGGCGCTGCCACAAACATCATGTCCACGGGGTGCCAGGGATGAACCCGAATACCCTGCCTGGATGCATTGTATTGACCTGGTACGTTTTCAATCGCACCAACTATGAGATCAGCCTTGTCGTCAAAGAGATGCTCCCACGTGCCGCCCAATACCTGTTCAACCAGGCTGACTTCGAGGCTCGGATGTTGCTTGAGCAGTTCAGCCACGGCGGGCAGGACCAGGCCGCGATCAACGGTGGTATCAACCGTGATGCGAAGGCGTGGTTCCCACCCGGTTGCCACCTGCGTGATGTGATCAACGAGTTGGTCCGTTTCATCAAGTAAACCTTTACCGCGTTCAGCGAGAGCAAGCCCGGCAGCTGTTAAGACCGAGCGGCGACCTTCCCGCCTGAACAGTCGCACGTCCAGATCCTCCTCCAGCTTCTGCATGGTATAGGAGAGCGCCGACGGTACCTTGCCCAGTTCCAGTGCCGCGCCAGAGAAGCTGCCGCGCCGGTGGATGGCGTCCAGGACCTCTAGTGCTTCAAGGCTGAGTTTTCTCATGATGCGGATAAATCCAATTAGTCAAAATATTTGAACAAATCGATCAAAGTTTACCGGTTATTCCCGCTAAATCATTTATTAATAATAGAAAAACTTGTGATTGATTAAGAAAACGGAGACAGCAATGGGTTTGTTAGTAGAAGGAAAGTGGCAGGACAAGTGGTACGAAACAGCGGCAACCAAGGGCCGGTTTGTCAGGCAGGAAAGCCAGTTCAGGAACTGGGTGACCGCAGGCGGTGAGGCGGGGCCCACAGGTAAAGGCGGCTTCAAAGCAGAATCAGGTCGATATCACCTTTATGTATCGCTGGCATGCCCGTGGGCTCACCGCACGCTGATCATGCGTGAGTTGAAAGGGCTTGCCGATCACATTTCGGTTTCAGTGGTGGATCCGCTGATGCTGGAAAACGGCTGGGCATTCAACGATGAGTGGAACGATGATCTCTTCGGCAGTGACTACCTTTACGAGGTATACCTCAAGGCAGACCCTTCTTACACGGGGCGCGTCACTGTGCCTGTGCTCTGGGACAAGCAGCAGGGCACGATAGTCAGCAACGAGTCCGCCGACATTATTCGCATGTTTAACACAGCCTTTAATGAGATTACCGGTGTGGCCGACGATTATTACCCTGAATCACTGCGCGCTCGAATTGATGAAATGAACGAGAAGGTTTATCACGGCGTAAACAACGGTGTGTATCGCGCAGGCTTTGCTACGACACAGGAAGCGTACGAGGAAGGTTACACACAGGTGTTCGACACGCTTGATATGCTCGAGTCGCATCTGTCTCAGAACCGATATCTCATGGGTGACGCGCTGACCGAAGCAGACATCCGGCTTTTCACCACACTGGTGCGTTTTGATGCGGTGTACTTCGGACACTTCAAATGCAACCGGCAGTTGCTGCGCGAGTTTGAAAACATCTCAGCGTATGTGCGTGAGCTTTACCAGGTGCCGGGCGTCGCCGAGACGATCGACATGCCCTATATCAAGGCTCACTACTACGGTAGCCACAAAACGATTAATCCAACCGGCGTGATTCCCGTCGGACAGGAGGACCAGGCATTTGACCTGCCACACGGCCGAGAACATCTCAGTCGTGAAGAGGCAGCATAGGAGGAATAATGAACCAGGTAGTTTTAAACAGTACCCCTGCGCGAGACGGCGCCGGGGTCAACATCAACCGGGTGGCGGGCGCGAACCTTTTCGCTGTGCTCGATCCCTTCCTGATGCTGGATGAAATTCGCTCGGAAGAGGGCGATGACTATATGGCGGGCTTCCCCGATCACCCGCACAGGGGATTCGAGACGATTACCTATCTGCGCGAAGGCCGCATGCGTCACAGGGACCACATGGGCAACGAGAGTGTCATGGAATCCGGCGGCGTGCAGTGGATGACTGCAGGTAGAGGCGTAGTTCATTCAGAAATGCCGGAACAGACCGATGGCCTGTTTCACGGTTTTCAGGTGTGGCTGAACCTGCCTGCGGCGGACAAGATGATTGCGCCTGACTACCGTGATATTCATGCCGAGCAGGTAGTTGTTGAGACGTTTGATGACGGTACGGCCCGGCTCATCTCAGGTGCGCTGAACCTGAATGACATCAACATGCAAGCCGCAGATGCGCGATCCCGCGCGTTGGTTGCAGACCTGCACCTGGATGCTGGTGCGACCGTAAACCTCAACGTGAGGGATGACTGGAAGCTGATTGCTTACGTATATGAAGGTGATGCGTTGGATCTCGAGAGAGGCCAGATGATGGTTGCGAGCGAAGGCCGCCTTGAACTCACCGCGGCGGAAGCCGGTGCAGGCGTACTCCTGCTCGCAGGTAAGCCGCTGAACGAGCCGGTCGTACAGTACGGCCCGTTTGTTATGACCAGTCGTGAAGAAATAGAACAGGCGCTCAGGGATTACCAGGGCGGCACATTGATATCTTGAGGAGTAAAGAAATGGATAAGCCGGTTGTTTACGATGTGAAACCAGTACAGGCACAGTTGGAGTCGGGTAAATCCTATCACTGGTGTAGTTGTGGGCGTTCGAATAACCAGCCTTTCTGCGATGGGTCGCACCGTCAGACGTCGATCAAGCCGGTGGAGTTCACAGCAGATGCTGATGGTGCGGCGGCGCTGTGCCAGTGCAAGCAAACGGCAAACCCGCCGTACTGTGATGGCAGCCATACCAGACTGTCTGCTGATGATGTCGGCACAGAGTGTGCAAAAAACATCGCAACAGACAAGGCACCACCGCCGAGAGCCACGCCGGAAGAACCGCATGTGGAGTTCATTCATGAACTTGCCAAAAACGGCCTGAAGAACGTCGGTCACCACGGTCCGATGGCGGCCATGGGCGTGCCGGCAGCAGAGCTGCCTCGTTGGGATGACATTCAGCTGCTGGCCGCGCAGATGGCGCGTAAACCACTCCTCGATGATGCAAAGGTTGGCACGCAGCTCACTATCGGTCCTAGGGCCGCTAAGCCACTGACACTGGAGATTCCACTCTTCGTTTCTGACATGAGCTTCGGCGCGCTTTCCGAGGAAGCAAAAGTTGCGCTGTCGAAAGGCGCAGAACTTGCTGGCACCGGCATATGTTCCGGCGAAGGCGGCATGCTGCCGGAAGAGCAGGCCGCTAACTCCCGATACTTTTATGAGTTGGCATCCGCGCAGTTTGGATTCAAAGACGAACTGCTGGAGCGTGTGCAGGCTTTTCACTTCAAAGGCGGGCAAGGTGCAAAAACTGGTACAGGTGGACACCTGCCTGGTAACAAGGTGATCGGCAAAATTGCCGAGGTACGGAATCTGGAGCCAGGCGCTGCGGCAATTTCACCTGCGACGTTTACCAACCTTAACTCAGCAGAGGATTTTCGCGCGATGGCTGATCACGTGCGTGACATCTCCGGTGGAATCCCGATTGGTTTCAAGCTGTCAGCAAATCACATAGAAGAAGACATCGCGTTTGCGCTGGAGGCGAGTGCCGACTACATCATCCTGGATGGTCGTGGCGGCGGCACAGGTGCTGCGCCATTAATCTTCCGCGACAACATCAGCGTGCCGACGATTCCTGCGCTGGCGCGGGCAAGACGTTATCTTGATGCCAACGCGCCCGATGTCACGTTGATCGTCACAGGCGGCCTGAGAACACCGGCTGATTTTGTGAAGGCGCTTTGTCTTGGTGCGGATGGCATTGCGCTCTCGAATACAGCTATGCAGGCCATTGGTTGTATCGGCGCAAGAATCTGCAACAGCAATAACTGCCCGGCAGGTATTGCAACCCAGAAGCCAGAACTGCGTGCCCGGCTCAATGTAGATGACGCCGCTAACCGACTTGCCACGTTCTTTGGTGCGGCGACAGACCTCATGTGCCTGCTGGCACGAGCCTGCGGGCATGATGAGCTGTCGCAATTCGGGCCGGAAGACATCACGACATGGAAGAAAGAGATGGCGGAGCTTTCCGGGATTCGATACGCGGGTGTCGCGTAACGCATTGAATTAGTGGGCTAATTCGGCTATTGTGCGCGCCTTTCGGGGCTGAGCAATCTCGTCTCAGTGTCAGGTCGTTACCTCGACCCCCGAGTGTCATCTCGAACATATGTGAGAGATCTGGATCTCGCGAGACCCAGATCCCTCGACAAGCTCGGGATGACGAGCATGGAGAGGTGTCCGAGTGGTCGAAGGAGCACGCCTGGAAAGTGTGTATACCTAACGGTATCGAGGGTTCGAATCCCTCCCTCTCCGCCAGATCTTTTTTCGAATCAACCTGGTGTGTGTATACCTAACGGTATCGAGTGCGGAAGGCCGCCCCGATCTAATCCCTCCCTTTCCGCCAGTTCAAACCGGTCCATTCTTGTTGAATAGGTAACATCTCTTTCCGGCCTTTTATGCGGTCTCGACCGAGACACGCCACTGTCTCAACCCTTCGCCATTCGTTCTATTTGTTACAATCTATGGCAATGGAATTCCAGATTTATCGAGATGCATCACTCTGATAGCCGGGTGCCAGATGAACCCGGGCTCAGCGAACTGTACAACATAGAGTTTGATCAATCTGTGACCGTGCTGACGCCCAAGCCAGGCAGTTCTGCTGATCAGGAATGGCGTGATGCTTCCGCTGGCTACGACTTGTCTGAGCTGATCAGCAATTTGTACAAACTGGTCCGTACCGGCGAGATCACGCCTATCGTTCGAACGCAGACCTTTAAAGCGGGAAGCATGGATCTGCATGTGTTCAGTGAGGATTTTGCGGTCTCGGTCAGTCGTCACCTGGTCGCCGATGAGAATTATGAGCTCATCACGCAGGCCAGCAGGCATTGCATCCTCCGCATGCGATTGCAGGGTGATGTGGAAGAAGGCTGGGAAGGCCACTCGCGCGACGAACACAATGCCAGTGGCACCTTCCTGAACTATGAATCAGGGATAACCCACGTCCTGCGCTTCGCTCCTGGTCGACCCTTCAATAGTGTTTCGATCATTTTTGAGCCATCTGCGCTTGATCGCTTTTTTGCTCCGACAAGCGTTAACACACCGGCCTTGCTGAAAGCAGCAGGTGAGACTGAAGAGCCTTCAGCGCATCTCATTCCCCTCACCATGACAGCAGAACTCATCGAGTACGCGCAGCGCTTTATCGACCTGCCACAGGATGATCCGCTCTACCCCCTGGCAGCAGAAGTGCTATCAAAAACCATATTGATGGAGGCGCTCCGAACCCTGGATGCGGGAACAGCGAAGGCGCAAGAGGGTCTGCGTCTTCGTGCATCAGAGATTCAACAGTTAACGAACACAAAGATTCGAATCGAATCCGAGTATGCGGAGAAGTTGACCATCGATGAATTGTCTCGCTGGAGTGGGCTCAACAAAAACAAACTGAATGACGGCTTTAAGGCCTTGTTTGATATTGGTGTTCACGACTTCGTATTGAGCTGCCGGATGTCGGGTGCGAAAAAGTTGCTGGCAGAAGGCCTGCCCGTCGAAGAAGTCGCTGCAGGTGTTGGTTACAGTGGCCGCAGCGGCTTGCTTAAGGCCATGAAACGCTACTACGGCGTTGCGCCCAGGGATCTCGTTTAGTCCCAGACTGCCCTAATTCTGTGCGGTTTTTACCCATTTCCGTGTCATTTTTACCCGTTCCTCAATCGTCCAATCTGTAATCTCTACGCCATCAAAACCTGTAAACGGAGGGGAACGTGGTGGACAGAGGTTTTTCAACGGCTCTAATTTTGGCTTTTATAAGTTTTGTGATGCTGCCATTTGCAGCAGTAGCGGAACTTGAAGAAATTGTTGTTACCGCTGAGAAGCGGGATTCAACGGTTCAGGATACGCCACTCGCTATTTCGGCATTCGCCGAAGAAATGCGGGATGACCTGGGTATCCTGGGTGCCGAGGACATTGCTAACTACACGCCGGGTATGACCTACAACGGCACGCCAAACCAGATATTCATCCGTGGTGTTGGCAGAACCACCAACGCATTGGGGTCGGAGCCGGGTGTCGCCATCTACCGTGATGGGATTTATACCAACGAAGCCGCCTCTGTCTCCGACAATACTTTTTTTGTCGAGCGTATCGAGGTGCTGCGTGGCCCCCAGGGCACGCTATATGGTCGTAACGCCATCGGTGGCGCAGCAGCTGTCCACTCCAAGCGGCCGACTGACGAGTTTGATACCCAGATCAGGCTGGGTGCCTATAACTATGGTGGGCATGTTGCCAGTGTCGCCGTATCCGGGCCCCTGAGTGACACCTTTCGGGGTCGCCTGTCTTACGAGATTCAGGGTAACGACGGCATGTACGACAACATTGCTGGCGACGATCAGAGAGATGGTGACTTCACTCGTTGGGAAGCCCAGTTCGAATGGGATGTCACCGAACGTCTCTCCATGTGGCTGGCCTACCAGGAGTATGAATGGGACGAAAATGCGGGTGGCTCAGTGTTGATTTCGCCTTACAACACGACTTCCCCCGCTGGACTTATCGGGGATTTCAATACGGACTTCCAGCAGCTGGTACCCAACCCCCAGTTGGGATACACAACACCAAACCCGGGTGCCGACGACCCCTGGGAAGTTAATCTTAATGATGCGGGCTACCACGAGACTGAAGGTGACAGACTGACCGTCCACGTTACGTATGACTGGGAAGCGTGGCAGCTGAAGTACATCTACGGCTACAACGATTATGAGTTTAACTGGCTGCAGGATTTCGATCGCACGGCGCGAACGGACATCCGATATCTGACGGACATTAAGCAGTACGAAGACTACAACCAGCATGAACTGCAGCTGGTCTCCAACCTGGGTGGTAAGGTTGAGTTCATCTTCGGCCTGTTCAACTGGCAGAGCGAAAACTGGCAACCCTTCGATCTGCGTTCACCTACCAACCCGGTTCTGCAGACACCGGTCTGGGTTGATGCCAGCTTCGCGGTTTGCGGCTGCATCATCGATGCGCCACCTAACCCGGATGGGATTTACTACTATCAGCTGGGCGACCTTGAAACGGACTCGAGTGCTGCATATGCGCAGATGGACTATTGGTTCAATGACCAATGGCACATGGCACTTGGCGTTCGTTATTCGGATGATGAGAAGGAAGGTTACGAAGAACAGCGCATCATCTTTGATGGTCAGGGCGTCTACTCCTTTATCTTCAACAATGTCCTGCCGCTGCAGTGGTTGAATGTGAATACGCCGACACCAGGGCCGCAGGCTCGAATTGCCTGGGACCTGCTCAATGGCACCGCCAGCGCAAGCCATGAAGATGACTGGTCGTCGACCGACTGGTCTTTTGGTCTGGACTATCGCCCAGACGACAACACCATGTACTACACCAAGATCTCCACGGGCTACAAGGCAGGTGGCTTCCGCCTGGGTGCACTGCAGCCAAACCCAACCGTTGGCGAGGAATCGATACTCGCTTATGAGTTCGGCTTCAAAAAAGCCTGGGACAGCATGGAGTTGAATACCGCTGTGTATTTCTACGACTACGAAGATATGCAGGTACCGGTGGACGCCATTCTCAATGGTGTTAACAACACGGTTTTCCTGAACGCTGAAGAGGCTACCCAGTGGGGTGTCGAGATGGATATGCGCTGGGCGGCAACCGAGCGCCTCACTGTCTATTCTACCTATTCGTATATGGATACAGAGATCGATTCCATGGGCGTACCGGTGATAGACACGACTGATCCGGCGCCGGTGCCAAGCGATCTTTCTGGTAACGAGCTGATCAAGTCTCCTGAGCACAAGTTCACCGTTAACCTGGACTATCGGTGGGAAGCCCTGGGTGGCGAGATGATCTTTGTCACTTCATATGTTTACACGGATGAGCAATTCTCGACGATCTTCAATAACGACAATACGATGGTGCCGGATTCTGAACGAACCGATTTCCGCCTGACCTATCGTGCCAATGAGCGAGACCTCAGGATAAGCGCCTACGTACGTAATGCGTTCGATGAAGAGATTATCGAAAGTCTGGAGCGCAGAAGCTGGTACTTCAACCAGCAGTTGACGGCTTCCATCCAGGCGCCGCGAACCTACGGTATCGAGGTTCAGTTTGGAATCGGCAGCAGGTAGCTGACTCTCCAATTCAACCCGGCGCAGGATTCGTCCATCGCATAAGTACGGTATTGAATTGGGCTATCAGCTTTTGGTCCCCCGAGGGATTCCGGTGTGGCTTTGCCGGGATCCTTCAACTTCTTTCCTCTCTTTATTTGTGAGCTGAGTATATGTATCGGTCAAAGAACCTGTTCCTGTTTTCTTTCATTTGTATCCTGTTGGGTACGACAAGCACAGCTACGGCATCATCAGCAGCTTGTCAAAATCTCTATCAGCTGTCTGACCTGAATCGTGCGGTAGAGCCTGGCGTTATTGTACCGGCTTCCGGTGATATCCCGGCTCACTGCCAGGTGCGCGGCGTCATTGACGGGTCGATTCGCTTCGAGGTCTCTATGCCTCTCTCGGGATGGAAAGGCCGAATGATGTTCCTGGCCCATGGCGGAAACTCAGGAAGGATCGGTGACACCAAGGGCCTGATGAAAGATGGCTTCGCTGGTGCTACCACAAATTCCGGCCATGACTACGGGCCTGACTCGTCTGAGTTCATTAAAGACCATAACGCCCTCATCAATTTTGGCTTTCGCGCGGTTCATCTCTCTACGGTGACAGCTAAGGATGTCATCGCAGCATTCTATGGTCAGTCTGTCTCGCACTCTTATATCCAGGGGTGCTCGGGTGGTGGGCGCAGTGCGCTTATGGAAGCACTCCGTTACCCCGATGACTACGATGGTGTGATTGCGGGCGCGCCAGCCCTGGGTTGGGTTAACTCCATCGTTCCCTGGGGTATTGCGGTGTCACGCTTGCAGAAAGAAAACCCGCTGACGCTTGAGTCGCTATCGATTCTTGCACAGAACTCAGCACAGCGATGTGACTCACTCGATGGACTTGATGATGGGGTGATCAGCAATCCGCAGGCCTGCACGTTGGACGTACTGGAACTGGATGCACTGACATGTCGCGATGATGAAGCGCAGGGGTGTCTCACCGCAGGTCAGGTTGAAACCGCCAGTTTCATCTACGCGGGAATGAAGAATGAAGCGGGAGAGGTTGTCTACAACGGCATCATGCCCGGGAATGAAGATCAGGGAGACTGGATGCTCTGGATCACCGGTGGTCCAGGTATCCCTCTGACCGCCTACGAGGGCATGAGTGTGATGGCCAGTAATCTCAGTCACGAGGATCCTGCTTTTGTTCTTGAAGACTTTGATCCCATTCATGATCAGGCCGCACTGGCCCGGCACGCTGCGCCAGTGGAGCTCCCGACACCAGACTTTTCACGATTTGCAGAAAACGGGGCCAGGTTAATCATCTATCACGGCTGGCAGGATGTGCCTTTGCGCTCCCGCGACACTGTCGATTTCATCGCCGAAGCTGCTGAGTTATCCGGCGGGCAGGGCGTCATGGAAGAATTCAGCCGAACATATATGGTGCCCAACATGTTGCATTGTGCCGGGGGCACTGGTGGTTGGGTGGCAGATTATGTGACGCCGATGGTTGATTGGGTGGAGAACGGCAACGCGCCCGATTCCATTGTTGGTACTAACCCTGGCATCAGCCATTGGTTTGAAGCAGTACAAATCCTGTCGACCGAAGGAGTTAACTGGCATGAGCACGCGCTCGAAGCCGGCAAGGCTAAAGGTCCATCAACCTGGTCAACTCGGTTGTTATGTCCCTATCCGCAGGTTGCTGTGTATAAGGGTTCGGGTGATCTCAACAAGGCTTCCAACTTCAGTTGTTCACTGCGCGACTGAACGGGAGTAATCCATGGCGGTCATTTCTTTATCTCGTATCCTCGGCTTCTGGGCAGACCAGAAACCGGACGACACGGCCATTGTTCACGATGACGATTCCATTACCTGGATCGAGCTTGAACGCAAAACCAATCAACTCGCACGCGCTTACGCTGAACGGGGTGTCGGTCAGGATGACTTTGTCACGATTGCGCTCCCCAATGGTATTGAGTTTATGGCTGCTTGTTTTGCAACTTGGAAACTGGGTGCAACGCCACAACCGGTATCTTCATCCTTGCCCCGGTTGGAACGTAACGCCATTGTCTCACTTGCCAAACCAGCGTTAGTGGTAGGAACAGAGGAAGTCGATGGTGATTTGAGTGTGGTGCCTGCAGGTTTTTCTGCGGAGGGGTTCTCGTCCGATGAGATGCCGGAACGCACGGCAAGCAACCTGAAGGCAGTTACGTCGGGTGGGAGTACCGGTCGGCCAAAATTGATTGTCACCCCGGTGCCTGCGGTTTGTGATACCGAGACACCTAACCTCATCATCCCCTATGAATCGACAGTACTGGTGCCAGGGCCGCTCTATCATAATGGGCCGTTTATGTGGGCAGGTTCATCGCTCTGCCAGGGTAACCGGACAATACTGGTCACTCGATTTGATGCTGAACAGTCGTTGCGGCTGATTGAGCAATACCAGGTGTCATGTATGTATATGGTGCCGACGATGATGCAGCGCATCTGGAACCTGCCGGAACCCACGCGTCTCAAATACGATCTGTCATCGCTGAAGGCATTCATGCATATGGCGGCGCCGTGTCCCCCGTGGCTCAAGGAGGCGTTTATTAACTGGCTGGGGCCTGATGTTGTCTGGGAGCTTTATGGTGGCACGGAAGGTCAGGGCTTCACGATCATTACCGGGCAAGAGTGGCTTGCCCATCGTGGTTCGGTTGGTCGTGCTGTGGAAGGATTCTGTGAGATCGCGATCTTTGATGAGAAGGGCAGTGCGCTGCCGCCGGGAGAGATTGGTGAGATTTTCATGCGTCCTGTGTCGGGTGCTGGCAGCACCTATAAGTACATCGGTGCCGAAACCAATATCATTGAAGATGGCTGGGACAGCATCGGTGACATGGGGTACCTGGATGAAGACGGGTACCTTTACCTCGCTGACAGACGGACTGACCTGATTCTCTGCGGTGGCGCCAACATCTATCCCGCAGAAGTCGAAGCGGCCATCGATGCTTTCCCTGGCGTTCGATCGTCGGCGGTGATCGGGTTACCCCATGACGATCTAGGCAGTTATGTTCACGCAATTGTTGACGTAGACGCTGCCGAAGTTTCAGAAAGCCAACTTATGGAATTTCTAGGCGAAAGGTTGGTGAGGTACAAACTGCCTCGCTCGATTGAATTCGTGGGAGATTCGCTGCGTGATGATGCTGGGAAGTTACGACGGAAGTTGCTGAGAGAGCAGCGTCTAGATAAACGGTAAGCTCGCGAATGGTCCCACGTTTTGACTCAAGACGGAGCAAAATTCGCCTGGTCTACAGCCGTCACGCCGTCAGGTTTTTATAAGAGGTAAGACTCCCTGTAGATTGCCAGCTTAACTGGAAAATCTTGGAGACTGGCTAGCGGCAGACTGAACCATCGCCATCACAAGCCAGGTGCTTACCGAAGAGATAGGTAGCATTTCACGTTGGGATTACATGTAGTCACGCGACCAGCTTGATCACATCAGCCTTTCGGAAGCGGTACTTGTTACCTTCCTTGGTGAACTTGATTTGTTTTGCGCGGATTTTCCTCCGGATAGTAGATTCGGATACCCCCAGAAACTCACAAACTTCCTGTAGCGTCATCAGATCAGTGCTGGAAAAGAGTTTCATTGAGTCAGTGATGTCGATGCCGATGACATGACCTTTTTTATCGTAGCGAACGATGATCCCATCCTCATAAACAGATCTCTCTTCAATCTCATCCGTAAAGTCTATGGACAAGTAGTCGATCGCTGTGTCGTGATGCACTTTCATTTCCGAACCTCAAAGTTAACCATGACAGTGATAATCTCGAATTCACTGTTTCTCTCCACAGCAACAACGGCTACGGAGTTGTCCTTCCTGTTTCCCAGCTTTTTGTGAAGGATTATCTTGTCCATGGATTGTCTGATTACGCCATCCGGCTGGGTCAGTATGCTCTCAACGTCTGATGTCGATATTTTTCGCTCAGTCATCCTGTCTACGGCGTGTGGAGCATATCGAATCTGCATCTGACAAGTTTAGGAGCCAGCCAAAAAGTAGTCAAATTCTGGTCATTAACTAGTCACAAGTTTAGGTTCCATCCAGCAGCACAAATGAGCAGCGGGCGTGGAGATTCGTTGGACGAATGGAGCCGTGTGTGAGTGAATATTAGGCAATGACCACCACCTACCGCATCGGCTTACCCGCCTGGGCCTTCCCAGGTTGGCAGGGACGTTACTTCGACAGCCAGAATCGACTGCGCCAGTACGCGAGCGTCTTCAATTCAGTCGAAGGCAACACCACCTTCTATGCCACGCCGTCTGCGGTAACTGTATTGGACTGGCGTGCCCAGGTGCAGGATCTGGATTTTCGATTCTGCTTTAAGTTACCGAGAGAGGTGACACACCAGGCAGGTGGCAAAAAGGTGTTGGCGAGTTTCCTTAAAGCCCTCGCGCCGCTTGAATCACATCTGGGGCCCTTTCAGGTACAGCTTCCTGCTGTTGTTGGTCCAGAACATATTGGGTGGATTCGTGGTTTGTTGTCTTCGCTGCCTGAAGAGATCGGGTATGCGCTGGAAGTCAGACACCCAGACTTTTATGAGCGGGCAGGGGAATTCAATCGTTATTTTGGTGACCTGAACTGTCTGCGTACGATCATGGATGCACGGCCTATCCACCTGGAAGATCCAACACATCCTGAAGTTCGCGCCGCTCGCCATGAGAAACCGGATCTACCAATCTATGTTGAGCCAGGCCCGGACGGTGCAATGGTTCGGTTGGTGCTCCACCCTGATGACAATCTCAACGCGGCTTATTACCACACCTGGGCTGAGGCGACTTCAAAGTGGCTTGCTGAGGGTCAAACCGTCTACATGATGATCCATTGCCCGAACAACCTGCACTGCCCGCAGCAGGCAATTCATTTCCAGGCGCACCTGCGTGAGCTGTGTGATGGTGTCGATTCGCTACCAGACTGGCCGGTGTCACAGGCTTCGATGTTCTGATGCCTAGGCAGCCAGGTAACGGGTCAACCTTTCTGCTTCTTCCTCACCGTCCTTCCAATTGTCGGCAATGATTCCATCAGGCCGGACCAGTACCAGCTGGTTGTCTCCGTAAATCATACTTTCGTCTGATGTTTCGAGAGTGTGCAACTTGATAGGCAAGTCCGCGGTGTTGATCGCGGCAGACCATCTCGTTGCGTCAACGTCCTTGCCGGTAACCAGGACATAGTCAGTGCCATATACATCCAGGATGGATTCGTTGTTGGCTTCATCCAGCCAGATATGTGGTGCACGCCTGCCGTTTCGGACACAGGGCACAAAGTCAGTTACCTCATTGTCGATGGCAGGTGGCGCGTCAGTGTTTTCAACGATCAGTCTTGACGCCGTTTCGTGGCCAAGAATGATGCCGTCGTAAACGGCGTACATACGCGAATTGTAGATGCCTTCTGAATGATCCTCGCCCGCGTAAATCGCCCTGATCATAGTGCCCACGCCGCGAGTTGTGTGCAGGCCATGTTCGATTCGCTTCATGGCAATGGGCCTCATCTCTTCTTCATACGTCTCGAGAATGTCTGCTGGTGCGTGGCCTTTGATTACGTGTGCAAGCTTCCAGGTGAGGTTGCGAATACCAAAGAAACCAATGTTGTTGCCCATGCCGCCTGTCGGTACAGATATGTGTGCTGCATCACCGGCAAGAAAAACCCTCCCCTCAGAGAACCTGGTGACACAGCCTGGTGTTCCCTGCCAGGTGCCAATGCTCTTGAAGTCCAGTTCGACATCGGTGGTGCCAACCGCAAGATGGATACGGGCAATGATCTCATTCATGCTGAGATCTTCGGGTTGTGGTTTGAAAATCTGTATGCGCCACCGCCTTATGCCGTTAAGCGGTTGCAGGGTTGAAACGCCGCCCGGTGTAACGCAGTGGAGCAGGCCTGCCTTTCTTTCGCCAACCTGTTCACTCAGGTCGGCATCGAACAGTACGTCCTGTGAGTACATGGCGATAGGGTCGGTTTTCAGTTCGCTGCCTATCAGCGAGCGAGTGTAGCTGTGGGGGCCATCAGCCCCGATCAGGTATTCCGCGCGAACTTCAATTTGCTCGCCGGATTCGGTGTTGCGGATATCAAGTGTCACGCCTGCATCCTCCTGGCGAATGTTGCTGGCCTCGGTGTTAAACCGGCAATCGATGTTGGATTGTTTTCTGACGGCTTTGAGCAATTCGGCTTCGACATAATCCTGGCAGGTCATAATTGGCAGGCAGGGGCTGGTTGACCTTGGAATCGTGTGGAAGGTTGGGCTCGGAATGGCGGCGTATTCCTCTTCGGTAAGGGATTTAAGCCAGCGGTTGCATTCAGTCCAATCTGGCCCGAGGCCCGTTTGTTCAACTTCCTTTTCAATACCAAACATACGCATGAGTTCCATGGTGTTGGTATCAACAAACCTTGATCGTGGGTGGGTGTTCAGCTCGCTTCGCTTTTCCAGTAACAGCGTTTGTATGCCCATCTTTGATAGCAGCAGTGCACCCGCCAGACCTATGGGACCGCAACCAACAATGCAAACGGGGGTGTTAATCATCGTGTCTTCCTTTTCCGCTCGCCCGACAGGTATTACGTGTCGCGCAGCGGGGTTGAATTGTCTCAGGAGTTTATGTAACGTTGTTATTGTAACAATGTTAATTATATGGTCAAGACATGGCACGCCCGCAACTTACCAGTGTTGAAATAGATGATTTCAGGGAACAGGCCTGCGTCGCCGCGCTGGATATCGTCACCGAGTCAGGCGTTGAGAGCCTGACCTTCAGGGAGTTGGGTAAACGTCTCGGGTGCAGTTACGTTAAACCCCATCGGTACTTCGGCGACAAAGACCGATTGATCGATGCGATTCGCGCACTGGCCTTTGACAGGCTTGGTGCCTACATCAGCGGTGATGACCCCGCGTCGGTAGATATTCCTGTTTACCAGAGGTATTTGAGTTTTGCTGCGACCCAGGGTGCGGCCTTTGAAATCCTGTTTGGCTTCCGGCAGGCATATGTGTCAGCCGAGACCAAGGCTGCTGAAGATCGTGCCTGGAAAATCTGTACCAGGCCTTTCTACGAAGCCGTCGAACGAGGTGATATGTCAGGTGATCCCGAAAAACTGGCCCATGTCGCCTGGGTTGGGATGCACGGTATCAGCGCACTGACGCTTTCCGGCCAGCTAACCCATGGCATGGACGAGCAGCAGATCCTGCTCGAACTGCAGGCCATGCTCTTTAACACCAATCAGTAAGTTTAGATGAGAGAAATATGATTACGCTCTATCAATTCGCGACGTCGCCGTTTACAGAAAAGGTGCGACGAGCGCTTCACTACAAGGGACTGGGCTTTGACGTGAATGAAGTCGTTCGAGCCCGGGTTCCGGAAGGCGATTACAAAGATGTCAGTCCGACAGGGAAGTTTCCCGCCATCACCGACGGTGAAACATCCATCTGGGATTCAACTGACATCATCTACCATCTCGATAAGCACCACGCAGGGGCATCGCTGATTCCGGAAGACACACGTGATGCAGCGTTAGCACACGCCATTGAAGAATGGGCTGACGAAAGCCTTTATTTCTACGAGATGACCATGCGTCTGACCTGGGAAAATAACCTGGATGCTGCGCTTGATGAATTTGCGGCAACCATGCCCGGCGTACCGAAAGACCAACTCCGCGAGCTGATCAAGAACGGGGTTACCCAGCTGACCCAGGCACAGGGCGTTGGCCGGAAACCCAAAGAGCAGATCGTGGCGGATGTCGAGCGTCACCTAACAGCGCTGAACAATATGCTTGAGGGGCGAGACTGGCTGGTTGGTGACAACCTGTCTTTTGCTGATCTTGCTGTGATTGGACAACTGAATGCGCTGCTTTATGCCGAAGAGGCGAGAGCGTCGCTTGAAGGAAAGAACAACATTACCGCGTGGATCGACCGGGTCGATGCTGCGGCACCGAAATAGACTGGAGAACGACATGTCGGCATTACCGAACGATACTAATCTGCTTGATAAAAACCTGATCCCATCACTTGGCGGGCCACCCCACCAGCTTTTTGATGCCTGGCGTGAGACAGACGCGGTCCACTGGAACCCGCCCCAGGATAGTTACAACGACCCATCAGGGTTTGGCCAGGTCACCCAGGGTTTCTATGTTCTGACCAAATACCAGGACGTTTACGACGTTTCCCGAAACCAGGCGCTTTTTACGTCTCATGATGGTAGCCCGGTGATCTGGGATATGGAGCCTGAACAATTGGCTATCCAGCAAGCAGGCATCATGGGTATGAAGCCGGAACAACACAGTGCGGTGAAGAGAATTGTCATGCCGCCGTTTGGCCCCAAGGAACTCCTTGAGTTCTACCCGGAGGTAGACAGGGTAGCGACCGAGATTGTCGATAGCGTTGCCGATAAGGGCTCCTGCGAATTTGTGTTTGACGTTGCCTCACGCCTGCCGGTGTATACCTTCTGCAAGCTGATGGGCATACCTGATGAGATGCGTGAACAGGTGTTCACGCTGGGCAACAGGACGGCTGATATCGAGAGGGAAGATCGTGATGAAGAAGAAGTTCCCGCCCAGTTTCAACTGTTTGCGCTGGCACAGGAGCTTGCGGAACAGAAGCGACAGAACCCGGATAACTCGATCTTCAGTCGGTTGGTAAATGGTGAAGTTGATGGTCAGAAACTGGATGAAATGAACCTCAACATGTTCTTTGTCACACTCGCTATTGCGGGGCATGAGACAACTCGGGGTACTGGTGCACACTTCATACGACTCATGAACGAATACCCGGATCAGTATGAATTACTGAAAAGTGATATCGACAAGTACCTGCCGAATGCGATTGAAGAAGTGCTCCGGTTCTCACCGCCTGTTATCAAGTTCCGTCGCACCGTGACGGAAGAAACCGAACTGGGCGGTAAGAAGCTGGCAAAGGGCGATAAGATCTATCTCTCTTACCCGGCCGCGAATCGCGATCCATCTGTGTTCGAAGATCCGCACAAATTTGATTTCACGCGGGAAAACGCCAACAAGCATCTGTCTTTCGGTACAGGCCCTCACGTTTGTCTTGGTGCGCGACTTGCCAGGTACCAGCTGCAGGCGTTGCTGAAGCAGATCATTACCCGGATTCCGGATATTCACCCGACAGGTGAGATGAATATCCTCAAGAGCATCTGGTTCCATGCGGTGATAGACATGCCAGTGGCCTTCACGCCGGAGAAAAGCTAGAACTGGTTTAAGAAGGCGCTCGCTATTTCACTGGCACGACCAGCTCAATGATCTGTTCGATGAGCTGGTCGAGCTCTTCTTCAGATTCAAAGTCGTGGTGCAATAGAGGGTCGGTCAACATCAATGCTGCACCCGTCGGTACGGCGTTGGTAAACACGGTAAGCACGTTAAGCGGCACGTTCTGGAGTCGACCTTCTTTCTGTGTTTCCTGAACTGCGTCCTTGACCGTTTGGGAAAACTGATCGATAGCTTCCTTCAGCTCACTACCGGCATAGCGGTTTACATCCGGGTGATACAGCGTCCGATAGAGTGACCGGTTAGCAAAAGCCCAGCGGAGGTAGCCCTGGCCCATTGCGTTGAGTCGAACATGTGCATTGCTGCTGCCTGTAGCATCAGCCGCCGCGAGCGTTGCATCTCTCACGCTGAGCCAGCCTGATGTGGCGAGGGCAGAGAGCAGGGCCGCCTTGTTTTTGAAGTGTCTGTTTGGCGCACCGTGTGAAACGCCAAGGTCCCGTGCGATACCTCGCAGCGTCAGGGCTTCAATTCCTTCTTCGTCAATAATTTCTGCCGCGCGCTCAAGTATCGAGGCCGCAAGATTGCCGTGGTGATAGCTTTTTGTCTGGGTCACAGCTGTAGCCTGGACGCTCATGAGTTTCACTACCTCTGAATTCATGTTGACAACGTCTACATATTACGATGTAATCGCCAAGTAGGCAATGTCTACATTGACGAATTAATCAAAAGTTCGGGAGGTGAGGTGGAAACGCTCATAAAAATCCTTCTTTCGCCGATGGCGTTTGCTATCGGGTTTCTTCTGCCTTTATTGGCACAAACGAT
The DNA here is from genome assembly GCA_963675345.1 of Trididemnum clinides. Lineage (NCBI taxonomy): Eukaryota > Metazoa > Chordata > Ascidiacea > Aplousobranchia > Didemnidae > Trididemnum > Trididemnum clinides. The sequence goes on from CAVLYW010000068.1 coordinate 242,048, forward strand.
GATCGCAACTGAGTTCATGACCAACGTCTGGCAGGCTTATGCTGTCAGTGCAGTGATAGCGATTGCATTGGGTTTGATGGCGCAGCTGCGAGGGAGCTGGATATGGGTCAAGTAGCTCAAATCGACGCGCTTTATGAAAATATAGACGACGTCAGTGGCGAACAGCTCGACGTACTCGAACGAAAGATAGCCTCCAAGTACATGGGCATTGTTCCGTGGGGTGCAGTGGCCTGGGGTATCGGCAACTGCCTCGTCTTCATCTCTCTCTTTCCGCTGGTGTTGCTCGACATCATGCCGCTCTGGATGGCGTTCCCGATCGCCACGTTGAACGTGGCCCTGTCTTACCTGCCATCTCACGAAGCGCAGCACAACATCATCGCGGGCAAGGGCAGACCATTACGCTGGCTTAATGAACTCGTTGGGCACGTGTCGACGATCCCGCTGGTGTATCCGTATCGAGTGCTCCGTGCAACGCATATGGAGCATCACAAGCACACCAATCATCCGGAGAAAGATTGCGATATTGATACGCACGCGAAAAACAATCTCGATTTCATTCGTATGATGATCTTGAACCGACAACCGGCGTCTGAACGAAGCGGCAGGTACAGCAAAGTCCTGGAAGCGACAGGTCAGGGCCACCTGATTATGGATGCGATCATTATGCAGCTGGCGTACGTGGCTGTGTTGTTTGCCATGGCCTGGACAGGCCACGCGATAGAGGCTTTCTTCCTTTGGTGGCTGCCGAAGTTCCTTGCGGAATTTCATTTGATTTACTACCTGGCGTGGAGTCCACATCATCCCGGTGAAGAGCAGGGCCGCTATCGCGATACCCGTGCCTTCAAGAGCCGCTTTGGCAATGTGTTCTCTGCAGGCATGCAGTATCACATCATTCATCACCTGTACCCGAAGATACCGCTGAGCCTGACACCTGCGGCCTATCGGGAATTGAGACCTATACTTGAGAAACGGGGCTGTGATCTGGGAGGATTGCAGCACTAACCAATTGCAACACTAAGAATAAGCGATAATCTGGCGATAAGATCTGGAGGGGAATATGAAGCACGAGGTACAAGTTGAAATTCTAAGTGAGCTGATGTCTCAGCTCGATGAGAATCGTAATGTCGATGCTGGCGTACAGTACAGGATGCCAACCACGTCCTATGTGTGTCCTGAGCAGGCGCAGCTGGAACGAAAAGAGTTTTTCCAGAACCATCCACAGCTGATCGGTCTCTCGGGCGATCTGCCTGAGCCCGGCACGTTCCTCACCATGGATGATTTTGGTACGCCGATCCTGGCAACCCGGGATAAGAATGGTGAGTTTCATGCTTTCCTGAATGCCTGCCGGCATCGTTCGGTCAGAGTGACCGACCAGGAGCGCGGCAAAAAGAACGTATTCATGTGCCCGTTCCATCACTGGAGCTACGCCAACACTGGCGATCTTGTCTCCATTCCGAATGAAGATCATTTTGGCAATATCGATAAGTCCTGCTTCGGTTTGCTGGAACTGCCTGCGGTTGAGCGCCACGGCATGTTGTGGGTACATCCCCAGGTTGATGGTGAACTTGATGTACGAGAATTACTTGGTGCCGAGCTTGATGATGAACTGGGTTCCTTCTGTATGGATCAGCACCAGTACCTGGGCAACAAAACCATCGATATGAACCTGAACTGGAAGCTCGCCAACGATACGTTTGGCGAAACTTATCACTTCGGCAAGTTGCATAAGGACACCCTCGGCCGACTCTACATCGGCAACAACCAGCACTTTGAGGAGTTTGGCCGACATCACCGTTTTGTGACGGCCAATCATGGCATTCACGCACTGCGTGAGTTACCAGAGGCAGACTGGCAGATAGACCAGGCGACCTTTGTCATGTATCACCTGTTCCCCAATGTTCAGCTGTTAACCAGCAGGGGCAGTTCAACGCTTATCCGGATGTATCCGCATGCTGACGGTGCGAATCGATCGGTCACCCAGGTCAGCTTCTATTTTTCTGAAGAGCTCATCGCTGCCACCGATCAAAGCGACGAAGTCGCTGATAGCACCAATGTCTATGACATGGATACTCGAGGCGGGCGTGTTGCAGACCTTGAGGCTAACCTTGAAGTGTTCCACAGCACCATTGAAATGGAAGACTATGTTATGGGTGAGATGCAGCAGAAAGCAGCTGCCAATGGTCAGCTCAAGGAGATCATCTTTGGTCGTAATGAGCCTGCGCTGCATCACTTTCACACCAGCTTTCGGGAAGCGTTGGGGCAACCTCCGCTTGAGGTTCTGCGTTAAGTTCTATTCGTCTAATCCGATAAGCACCAACCCAGGCGCTCGATATTGTTTCGAGCGTCGGTGCTGCATCAATTCTATGCATCCCCGTGTCAGGCCTGAATGGGCGCAAGACTCGCGGTGTATATCAACCTGTCAAATCCTGCAGGTTATCCAGCAACTGCGAGAGTTGATCGTTAAGTGAAGAAACCTCATCTCTGCTAAATCCTGCGAGTAGCTTTTTCTGTTCCGCAAGCGAGACTTTCAGGATCTTGTCGTGAAGTGTGCCGCCCCGTTGCGTCAGCACCCATTCTTTGCGGCGCTCGTCGTTGCCAATGGATGAGACCTTTGCGAGTCCCTGTTTCTCGAGCCTCTTCAGGCACCGGCTGACCGCCGCCTTATCAATTCCAATCGTGCGACTGGCATGAGCGACGCTGCATTCCGGCTCGCGTGCAAGCATGACCAGCATTCGCCAATCCATGACACCCACACCGAACTGCTCCAGGTAGATTTTTGATATGTGGCGGGTGTATCGATTGGCCAGAAAGATCATTTGCACCACCGGCGCGTCGGTGAAACTCAAGGTTTCACTCACAGGTCGCTTGGGACCGGTATCCAAGGGAATCAGGAACATCTCGTCTGAAAGCATGTCTTGTGGCGCTCGCCATTCTTAAAACAGATGCAGGCATCTTAGCTTTTTTGCTTTTCGTGATCATGTGTTGACTTGACAACACGTGGCAGCACATAGTCTCCTTGTTACACAGTAGTTCGTGTCCTTTTTCATCCTGAGAGGCAACGCAATGCAAAACGCACCTACATATGATTTGGATCTGGCAGAGTTCTGGCAGGATCCGTATCCGGAACTCAAGCGGTTAAGGGCTGACTTTCCGATCGCCTATGTACCTCAGCTTGATGCAACCCTGATTACACGGCGTGATGACATCTTCCAGAATGAGAAGCGGGTTGAGGTCTTTTCATCCGATCAACCTGACGGACTGATGCAGCGCCTCATGGGACAGAACATGATGCGCAAGGATGGTAAAGACCACATGGTGGAACGCAAAGCTATCTACCCCAGCGTGAGTCCCAAGACAGTCACTGGGCATTGGCAGGAACGATTCCAGTCCCTGACCAACGAACTACTGGATGATATGTTCCCGCTTGGACAGGCAGATATGGTGAGAGACATCGCGCGACGTATTTCCGGTGAAGTATTAAAAGCCATGACCGGACTCACGAATATCACCTGGGAGGAAATGGACCGTGTCAGCCAGGGCATGATTGATGGCTGTGCGAACTACGTTGGTGACCCTGAGGTGGAGGCAAGATGTCATGATTGCACTTCAGCTATTGATGATTACATCAGTGATTTGATGCCGGTCTACGCTGAAGCACCAGACCATTCCTTGTTGTCTGTTCAGCTTCAGAAGGGGCTACCTGAAGCGGCAGTTCGAGCGAACGTAAAACTGTCGATTTCCGGTGGTCAGAATGAGCTTAGGGACGCGCTGGCAGGATTGGTGTGGGCGCTGTTAACGCACCCGGAACAACTCGATCTTGTCAGGTCAGGGCAGGCTACCTGGAAAGACGCGTTTGATGAGTACTGTCGGTGGATATCCCCGATCGGTATGTCACCCCGGCGTATTGCCAGGCGTGAGGAGGTACATGACGTGATCCTCGAGCCTGGGGACAAAGTGTTTTTCATGTTTGGATCAGGGAACCGCGACGAGCGTCATTTCAGTGATCCCGATGTTTTCAACATTGCACAGGATTCGTCTGCTGCGATGCCATTTGGCGCCGGACCTCACTATTGCGCTGGTGCAGTAGCGTCCAAATGCATGATTGCGGAGGTATTTGTCCCTGAGCTGTTTGACAGGTTTACCGGCTTGAGGCTTACGACGCAGCCTGAGTTCGGCGGCTGGGCATTCCGTGGACCCTTGAGCATGCCCGTTCAATGGGACGTAATTTAGCGTGGTCAGCGCAAGCCAATGCCTGCGCGATGTCCCTATATCAGCAGCTCACCTTTCCAGCGACCCTCTCTATGCACATCTGCGACGCAATCGTAAATCGTCTCCAGTACCTTTGCTGTTGCTGGTGTTCGCGCACGTGAGATCTTTGTGACAACGCACACCTTCCTGAATATCTCTGGTGAGACAATTTTCCGTGCGTGCACTCGCTCGCCAACCAGGTCATAAATCGCCGACCATGGCAGGATGCTGAATCCCAACCCAGCCTGTACAAGTCTCAACATACTGTGCATTTAAGTGGCGCCTTGAACGGCCTGCATTTCAACATTCTCGATCTGTGCGTAGCGATCAATGGTTTTGGACATGGCATCTCTTTTCTGCCGGGGGAGAAAGAGTGGGTAGTCGGACAGCTCCACAAAATTGATTGTGTCAGGTAACCCCGGTTGGTAGCGCTCGACAAAGAAAAGTTCCTCTCGAAGCAACGCTTCAACTGAGTACTCGGGTGTCTCCTCGGTGTCGAAGTCCATAAATATGTCGTCAAGGTCCAGATCGAAGCGTCTTTCAAGGTCACCCGTCAGGCCCTCCCTGATTGCCAGCTCAATCCTCGGGTAGTTCTGTTGCAGCGATTCGTACAACGGGACAGTCAGGACGTGACTGACACTGGCTGGCGACACAATTGACACGGAACCTGCCGGGTCGTCCTCGGCGTCGAGAATACTCTGCTTGGCGTTCGAGACCTGCCTCAGGATGGTCTGTGCCTGGGTTAAGAACTGTATGCCGGTATCGGTCAAGGTCATACCCTTGCGACTTCTTTCGAAGAGGGTTGTGTTCAATTCCTCTTCCAGGGATTTGATGTTCTGGGTAAGCGCAGGCTGGGCTATGTGCAGGTTCTGTGCGGCCGCACTGAGAGAACCGGTTTCTGCGATGACGACGAAATACCTGAGGTGTCTCAGTTCCATTTAAAGTATCAAAAAATATGATGGATAACATAGGTTAACAATATTTTATTTATTGGTCTGCTTCTTCTAGTTTTGCGCTGGGTAGAACCGGTTCCAAAAAGAGCTGGCTACCCAGGGGAAGGGAACAACAGAGAACAATCATGAGAAAAACATCGAGTTTTACGACGTCACTTGCGCTGGCGTTTGCGGTCATTACCCCGCAGGCGTTTGCGCAAACTATTGAAGAAATTGTAGTAACCGCGCAGAAGCGTACTGAAAGCATCCAGGATGTGCCGGTCTCGGTCACCGCCTATACGGGCGAGGACCTTGAAGAGAGAAACATCCAGTCAATCAGCAGCATTGCTGATGTCACACCAAACCTTTTGATCCAGACGGGTGGTACGGGTAACAACCTCAGTAGTGTTTTTATCCGAGGTATCGGCCAGTCCAGCCAGCAGGTTTTCTTTGACCAGGGTGTAGGTACATATGTAGACGGTGTTTATCGTCCTACTGCCCATGGTGGCCTGATAGATCTGCTCAACGTTGAACGAGTAGAGGTGCTTCGTGGTCCGCAGGGAGACCTGTACGGTAAGAATGCCGTGGGTGGTGCGATCAGCATCATTACTAAGCAGCCCGATGTAAATGAGACATTTGGGTCGATTACGGCTGCTGCAGGATCCTATGATCGTAAGGACGCGCGTGCATTTGTGAACCTGCCGTTGAGTGAAGGCAAGTTAGGGCTGCAGTTGTCTGCGGCTGCACGCAACGCGGATGGCTATATCGAAACTGAAGCGATAGAAGGCGATGATGATCTTGGCAGCCAGGAGAACATTGCGCTTCGAGCCGCCCTCAAGTGGCAGATTAATGAGAACGCCTCTTGGACTGTCAGTGTCGATGAGCTGGATATGGAATCCAGTGGTTCGCCAATGAACCATGTTCGAATTCTTGCAACCAGCGCGTTTCACAGACAGCACAACAATGCTGTTGCCGAAGGCCTGCTGGGTAATACACCGGCTATTTCCAGTGCTTTTGTTATCGACGATGAGTTCGAATCCAACATCACTGGTGACCAGCATCGCAACAAGAGTAATGAGCGAACGGTAATCAGCCGACTTGAATACGATATGGGCTGGGCCCAGCTTGTCGCATTGTCTTCCTACAAAAGAATGAAGGCCAATGATGGGTTTGATGCTGATGGTAGCCCCATCGACATCTCAGCTAACAATCGTGACATTGATAACAGGAGCACCAGTCACGAACTGCAGTTGAACGGCCTCGCATTTGATGACCGCCTGAACTACCTCGCGGGTCTCTACTACCTGCAGGATGAGATCGAGTTCAACACGTTTGCTGAAAACAACATCTCAACAGCACAGCTGGTTGGAATTTATCCTGGATATCGAGACAGGTCATCCAGGAACCTGACAGATCAGGAACTGGACAGCTTTGCTGCCTACTTTAACCTCGCATACGACGTGACTGACAAGATGACCATGATTGTTGGTGGTCGCTACATGAGTGAAGAGAAAGACTTCACCGCCGGGCTTACTCGAGGCGCGGTGACTAATCCAACGTCAACGCAAGCATCTGCTGATGAAGACTGGTCGAACTTCTCTCCGAAGTTTCAGGTTCAGTATGACGTTAACGATGACGTCATGGTGTACGCCACTTTTGCGACCGCGTTCAAGTCTGGTGGTATCAACAACCAGGTCAACGCTGGCCCTGCCGGCACATTCCTCGTGCCCTTCGAAGAAGAAGAGGTTGAATCGATTGAACTTGGTCTGAAAGGCACCTGGCTTGATGGCACGCTGCAAACCAACATTGCGTTGTTCTCAATGGACTACACTGACCTGCAGGTTTCGATTCTTGATTTCAACGTGATTACCGGGACGCAGATTCGAACGATTGCGAACTCAGGTAGTGCCGATATTCAAGGTTGGGAATTTGAAGGTATCTGGGCACCAACAGAGAACTTCTCACTTCTGCTGAGTGGTGCATACCTCGATGCAACCTACGGTGAAGATGTACTTCAGGACCCTGCTGACCCAAGCAGCATTCTCTTTGTTGATGGTGATCCGCTTGCGTTCGCACCTGAGTATTCCTACGCGTTATCAGCAGTCTATGAAGTCCCGATGGGTGAGGGTGCAACACTCCGATTCCGAGGTGATTACTCTTGGCGTGACCAGGTGTACTTTGAGCCGGAAGGTCTGCTTGTCGATCGGGAAGCTGAAAGTGAAGACGACTATGGTCTCCTGAACGTTTCTGTTACCTATGATTCGGGCAATGACTGGTACATCTCTGCTTATGGTACGAACGTAACGGACGAGACCTATAAGACCGGTACTTTCATTCAGACTCGGGCCGTTGGCGTTGAATGGCACTGATGGGTCGTCCCGCTGAGTACGGTCTTAAGTTAGGCTACGACTTCTAGTCGACGAATAACGCTTAAACGATGTCTCTTGATCACTCCCGTTCTTTCGAGAACGGGAGTATTTTCCTCATCACTATTGCGCTGGCATGGCTTGCAATGGCACCGCTGGTGGTTTCTGCTGAACCACTTCCCGTGTCTCATCCCAGGCCTGATGACAGCTGGTATCTGGACCCCGGTAAGGCTCGCTGGTCATTTCAGAACCTCGACCAGATCATTCCTGTTGCCGCAGTCAGCAGGGGTGACAGTCAAACGGTTCCAATGCTCTATGCGGGTCACCAGATACTCGATGACCTTTACACAAGTCCTGAGGGTGTAGAGAGCCCACTTGGCTCCATCCTGGACGCCCTCGAGGTTGATGGCTTTATTGCGTTGAAGAACGGCGTTGTTGTGGGCGAGGCCTACTTCAACGATATGCAGCCTCAGACGCAGCACCTGGTCTTTTCGGTAACCAAATCCCTGGTTGGTGTGCTGATCGGGACAATGGTTGATGACAACCTGATTGATCCTGAAAGGGCTGTCACCAGGTATTTGCCCGAACTTAAAGGCACCGGCTTTGAAGGGGCAACTGTCCAGGACCTCCTTGATATGGTTGCGGCGACTGAGTGGAACAAGGTTCGTTCAGACCCGACATCTCTTGTTAACGTCAATGCAATGGCGGGTGGCTTTATTGCCCATCCTGAAGAATTCGAATTTGATACGACAATTGGATTTCCTGGGGTCGCTCGGTAAGCAGGGTGAACATGGTAGCCAACACGTATACAACGCCTCGCACACTGAGGCCCTTGCATGGATTGTTACCCGAGTTGCAGGTAAACCCTGGCACGAAGTGCTGTCGGATCGCATCTGGACGAAGATTGGTGCTGAGCAGGATGCGACAGTTGCAGTTGATGACCTGGGCAACGGCTTTGCCACGGCCGGGTTGAACGTGACGCTGCGGGACCTGGCACGTTTTGGTTTGATGTTGCAGCGGGAGGGTAACGTACGAGGCAATCAGGTCGTTTCACCTGGCTGGATAGAAACGACCTGGCGAGGTGATGATGAGGTTCGCGCCGCATGGCTGCAGAGTACCGAGAAGAAGCGAAAGCCGTTCACCCAGTTTTACAAAAACCAGTTTCGCGTACTTGATGGCGACAAAGGAGAGTTCTATGCGAGCGGCCACCAGGGCCAGAAACTCTACATAGATGTATCGAGGGAACTGGTTGTAGTGCTCTTTTCGACGCAACGGGAACGAGAGCAACTCGATTTTCACATTCCACTCATTCGGCAGATTTCAGACAGACTGGATAGCGACGCCAGGCTGGACCCGATAATCGAGGCAGGTGATATTCCGTCCCCCTACATGAAGGGTGTGCCTGTCCCGGATGCCAGTGTGATCAATGCAGATGTCACGTGGCTGCGCGATCCCGATAAGGCTCTCTGGACACATCAAAATGTGCCATTGGTTAGAAATGTCGATGTGATCAGTAGAGGCACTGGCGAGCCAGCGTCTATTCCATACTCACCTCAGAGTTTCTCGTCTGAAAAGTTTCTTGATCAGTCCAGCCAACGCTTACCACTGATCGACATACTCAAGAGCCTGTCGATTAACGGCGCAATCATGATTAAGGGCGGGCAAATCATCAGTGAGGTCTACCTGAATGGGTTTCGGCCAGAGAAACGACACCTGATGAATTCGGCGACCAAATCTTTTCTTGGCATGTTGGTTGGGGTCCTCGCAGAAGAGGGTCTGCTGCGGCTTGATGAACCATTTGGTGAGACCTTTCCTGAATTGGCTGGTGCGGGTGTAGCAGACGGTACGCTGAATGACGCCCTGGACATGCTGCTTGGTATGGATTGGCCCATGAGCTGGGATCCGGAGTCCTATCGCCTGAGAACCTTTATGGCCGGCGGTTTTGTGGAGCAGACTGAGCGTTTTCCTTATAGGAATACGCTTGACCTGATTGCTGGTGCCGGCAAAGAAATGGCCCATGGCGAAGTTTATGCCTACGAGTCCGTCAATACGGAGATGCTGGGCTGGACCATCTCGAAAGCGACAGGTCAGAACTGGCAGCAGGTGCTGGGGGATCGAATCTGGTCGAGGCTTGGTGCTGAGCGCGATGCATTTGTCATTGTAGACAAAGGCGGTCATGGATTTTCAACAGCAGGCATGAGTGCATCGCTGCGCGACCTCGCTCGTTTTGGTCTGATGATACAAAACAACGGTTACTACAACAGCCAGCAGATCGTGCCGGCCAATTGGATCAAAAGCACTATCGCCGGTAGTGAGCAACTTCGTGAGGCGATGCAGTCCGAAAAAGAAACCTCTTCCTACGGTCCGGACATTTTTTACAACAACCAGTTTCGAGTACTCAACAGCGAGCAGGGTGAGCTGTTTGCCTCTGGCGGTATAGGACAGAAGATCTACATTGACCAGAAACATGATTTTGTCGGCGTGTTTTTCGCTGCCAACTTTGAGCGTGCAGAAACTGTATTCCAGATTTTCCTGATGCGACAAATACGCGACCGTGCCACAGCGATGCAGTCAGATGGCTAGTCGCCTGGTGAGTTCCCCCACCGCTGATGAAGAGGCTGTCTGCAGTATCAAAACTGCAGGCAGCTTCTTTGTCGGTGGACATTGAAGTATCCCAATATGCTGACCCGAAAAGAATTCCTGCGTTTGTTTAGTGCCGCTGTGGCGTCAACCGGAGTTGGTTTGCCACGGCTAACTGCTGCATCGAAGGCGGCCCGCGATGGATGGTATCAGGGTGATGTTGCACACATTCTTCCTACGGCAAACCATCACCAGTTCCTGATCAAAACATCTTTCCGAGCACCGCTGGCAAAGACGCCACAATTGCTTGTCAACGGTGTTGCCAAACAAGGAGTGCAGACCGATACCAGATCAAGGTTTTTCAGGTTCAGTGTTGCTGGTTTGTCGCCTGATACCGAATACGAACTGCAGTTCATGCAAGGCAGTACCGCGCTTTGTGATCCCTGGAAGCTGAAAACGTTTCCTGCACCTGATGCTCGCCCAGAGAGACTGAGGATCCTTGCTTATACGTGTGCCGGTGGTGACGAATCCCTGGCGTTGCCAGATGGTGAGCCTGTTTTTCAGTCACTTCATACTCGCCAGCTGCTGTTGCAACGAGCAATGCAGTTCGAGCCTGATGTGGTCATCGCCAATGGTGATCACATTTACTGGGACGAGCGAACCATGACTCGAAGGAAACCGGAACCCATCATCGCAGCGTGGCGGAGAATTCAGGCCTCCATCGGCATGATGGCGCGGCATGAACCGATCCTTGGAACAAAAAACGAAACAGTACTGAAGCGTGTGGGCGACCGGCAGATAGCAGATTTGTACGGTGTGATGTTCAGATCGAAACCGACATTTTTTGTGACTGACGATCATGATCTTTTTGACAACGATGAAGCGGATGAGGGCCTGAAAACACTGCCGCCGGATGCTCACATGCTTGAAGCAGCGAGAGTCACCCAGTCACTCTACTATCCAGAGTTCCTGCCCGAAGAAAATCGGCCGGATGATCTGCCAGGATCTACTGATGTTGAATCCGAATCCTACGGAACGATCAGGTTCGGTGATCTGTACGAGGGATTGCTCTTCGATACCAAGCGATACGTGAACACGAGCGCTGATTCAGGTCACATGGTGCCGACCGAGGTTGAAGGCTGGCTCCTCGAAAGAACCAAAGCTAACGACAGCATTCATTTGTCCCATGTTCCCTCGACGCCTATTGGCTGGTCAGCGGGTAAATGGGGCGAATGGTATCCCGACCTGTTGCAGCCGGATGGGTCGCTAGGTACCAGGAAGGAAAAGCCGTATTGGCCTCCCGGATGGTTTGCGCAGCACCAGCGACTATTGGCCGGTCTGATAGCTCAGGAGGCGCGTATTCCTTTGATTATGTCTGGTGATCTGCATATGTTCTCTGCTGGACAAATTACCCAGAGCGCTGGTGAGGATTACAGCAATAACCCGGTAAACACAGTTGTTGTTGGTCCGCTCGGAACCGGCGATAGTGCGTACCCATCCGCCGCGCGCGGTGTGCTGCCCCAGTCGCCATCCCAGCTGACTCTGGAAGAACTGCAACCGCCACTTGAGAAAAACGGCTTTACGATCATTGATATGGATCGAGACAGGATTCGTTTTGAAATGTATGCGTGGCGACCACCGGAAGCTCAGGCAGATATTCGCAACATGAAGCCCGTGCGACGTTTCGAAATTGTGAAAGATGAACGTGGATCACGGATGAGAGACCTCAAGTGAGCGCAAGATCGATTGTCGCGGTGCTCGGGCCGGGTATTCTCTATGCCGCGGCAGCGGTTGGTATTTCACACCTGGTACAGGCCACAAGAGCGGGGGCAGGGTTTGGCCTTGGTCTTGTCAGCATTGTGATTATTGCCTGCGTCCTAAAATACCCGGCACTCCGCTTTGGTGGTGATTACGCCGCAATTACCGGTCGGAGTTTGATCAGCAACTATTATGCGCAGGGCAAGGCGGTGTTTGCGCTCTACGCGTTCAGCCAGCTGTTCAGCATGGTTTTTGTTATTGCGGCAATTTCGTTATTCACCGCAGGGCTGGTACAGGCTGCTCTCGGTATTGATGTGCAGCCGCTGATTGGGGTTGTTGTGCTCCTTGTGTTTACTTCGACGTTACTGGTGCTGGGCCATTATCGCGTCCTGGAAGGTGCCACCAAGCTGATCGTTGGCGTCTTTACCTTATTGATTGTCGCAGCAGTCCTCATGGTGATTGATGGTCTGACTGTGTCGGCATCCAGCTTTATGTTGCCTGCGTTGAGCGCCCCGACCGTGTTGTTTATCGTCGCGCTGATCGGGTTTATGCCAACCCCGGCAGATGGCTCAGTGCTGCAATCACTGTGGACGGTTGAGAAAAGTAAACAACAGGCAGAACGGGTGCGCCTTGAGGACGCTCAGCTGGACTTCAACATTGGCTACATCGGGAGCGTCCTGCTCGCGATAGGATTCATCGTGCTCGGCACGGTGTTGATGCATCAACCAGGCGTCGAAGTGGCAAAGGGTAACGCCGGTTTTGCTGGGCAACTGTTCGGATTGTTCACTGCAGCCATCGGAGAGTGGAGTTATCCCTTGATTGCGGTTGCTGCAATCTTTGTGATGTTCTCAACGTTGCTTGCGGTTTTTGATGGAATGACTCGTGTTGTACTTGCGATCTGGGCTGAGTTGCAACCTGTGCCTGACAGCAATTCAAGCGCCAGTAAGTTATACAACATTGCGTTGATTTCTCTCGGTTGCCTCGCGGTGCTGGTGTTATCGACCATGATGAAGTCGTTCGCCACGTTCATGGATATGACATCGATCATCGTGTTTCTTATCAGCCCATTGATTGCGTTTCTCAATCATCGGGCGATCTTCAATACGGACGTTCCTGAAAAAGATCAGCCAGGCAACCTGATTCGAATATGGAGCCTCCTGGGTATCACTAGTCTGCTGCTTCTTGGCTTTATCTATTTTTACTATCGCCTGCTAGGCTAGCTACAACGAGTCCGGAAGCTGACCGTGGTGCCCAATGTCGAACGTTAGGATCATCGTGCTAGGCCTGATGGCCGGTTTCGCGTCCTTTTCGATCGATCTGTTCCAACCGGCCGGTGTATCGCTGGCGGAAACCTTCAACGTGGATGCTGCATCCGTCTCACTGAACGTCAGTCTGTTTCTGATTGGTATTGCGATTGGGCAATTCGTCGGAGGTCCAATTTCTGATTTCCTCGGTCGGCGGCGATTGCTCCTCGTGTCTACGGTGTTCTTCTGTTGCACGAACCTGGCTTTGATGTGGGTCGATGGTTTCGAGGTTTACCTTGGTTTGAGACTTTTGTCTGCCGTCTGTGCAGGTATGGTTTCCGTACTGGTGGATGCGATCATCGCTGATGAAAACGATGCGTCAGGCACGGCACGGCTACTTTCATCGACCACAATTGTGGCTATTGCCGCCAGATTGCTTAGCCCGGTTCTTGGTGCATACCTGGTCGTTCAGTTTGGCTGGCAGGCGCTGCCACTGATCTGTGTTGTTATCGCGATGGGTTGCGGTGTGTATGCCTGGCGACACATTGCAGAAACCCACCACAATAGACCCGAAGACGCTCACTTCGTCAGGGACACGACACTTCGCTATGGGAAGATTGTCAGTAACCCTCAGACCCGGGCCTACGTTGGCTACGAAGTGTTTTCATCCATCGGACTGTTTTCCATCGTCTCCGATGCCGCGTACACCTATGTAGAAGGATTCGGGCTTAGCACCCTCGAGTTTGGTTACTTTTATTCTTTGTTCAGCCTGGTGTTGATTGTTGCTGCATTTATCAACACTCGCCTTGTTCGCCGAATGGGGGTAGATGACCTCCTGAGAATCAGCATTCCACTTGCGGCCCTGGTTACCTCTGTATTCGCCCTGTGTGTCGCGACATTTGGCCTTTCCGTGGAGGTCTTCAGCATCATGCTGTTTGCCTATGTGTTGCCGATGATGATGACGCGATTGAATGCGTTGGCAGGTGCGCTGAAAACGCTGCCGGAGGATGCGGGCACGGTTTCAGCCGTGTCCAATACCTTGAGTTTTGGAGTTGGCGGTATCGTTGGTTCACAGATTGGGGGGCTGCTGGAATACAGTGACAATGCGCTTGTGTTCCTGTTGTGCGCGAGCGCCATAATGAACCTTGGCCTGTTTGGCTATGTTGAATCGCGAAGACGCGTTGCTGCGACCTAATGAGAACTAATTAGCGTCAGCCTGGTGCTCGGGTGCGGCTGCGAGAAACGCGGGATGTTCTTCCAGTCGCATGGAAATCTCAGACAACCTGGGAAACGGGTTCAAATCACAACCAAAACGTCGTGCGTTGTACATCTGTGGTACGAGGTAGATATCCGCCATCGTGATGGTATCGCCAAACATGTACAAGCCGGCTGAACCAACTTGAGATTCAAGGCTCGTGAATCCTTTTTGTATCCAGCATTTGTACCAGTCACTCACCTGTTGCTCATCGCACGATATCTCGTTTCGCAAGTATTGAAGTACTCTGAGATTGTTTAGTGGATGGATATCGCAAGCGATCGTCTGGCAGGCCGCTCGAACCTTTGCTCTTTCGATAGGGTCTGCAGGAAGCAGTGGTGGTTCAGCAAAACAATCTTCCATATACTCGATAATGGCAGTCGATTGCGTGATGATTTGACCGCCTGTGTCCAAGGCAGGGACCAGCCCCTGTGGATTAACTTCAAGGTAGCCCGGTGCAGTCTGGGCGCTTTTCAGCAGGTTTACCGGTTCCATCTCGTACTCGACGCCCTTCAGGTTCAAGGCAATCCTGACGCGATAGGCTGCGGTTGAACGCCAGTAAGAATAGAGCTTCATGGATCAATCGCTGGCAGAACGGTTCCGCAGCACCCTCCGAAACCGATAGGTACGGCGCCGTCGCGTTCACAACGGGCCTTCATGATGATTGTGTCGCCATCCTCCAGAAAGGTGCGCTGCTCGCCGTTGCTCAATGTGATTGGTTTTTTACCGCCCTCTGTGATTTCGATGAGCGCTGCCTGACTCCCTTCTGTTGAACCGGACATTGTGCCGCTACCAAAGAAGTCCCCGGGCTGAAGATTGCAGCCGTTCATCGTATGGTGGGTCACCATCTGGGCCATGGTCCAGTAAGAATCGGTGAAGTTGCTGTTCGATAGCTTCTCGGCCGGTGTGCTCTCCGCTTTCATATTTTCAGTTTGGATAAATACCTCCAGCTGCATATCAACCGCCCCGGCTTCACTGTTTTTAGCAGAGCTCAGATAGGGCAGTGGTGACGGTCGGTCATCTTGCCTCGAGAAACTCACACGAAAAGGTTCGAGAGCCTCCATCGTGACAATCCATGGAGAAATTGTTGAAGCAAAACTTTTGGCAAGAAAGGGGCCGAGCGGTTGGTACTCCCAGGTTTGGATATCGCGGGCAGACCAGTCGTTCAAGAGGCAGAGTCCGAAGATGTGCTCCTCGGCAGTTTCAATCGAGATGGCCTTGCCAAGATGGTTCCCTTTGCCGATGAAGATTCCCACCTCCAGTTCATAGTCCAGTCGTCTGCACGGTTCTACAACTGGTGTTTTTGAATCGGGCAGCATCAGCTGCCCGCGGGGACGTGGGAAAGCCTGCCCAGTTACATCAATTGAAGAGCTTCGTCCGTGATACCCAATAGGAACCCATTCATAGTTTGGCAAAAGGGGGTTGTCCGGTCTGAACAGTCGACCAATGTTGGTGGCGTGGTGGATCGACGTGTAGAAGTCAGTGTAGTCGCCGATCACTGCAGGCACGGCGTATTCAACTTCGTTCAATGGGATCAGGCATGGCTCCAGCTGCGCGGTATTTTCGTGACCTTCCGCCAACAGCTTGCTCAATTCGGTGCGGATCTTTGACCAGGCATCCTTCCCGGCAGACATGAGTCGGTTAAGGGTGTTGCCGAGACATAAATTGAAGTCAGCTGAAACTAGACCGGTATTGACCAGTGCGGTCAGGTCAAGTGCGTATTCTCCGATTGCAACAGCAGCTCGAAACTCTTCATCGCTGCCTCTTCTGCGCAGTACCGCAAAAGGCAGATTTTGAATAGGGAAGTCAGTACTGCTTGAGTTCGCAGAGGTGACCCAGCTCTTAAGCTCAGGATCATGTGTTTTGTTAATGCTCATGTTCTAGAACCAGGCTGGTACCGAGGCCATTCAGGCCGAGTCTCTCGCCTTGGTTTGTGCTCCTTCATTTTGCTGGCATGCGGAGATTTCATGCTACAAAAGTACAGGTGGCGAGATTCTTCTATTTTTCCAATCTGCACGGCCAAAACAGAATTTTCTTTCTCAAATTCATGATAAATTGAAAGGATCTACTAATCCCAGGGCGAAAGTCCTGGCTGTTATCAACGGTCCAGGTTGGTGATGCGGCCTACAGTTGGTACTGTCCGTATTCGATTGATGTTGGGGACTTGTCTTGCTGTCAGCTTTCAAATGGCTTGGTGTTATCGCCGCTTTGCTCATCCTCCTGGTTATCGGCATCGTCAACTGGCCTGTCACGGCATCCCGGGTGATATACCCCCTGGTCGAAGCCTATGCCATCGACGACTTCATCGGTGTAACCGCTGACGGCACCATTGAGCAGAACCTCTTTTCCATTCAGGAAACTGGCGTATCAACACAGCCGGTCGTTGATGCGGCAAATGAGTTTCTTGCGACGCTGGATGAAGATCAGCGAGCGCGCGTCATGTTTCCTGTTGATGACCGGGAGTGGCAGCAATGGGCAAACATCCATATCAGCACCCGGCAGGGTGTCGGATTTCTCGAATTCAATCCTGACCAATCTGACGCTGCGTTCAAGCTGATTGCCTCGGGGCTGAGTGATCGAGGCTATGACAACGCCAGAAAAATCATGCAGCTTGAGGGCTACCTCGCCGAACTGCTCGACAATCATGTTGAGTACGGTGAAAAGCGCTATTGGCTGACCATCATGGGGGAGCCGTCTTCAACAGCGCCGTGGGGCTGGCAGCTTGATGGTCACCATCTCGTGATCAACTTCTTTGTCCTGGGTGACCAGATTGTCATGACGCCAACCTTCATGGGGTCCGAGCCTGTTGCAGCGACGCAGGGTCAATATGCAGGGGTTCGGGTTTTTGACAGTGAACTTGAAGCGGGTCTCGCGTTGATCAACAGCTTGTCCGAGGAACAGCGGAGTGCTGCGATCATTGCGAGCGACAAACCCGGTAACAATAACCATGGTGAGTTATTCCAGGACAACGCCATCGTGCCCTATGAAGGTTTGAGACTGGATGACCTGGATGAAAGCCAGCGTCAGCTGGCGATTGCTCTCGTGAAACAGTACACAGGCCAGATCAGGTCAGGGCATGATGAAATCAGGTTGGCACAAGTGTTGAATCACTGGGATCAGACCTACTTCGCCTGGGTAGGAGGCACTGGCCCCGATGCGGTGTTCTACTATCGGATCCATTCACCGGTGTTGATGATCGAGTTTGACCAGCAAACACCGGTGGCCCTGGATGCACCCCCTGTGCCGACGCGCGATCACATTCATACCGTTGTGCGAACGCCTAATGGCAACGACTATGGGAAGGACCTGTTGAGGCAACACCTGCAGGAACACCCGCACTGACCGTCGATTGGCCTCAGGCGGCTACATGTTTATACAATACGGCTCTTGATGGCGGTCTGCAGAGAGTAACTACTTAAGTGCTGACCGAACCTAATACACACCGAGGAAAGAGAGATGACCTACGCACCTGACACCCGCCCGATCTACGATGCTGACAGCCACATCATGGAGTTGCCGGATTTCCTGACGTCGTATGCAGATCCTTCGATACGCGATGAAATCCCGGAGGTGAACTACAACGCATCCATCGTCACTGACGAAGAAGTTGACGTCATCATGCAACAGGGTGGCAAGCATAGTGAGGAACATATCGCTGCGCAGGTTGCGATGGGTGACGACCTGATAGTGCATTCAAAGGAGATCCAGGCGCTGGGAGCGTTTAACGCTGCCGACCGAACCAGGGCGATGGACCTGCTCGGTTTTAAAAAGCAGCTTGTGTTTGCCACACACAGTGTTGTCTCACCCTTTCACCCGAGTTCTAAAAAGGCGCCGGAATGGCGCTATGGTGCAGCGAGGGCGCACAACCGTCATATGGTGGACTTCTGTGCGGATGATGCGCGTCTTATGGGCGTTGCGACGATACCGCTAGATAATCCCGAGTGGGCCATCAAGGAAGCCGACTGGGTGATTGAGCAGGGCCTCGAAGCAGTATGGATTCCACACCGGGCGCCTATTGGACATTCACCAGGTCACGTTGACCTTGAAGGTTTCTGGGCACGTCTTGCTGAAGCAGGTATTCCTTTTGTGCTGCACGTTGGCGGTGCGCCACTGCAGATTCGTGATTCATGGGCGAATAATGGTCGCGCGGCAACCAAGGACTGGCTTGGTGGTGGTGAGAACGTACGCACCAAAGACGCCATGGTGCTGCACCAGGCGCCGGAGATGTTTATCAGCATGATGGTGGCAGACGGCGTTTTCCATCGTCATCCCAACTTAAGGGGCGCGGCCGTTGAACTGGGCGCCGGCTGGGTACCTGAAATGCTGCGCAAGCTGGATGCGGTTGCTCGTGCCTACGGCAAGGTTGATGAGTCAATTCGCTTTGATCGTAAGCCCAGTCAGCAGTTGACGGAGCAGATGGGCTTCACGCCGATGCCGCATGAAGATGTTGCCAATATGATCAGTCAGTCGAACCCTGATCTCTATCTCTTCTCCAGTGACTATCCGCATATTGAAGGCACAACCGATCCGATTGGTCGTTTTGAAAAGACCATTGGTGATCTTGATGAGTCGGTTAAGACTAAGTTCTACACGGACAACTTCCTTAGGCTATGGCCTGAAGCAAGGACTCACTAGATCCTGACTATTCAGCTACTGATGCCATTGAGGTTGTCTATGCGCACATCCGCTCGAATCTTTTTGATCATCGGGTTCTGTCTGCTGTTATCCGCCTGCTAGGGGCCCTTTGTTTTCATGCCGGGCGGTACCCTGACGGGTACTGTGGCAGAGATACCGGAGACATGGACGTTCGAGAATGACTCCGACCTCGCGCAGTTGGAAACCAATCCCGAAGATCCGTATTCCATCAACCTCGTCTACGTGCAGATAGATGGCAACATGTACGTTTATGCTGGTGATACCAGGACAACCTGGGTTCAGCATATAGAAAAGAACCCGCTGGTCAGGTTGCGCGTGGGCGAGACGATCTATCCAGCACGAGCAGTGCGAGTTGATGATGAGGCTGAGATGGCCAGTTTTGCCGCGATCTGGGCAAGCCGATCTGTCTTTCAGCGGGACCCGAATCAGTTTGAGGAAGTCTGGCTGTATCGGCTGGAAGCGCCCTGATTCAGGTACCTATGGCTGTTACCTGGGTACTGGTGATCTCCAGTTCACCAAGCAGGGTTTTGTGCACCGGGCACCGATCAGCAATCTCCATAAGTCTTGCCTGCTCCTCGTCGGTCAGGTCCCCCTGAAACGAAATCTCGCGTGACAGCGTTTCAATCTGCCGCAGCTTTTCATCACAGTCTTCACAGTCGCTGAAGTAATCTCGGTTGTGCTTCAGTAGTACCGATACGTCTTCAAGGGGCAGCTGCTTGCGGTTTGCGTACATGCGAATTGTCATTGATGTGCAGGTACCGAGCGCCGCTAACAGTTGTTCGTATGGATCAGGGCCTCGATCACGACCGCCCATGGCCTTGGGCTCGTCAGAGATCCAGGCGTGACTGTCGGTCTGCACTGTGCGGGCAAACTTTTTGTCAGCCTCTCCAACAAACACCTCGCCACCTGATACCTCAACATCTGAAACGTGGGGCTCGATGTATCGAGAAGCCCAACCGGCGACAGTGGTGGCGACGTATTCGGCATCGGTTTTCGAAGTGAGCAGGTGATCTGCTGTATCAAGACTGACAAAACTCTTGGGGTGCTTGGCGGTCAGGTAAATTTTTTCAGCTTCATTTATCGACACTGACGCGTCGATAGGTGAATGAAACACCAGCAGCGCTTTTCTCAGGTGCGCAACGTCATCCTCGATGCTGGCGTCACGCACGTCATCGAGGAACTGCTTTTTGATGACAAAGGGGCGGCCGGCCAGCTCTACATCTGCCTGGCCCGCACTCTCGATTTCTTCGATGTGATCACCAAACTGTTTGGTGACGTGTTCCGGATCAAAAGGCGACCCAATGGTTGCAATGGCCTTGCATGATTCCATCTGCCTGCCTGCGGCAAGTGCGGCTGTCCCACCAAGACTGTGGCCTATCAGTATCTGGGGGGCATCGTAGTGTTCTCGCAGGAATGCCTCGGCAAGGTGCAGGTCCCGGACGTTAGTGGAAAAGTTCGTGTCTGCAAAATCCCCCTCACTTTTTCCGAGTCCGGTAAAGTCAAAGCGCAGTACGCCAAAGCCACGCATCGACAGCGCCCGGGCAATTCTTGAAGCGGCGGCGACGTCTTTGCCGCAGGTGAAACAGTGCGCATACAGCACCCAGGCGATGGGCTCGCCTAGATCGGGCGTTTCGACAATCCCTGCAAGGTCGCTGCCGTCAAACCCCTTAAAAGTTACCTTATCGTTAGCCATTTCTATGCTCCGTTGTGTGCGTAGGCGGGTTACATGGACCAGCCGCCATCAATGACATGACACTGGCCGGTAGTGAATGCGGCATCATCTGATGCCAGGTACAGGGCAAGTTTTGCTATTTCGGCTGGCTCGCCGATGCGCCCCATTGGTTGTCGACTCACAAAAGCCTCATAGGCTGAATCGAAGTCGCCGGTTGCCTTCAGTCGTTCTTCAAGCGAAGGCGAGTGGACGGTGCCCGGGCAGATCGCGTTGCAACGAATGCCATCTGTCACGTAATCAGCGGCAACCGATTTGGTCAGGCCGATGACGGCAGCCTTGGTTGCGCCGTAAACAAATCGGCTAGGGACACCTTTGATGGAACTTGCAACAGATGACATGTTGATGATGGAACCGGACTGCTGGGAAATCATGCCGGGGAGTACAGCCCTGATCAGACCGTACATCGATTTGACGTTGAGGTTGAATGAGAAGTCCCAGTCTTCCTCGCTGCATTCCAGTATTGAGCCGTTATGAACGAAACCCGCGCAGTTAAAAAGGATATCCACGCGGGACAATGAGTTAACAAATGTCTCTACCGCAGCGAGATCAGTGACGTCGACCACGTTTCGATTGGCACCGCCCAGGCTCTGCAGTGTTGTTTCATTGATGTCGAGCGCATACACCTCCGCACCTGCCTGCATGAAATGCTCGGCGGTGGCGCGGCCGATACCCTGGCCCGCAGCGGTGACAACGGCGACCTTGCCCTCAAGACTTATGCTCATCTGCTCATGCCTCCTTTTGTCTGCTACGCCAGACTGAACCATCTGGATAGGTGTGTGCTGCGATTGATGCTTCCTTCATCTTGACGCTGAACCCGGGCGCCTGTGGTGCGACATAGTGACCGTCACGAATCTCGCATGGATCTTCAAAATGCTCATGAAGGTGATCGGCATACTCGAGGACGCGGTCATCGATTGAGGCTGAGATCCTGGTGTAGTCGATCATAGAAAGATGTTGTACGTACTCGCACAGCCCGACACCTCCGGCATGTGGACAAACGAGCTTGTTGTGTTTTTTCGCCATAAGAAACACGGCGAGGATCTCGTTCAGGCCAGCAAGGCGGCAGGCATCAATCTGGATCACGTCCAATGCATCTGCAGTAATGAACTGCTTGAAGATGACCCGATTCTGGCAATGCTCTCCTGTGGCGACCAGGGTAGGGTACACCGCATCCTTGATGGCCTTGTGACCAAGTATGTCATCGGGGCTGGTGGGTTCTTCGATGAACCAGGGGGTGAACTCTGCCAGGGCATTGGTCCATGCGATGGCTTCCGGCACTTCCCAGACCTGGTTCGCATCAATCATCAGCTTGACGTCCGGGCCGAGCACTTCCCTTGCGATCCTGAGGCGGCGTTTGTCATCTTCAAGGTCTCGGCCAACTTTAAATTTCAGGTGTTTGAATCCTTGTTCCAGGGCGGATTGGCATAGCGTCCGCATCTTGTCATCGGGATACCCCAGCCAGCCAGCTGACGTTGTGTAACAGGGATATCCGGTAGATTCCATTTCGGCTGTCCGTGCGTTCTTGCCACTATCAACAGCGCGCACCATCTCCAGTGCTTCCGCCTTGGTAAGCACATCGCCGAGGTAACGAAAGTCCACGCACTCTACAAATTCTTCTGGTGTCATATCTGTCAGCAATCGCCAGACAGGTTTGCCTTCCGTGCGCGCCCACAGGTCCCAGGTTGCATTGACGATGGCACCCATCGCCATGTGCACCACACCTTTCTCCGGACCAAGCCACCGTATCTGGCTGTCGGCGCGAATCTGATCGTAGAAGCCTGCCGGGTCCGCCTTTATGTCTTCGAGATCAACGCCAACAACAAGGTGTTGCATTGCCTCAATCGCCGTACAGCAAAGATCATTGCCTCGCCCGATTGTGAATATGTGGCCGTAGCCCTTGTCTCCCTGCTCGGTTTCGAGAATGACATGGGCTGCCGAGTAGTCCGGGTCAGGATTCATTGCATCCGAACCATCAAGCTCCTCTGAGGTAGGGAAGCGAACATCGACAGTTTTGAGGTTCTTAATCCTGTTGCTGGGCATGACGTGGTAACTCCTTTTTGAGGCTTAACTGCTGCGGCAGAAACAGGAAGCGCCGACCGTTACGTCGGCGCGGGCCAGAACCCGATCCAATTGCAGTTTTATATGAGTGACCTCTGCGGTCTCGCCTCGTCGGGTCAGGCATTCATGCAGTCCGTGCAGCGACCACACGTTGCCCGGATGTTGGCAGGGTCTTGCGAGGCTGTCATTCAGCCCGAGGTCTGCGCGATAGATTGCTTCCGCTTCTTCTGTCCTGCCTTGTTCCATCAGCAGTGCGGCAAGTGCATGGCGTGGTGGCTGCATCCAGCCCCAGGGTTCGTCGTAGATGAGTGAGTCACTCATTGATGTTGCTGCACGAAGGTGATCCAGACCTGTTTCAACTTCACCTGCCTTGTAGTGCAGTTCGCCCTGCGCCATTTCGGCTGCAATTTTCAAGACTTCCGATGCCGGGTTGTTAAACATGAAGCGTGTTTTTGGCACGGCCGCGGTTGCCTCAAAGAAACGGGTCAGTTCCTCGTTTGCCTCTTCCAACATGCCGAGATTGGCAAATGCGATCACGCGTCCGTAACGCATCAGCGCTGTGGTAAAGCAGAAGAGGTCCTTGTCCTCAGGTAACTCGGCGTCGATCAGTTCCTGCCACATACCAAAGCGGACCATGACGTGCGTTTCGATTCCCCAAAAGGCTTCGAACAGGTCTGGCAGAAATGCCACTACCGGTACAGGCAAGAGTTGCTTGAGTTCCTGCGCTGCTCGGAGCGCCGGTTGTTTTCGCGCGAGCAGCATCGCGCCATAGGCTTCGAAGTGAACGTTGTGAATACGATAGACAGTGTAGAAGTTTTCTGCCCCGCGGAGTGAAGTGAAATCGCGATCCACGATAGCAGCCCTGTGATTGCGGTCGATGACTGTCTGGTAGTCACCGCACAACACATCGATACGTGTAGCCATGTGGACCAGGTGGCCAGAATCCGGGATAAGGGTTGCAAGGGAATCGCCATGGGGCAGGGCGAGTTCTGGGGTTGGTGACATTTCCATCAGGTGGATGTACATGTGCAGGAGGCCGGCATGCGCCCAGGCGGCAGTGTCGTTCTTAAATGCGGTTTCCAATACTGTTCGGGCTTCAATCGTTGATGCGCCCTCGGCGGGTTGGCCGACAGAGGTGTCCCACAGCCCCCACGGTGTTCTACCCATCAGGGACTCTGCAAAGACACTTGTGATATCCAGGTCGCCGCTGTTCGCCTCATAAATCGGGCGCATGCTTTCAACAAAAGCATCGTTAAACGGGCCAAAGTCTTCCGTTTCAGGATCGGTCGGGTAGCGGGACTTGAGTGCTTCAAGCATCTGCCTTTCGAGCTCAGTGCCAACGCCGCAAGCGAGGCCGTCTTCGATCGCTTTGTGCGCTGTCTGAAGTGTCATGACGCGTTCATCGGGTACGAACATCTCCCACAGCTTGTTGTAGTTGGGGCCAATCGCGTAGGCAACGCCCCAGTAGGCCATCACGCAGTCCTTGTCTGCTTCGATCGCATTCTGAAAACAGACGATGGCTTCCTCATGGTTGAAGCCAAACATCCAGGCAAGCCCACGGTCGAACCACGCTTGCGCTGCTTCAGAGGTTGTCGTGATGTCTCGATGGCAACTGCCGAGGTCGAAGTATGAATTGATGTCTTCTTTTTCCATGGCCAGTTCTCACTTATCGCGGTTCGATTGAGGTGACATTGTGCAGCGTCTCACGAGCGCTGCAAAGTCGTCCTCGAACGTTATCCCGGTGATGCGTTATATTGGATGTGTCCGAAAGAACAATAACAACGGAATCAATATGTTTCTGAAAGGCTTGAATGTATTGGACGTCGGTTCCTATGTGGCCGCACCTGCTGCTGCGACCGTGATGAGTGATTTTGGTGCTAACGTCATCAAGGTAGAGCCGCCAACCGGTGATCCCTATCGCGAGCTGCTGGGGATGATAGTTACCGAGTTCCCCAATTTCTTCTGGGACATGGATGGGAGAAACAAGCGAAGTCTTTCAATTGATCTCACCAGTGACGAGGGCAGGGAGGTCATTGTCAAACTGATCGAGCAGGCAGATGTGTACATCACAAACTACCGCCCCCAGTTACTTGAGAAACTGAATCTTACCTACGACGCCGTTCGGGAAATCAAACCCGATATTATCTTCGGCCAGATCAACGCCTATGGCACCGAGGGCCCGGATGCCAACCGAACAGGTTTTGATACCACGGCGTGGTGGGCGTCTTCAGGATTGATGGATGCGGTCAAACGCCCCGGGGCAATGCCCGCCGTCTCAACACCAGGTATGGGTGATCATCCGACCAGCATGGCATTGTTTGGCGGTGTCATGGGCGCACTTTACAAGCGCGAGAAAACCGGGGAAGGCTCGCACGTCCAGACATCACTACTTGCCTCCGGCGCATGGTCCAACAGCATGTATATACAGGGTGCGCTCGTCGGATATGACGCGGTTGATGGACGCACGGAAGACGATCTAAAGAACCTCGCACTGGCGTCTCCCTACGAGACGAGTGACGGACGTTACGTGTTACTGGCGGTGCTTAACCCGGACAAAGAATGGCCGAAGCTCCTGGCAGCGCTGGAGCGTGAAGACCTGAACGAGGACCCGCGCTTTGCGGAGCGCCTGAACAGGATGATGCATGGTGCGGATCTCTACGACATTCTTGTTGAAGTATTTGCGGCAAAAGACGCGGACCACTGGCGGGCCCAGTTGGACAAATACGAGATCACCTACGCGTTTGCTGCAACGCTTTCAGACGTCATCAGTAATGAGCAGATGCTGGCGAACGATATCCTGGTTGAGATGACGCCGGGTCGACAGCTGTATGCACATACCGTGAACAGCCCCATCTGGATTTCCGGAGAAGAAAAGGTGCAGCCGGTTGTGGCCCCTAATCTTGGCGAGCACACAACGGAGATTCTTTCTGAAATCGGGCTAACCGATGCTGAGATAGACGGCATGATTACAGGCGGCAAGGCCGTGCAGGGAGACGATACCTGATGACTATCAGCTTCCAGGCTGGACCAAGGGAGGTGCTTGAAGATGTGGTCGCTGATCCACAGTTTCATGCCCTGACGGTGATACCCCGGATTGCGCCAATGGAGATCGGCCTGGTTATTGCCGCTTTTACATTATTCGGTGCAAGTTCCTATCTCTACCTTGCCGGTGAGTTACCGCTTGTGGTGATGCTCCTCGTCAACGCCATTGCAGTCTATATGGCGTTTACGCCACTACATGATGCAACGCATAGAACGGTATCAAGTCACCGCCCTTTGAATGACCTGATCGGCACCGTCTCATGTCTGTTGTTGCTGCCCGGCATTACCACACGAATTTATCGTTACCTGCACCTGGAACACCATCGCTATGCTGGCGACAGGGTAAAGGACCCTGACGAACCCTTTGTCTCCAGCGGCCCCTTGCAGGCAGTGTTTGTCACCGCCGGTCTGGATGTACTGTGGACCAGGTGGTACCTGAAACAGTGGGATCAGAGACCGGTTGGCGAAAGGATAGAGTTCTGCTGTGCGATTGGTTTCTATGTTGGCGTGCACGTGGTCTTTTTGTCATCGCCTTATGCCTTTGAGTTTTTCATCCTGTGGATGGTGCCGCAGCGGCTTGGGCTCTTTCTGGTCGCCTGGTTCTTCGCTCGTATCCAGCATCCGCGTGATGTGCTGTGGGAGGAGGCGCCGTTCCAGACAACAGTGAGAATTATCTGTTCGAGAATCGGCGGCTGGCTGATGCTCGGCCAGGCGCGACATTGCCTGCATCACCTTGCGCCCTCCATTCCTTACTATCGGTATCACCGCGCATGGGAAATCGGCCGGGAAAGGTTTGAAACCCAGGACATTCCAACCAGAACCTTCTGGACGCCGGTTGACGACATTAAATTGCCATCATCGGAAGCCAGGCATGGCGAAACGCGGGAGGCCGACAGGCCCTTTGAAGTTGAGATTGCCAGCACCGGTGAAGTCATAACGGTTGGCGCCGATCAATTCCTGATCGACGCGCTGCATGATGCCGGACACTACGTCATGTGTTCCTGCACCCAGGGTATCTGTGGGTCCTGCATGACACCCGTTCTGGAAGGTGAGCCTGATCATCGGGATTTCATCATGAGTGATGAGGAACACTCAGCGAATGACTGTATGACGGTGTGTGTGTCGCGGGCAAAATCTGATCGGCTTGTTCTGGATTTGTGAGCTGAGCCAGGGTTGGAGGAAGCTCGGGTAGCGGCGAAGGCGTGGATGCACGCCTGGGAAGTTAGAGCCTAAGCAGCCTGCTGAAGCTCGGGAAACCTGCCTGCTTCGACAATGCCCCATTCTTCCCTGAGGGAAACTAGATCGCGGTCGTATATCGTTGACCAGTCCACACCAACAAGGCACCGTGCGTTACGCCCCATCGTGTAGCCTTCCACAAACGAGTTCATCAGTTTCGGGATAATGTCCCGGTCATTCCAGACTGCCCTGATCATCAGCAGGGAGGCAAAGAACGCGATGAAAGAGAACTTGGGCATCTGTCCCAAGTAAAAACCAGCAACGCCAAACTCACCTTCCATGTCGTAGTAGAAACCGGTCATGACATGCCAGAGGTCATGCGTTTCGTACATGTAAGCCATCAGCCAGTCACCATCATTCGGCGCGGGCATGGTTTCCACAGGGTTCGGATGAATGCCTCGCAAGAGAGCGTGTTGCGCAAACTCGTGACCAAAGGTTCCAGCAGGTAGCATTTGCAGTGAAGCGATATCGATTGCAGGTAAGCGAACACGGTTTTTCATCAGGTCCGCGGCCTCGGGTGAGGATTGTGAAACTTCCTCTGCTAGCAGGTCCCAGCGCGCAATTTTGCGACCCCATTTAGACCGGTTGAATGCAAACTCGACAATGGCAGCGTCTTCAACGTCCGCTTTGTCGTAGTCGTCCTCCTTCATCATACGCCGCAATGCCATTGCCGTTTTGAAGAAGCCCTGAGGCTCGTAGCTGTACTTCTTGTTCGCCATGAAACTTACCCGTTGTCATGTTGCGACGTGTGCCTTACTGCCGTGGCGAAGCGTCTTGTGGATCATTGAGTTTACTTTGCCGCTTGGGCTCAGCCAAGTTTGAGATCGACTGTAGGATCTGTGGATGAGGCCCACCCTGTGGGTTAAAACAGTATTCGTTCCACGATAGCTGCGCCTGTCCATGCAACCGGCGGGATAAACACATAGCCGATGATGCGGGTCACGAGATTCAGATCGAGCGGCCAGGCTGATATCGACCTGATGCGATCTTCGTGAGCAAGATGTAGCTCCAGTGCCTGGACTGTCTCTGGTGCTGAAGCTTGCCTCTGATCCTTCAAATCAACCAGACGTTGTTCTTTGCTTTGTTGAATATTGGCTCTTGCTCCGAGTAGCGGTATTGAAAAGAGGACAATGGCAGAAAACAGTCCCACAACCAGACCGGCCTGGTAATTCCAGATACGGAATTCGGCATCGAGGGATTGCAGGGGCATGAATGCCATTGCGCCGGCGACAAACAGGATGTCTGTCGTCGCGATTCTTGCAATGGGTTTGAACCGGTCGGTTTCCAGTACATCGATTTCAAGCGATTTAGCGAACCTGTTGATCGCGAGGCTCACATTGACGCGCCACATGATGGTGTCGGTGATGAATAGCCACAGGATCGCGCTCTGCACGACAAACACCACGTCCAGACCTGAGAACTGCATCGATGCAAACATCTCGCGAATAAACAGCTCGTTCTGGCTGAAGCCGAACAGGATGCCCACGAAAAGAACTGGCCAGCGCCAGGATTGGTACTCCGTTAATGAACTGGTTAGCGCGGTGGCGTCCTGATTGCTGCAGGCGTCCTCGAACAAAAGTGGCAGCTGCTCTGTGCTTCGATTCAGGAAGACAATGACCGCCATAATGTACGCCGGTACCAAGGTGAACAGCAGGCTGGTACCAACAAAATGTGCGAAGGGGAGTTCTGTGCGGACGAGATCTGCTGAGCTCAGGAGACTCGCGCTCACGGTTGTGAGTAGATTGGCTGCAATGAAAACCGCTGGCAGCATCAGCCAGTGTTGTTGATTTGAGACTCGTAGGATCCAGTTCAGCATGGGTAGATGTTACGTGATAGTCGCCTGGGGATGTTAGGGCTTGCTGGGGATTAGGTTGAGTTATCGCGGGAATCAGATCCCTCTATTCCGCCTCCGGCTCCAATCGGGATGACGTGTGCTCATCGGGATGCGTGGTGGGATGTATTTGCGCTTATACTTGTGCTGCTTAATTCAACAGGTAGTGCAGAGTAATGGAAGAGCAGTTGGGCGTCGTGCAGGATGTCTACGCGCTGGTCGTCAACTTCGCGGTCACTTATTCCTTTCAGCTTCTCGGGGCAGTTGTTGTCCTGATAGCCGGCTTTATTGTTGGCGGGTGGGTCTCTCGTCTGCTGCTCGGTGTGATGGAGAGAAAGCAGGTCGACATCACGCTGAGGGAGTTTCTTGCCAGCACGATGCGGCTTATTGTCGTTGGGCTCTTTCTCATTATTGCCCTCAGCCAGATGGGGATCAGCATCACCCCGCTGATTGCCGCGCTGGGTGGCCTTGCCGTTGGCGCGAGTCTGGCGATTCAGGGCCCGCTTTCAAATTATGGTGCGGGACTGGTGATCATTCTTACCCGCATGTACAAGGTTGGTGACAGTATCTCTCTGCTGGGTTATGCAGGTATTGTCAGGGAGATATCGCTGTCCACCACGATCCTTGAGTCAGAAGACAGCGAACAGGTGGTGATCCCGAACAAACAGATTGTCGACGAGATTCACAAGAACTCGTTTGAGTATCGGATTGTTGAAGGGCAGGTGGGTATATCCTACGAGGCTGACCCTGAAGCGGTGACACCGCTCTTGTCAGAGCGTTTGAGCGCTATTGATGGTGTGTCCCAGGAACGTGCGCCGGTGGTTGGCATCAACCGCTTCTCTGATGCAGGCCTGATCATGGATTACCGCATCTGGGTGAGGTCAGACCGTTACTTTGAGATCCTGCACGAAGCGAATCTCACCGTGTACAAGGCGCTTAACGAGGCGGGGGTTGTCATTCCTTTCCCGCACCGGGAAGTTCGAGTAGTGAGTTAGTTCAAGAACTATTTCTCTTCCAGCCTGACCAGGAGGTCTTTCAGCTCTACGGTTTCACCAAACTCGACGGCTACCTCTGTCACCACACCATTCGCCGGTGCAGTGACAATACTCTGCATTTTCATGGCTTCCATCATGACCAGTTTGTCACCCTGGGCAACGCGCTGGCCAACCCGCACATAAACGCTGGCGATCAATCCTGGTATGGGTGCACCAACCTGGGATGCGTCGGTTGCATCGGCTTTGACTCTCGAACGTGTGTCTGGTGCAACGCGTTTGTCAGCAACGTGAACGTCCCTCGCTACACCGTTCAGTTCAAAGGTGACGTTGCGGATACCTTCCTTGTTGGCTTCGCCGACACTGAGCAGGCGAATGATCAGCGTCTTGCCGTCCTCAATACTGGTTGAGATCTCCTCGCCGGGCTGCAGGCCCCAGAAGAAGGCTGGCGTAGGTAACGGACTGACATCACTGTACATCTCTCGATGCTCGTGGAATGCGGGGAACACCGCCGGGTACATGAGGTGAGCGTAGAACTCGTCATCCGTGACCTCAGCATCAACCCGCTCACTCAGCTCCTTGCGCATAGCGTCCAGGTCCAGCGGGGGTGATGGGTCAGGATGCCCGTTCTGCATTTCACGTTGGTATCGCGTCTCGGCCTCTGCAAACGCTTCGGGGCCCAAAATGGCTTTCCAGACAGCCGTGGGCCAACCTCCTTCAGGCCAGCCGAGACCGCCTCGCAACATATCCAGCACGGACTCAGGAAAGTCATGACTGCCTTCAAGGTTCACCACATCGGCAGGTTTGATGCCCTGGCTGAACAGGAACAGGGCCATGTCACCTACCACCTTGCTCGACGGCGTGACCTTGACGATATCGCCAAACAGCTCGTTCACCTCCGCATAGGTCCGGGCAAGTTCCGGCCAACGATGAGAGATGCCCATGCTGGCGGCCTGTTCTTTCAGGTTTGTATATTGTCCGCCTGGCATCTCATGCAGGTAGACCTCTGCTGTGCCTGTTCTGGGCGCCGTGTCGAACGGGCCATAAACCTGACGCACGCCCTCCCAGTAGTCGGAGAATTCACCTAGCGTTTCCACGTCCAGGCACGGGTCGCGATCGCTGTCTTTGAGTGCAGCGGTAATGGAATCAAGATTGGGCTGGGAGGTGCTGCCTGACATGGAGGCGAACGCAAGGTCGACAATGTCCACGCCTGCTGCTGACGCTTCGAGGATTGATGCGGTCTGTACGCCTGCCGTGTCGTGCGTGTGGAAGTGCACGGGTATGCCGATTTCTTCCTTCAACGTTTCGACCAGTTTTTTTGCGGCAAAGGGTCGACACAGCCCTGCCATGTCTTTAATCGCAAGGGTATGTGCGCCCATGCTTTCCAGTTCCCGCGCAAGCCGCACGTAATACTCCAGTGGGAACTTGTCCCGTTTAGGGTCGAGTATGTTGCCGGTGTAACAAAGCGTACCCTCGCACACAGCGTGTGTGTCCTGCACAGCTTCCATCGCGACGCGCAGGTTAGGCAGGTAGTTCAGTGAATCGAAAATTCGAAATATGTCGATGCCCGCCTCGGCCGAGTGTTTGACGAAACCGGCAACCACATCATCGGGGTAGTGTGAATAACCAACCGCATTGCTGCCGCGGAACAACATCTGGAAGCAGATATTTGGGATCGCTTCACGCAGTTCCCTGAGTCGCTGCCATGGGTCCTCCTTCAGGAACCGCATTGCAGAATCAAATGTGGCACCACCCCACATTTCAAGTGAGAAGAGCCCGCGGCGATGGTCACCCAGTCTGCTTGCCAGTGCGTCTGCCGAGGCGAGCATGTCGTAGCTGCGCATACGGGTCGCCATCAGCGACTGGTGTGCATCCCTGAATGTTGTGTCCGTGATGAGTAGTCGCTCCTGGCGCCTGATCCAGTCGGCGAATCCCTTCGGGCCAAGCTTCAGGAGAAGGTCTCTTGTGCCTTCAGGCACTGGCTTGCCCCTTTCGAACGATGGCGGGTTAACCGGTTTTAAAGATGCTTCCGGTCTTGAACCTTTTGCATCCGGGTTGCCGTTGACGATGACTTCGCCGAGGAACTGCAGCAGTTTGCTCGCGCGGTCACGGCGGGGTGTAAAAGTGAACAGCTCCGGCGTCGAATCGATCAGGGAAGTTGTCGCCTGGCCGCTGCGGAACTCCTCGTGCGAAATCACGTTCTCGATGAACGGGATATTGGTTTTTACCCCACGAATGCGGAACTCGGACATGGCTCGCAGCATGCGATCGAGTGCAAGATCGTAGGTAGGACCACTCGAGATCGCTTTCACCAGGAGTGAATCGTAAAAGGGAGTGATCACCGCACCCCGGAAACCCATACCGGTATCGAGACGAATACCGAAGCCACCGGGCGACCGGTAAGCGAGGATCTCGCCGTAGTCGGGCATAAAGTTGTTTTCCGGATCCTCGGTTGTGACACGGCTTTGAATAGCAAAGCCATGACGCGGGATGTCGGCCTGGGCGGGAATGTTCAGCTCGGGGTCGGTCAGTGCGTAACCTTCTGCAATCAGGATCTGGCTTCGCACGATATCGATGCCGGTGATCATTTCCGTCACCGTGTGTTCCACCTGTACGCGTGGATTCATCTCGATGAAAAACCACTCGTGCACGTCAAGGTCATAAAGGAATTCAACCGTGCCCGCATTGTCATAGCCGATTTCCCGGGCGAGTCGCACGGCACCATCACATAACTCGGAGATAACACCTTCAGGTAAGCCGTAGCTGGGTGCTACTTCGATCACCTTCTGGTGACGGCGCTGGACTGAACAATCCCGTTCATGCAGGTGAACAACATTGCCATGACTGTCGCCAAGGATCTGCACTTCGATATGTTTCACCTTGGGGATGAACTTCTCGATGAACACCGCGTCGTTGCCGAAGGCACGATCCGCTTCGGATTGTGCTTCTTCCAGCGCAGTGCCAAGGTCCTCAGCACGCTGCACCACACGCATACCGCGTCCACCACCACCAAAAGCGGCCTTGATGATGAGCGGGAACCCGATCTCGTGTGCAGCAGCCATGGCTTCTTCACGATCAGATATCGCCTCGTCTGTACCTGGCAGCACAGGCACGCCAATTTCCTGGCACACGTTTCTGGCAGCGGTTTTGTCACCCATCATGTCCAGTAATTCAGGGCGAGGTCCAATAAAGGTGATACCGGCTTCAGCACAAGCGCGGGCAAAGTCGGCGTTTTCACTCAGGAAGCCGTAGCCGGGGTGGATGGCATCAACCTGTTTTTCTTTTGCGAGGGCAACGATGCTGGCAATGTCGAGGTATGCCGCAACGGGACCTTTGTCAGCACCCACCAGGTAGGATTCGTCGGCCTTGAAACGGTGCATGCCGAGGCGATCTTCCTGTGCATAAACGGCAACGGTGCGCATACGCAGTTCGGCCGCCGCCCGGAATATGCGGATGGCGATCTCGGAACGGTTGGCGGCAAGCAGTTTTTTGAAAGAGGAACGTTCTGGTTTATCCGACATCTCGGTCACACTACAGCTGAAATCTATACCATCACTAAACTGTATCAGGCAGCCATGGTCAACTTACGGTGTGACAGATTTGTAGACCGCGCGTGTTGATCATTCCTGCACGTTCATCAGTGAATCGAACGGTCCCCTGGGATTGTCGATGATCCAGACGTGCAGCATTTCCGGACTTCGTGGGGATGGTGGCGAACCGTCAGCACAGGTTTCAGGTTCATCCGGGTAGAAGTCAGGCAGCACGCCGTCCCAGCAAACCGGATGCCCCATATCATGGTAGTGCCAGCGAGTCAGCGGGCCGCCAAACTGATGGCCGTGGGTGCGATTGTCGGGCATGAGAAACATGACGCCATCGAGGTGACCGGATTTGTTGTAGACCAGCGTCTCAGGCTTTTCAGGATCGAGTGCAATACCGTCGTACAGGTAGTCATCGTTCATCAGGTGGGCATGGTCGAACTGGTTGGTAAAGCCGTCTTCTTCAGCCTGATCACGATCCTGCCAGCGGACGGCCGCTTGTTTCACAGCCGCGAGGAATCGATCTGCCTCTGCCTGTTGTGTCGCGGTGGGCGGCTGATCCGGTGGCCACTTTGATACTTCCACCAGCATGCTGCTCAGCCGTGTTTCATAGGTACCATCTGCAACCTGGGCCGTGGTTGCCTCGATTGCCTCGCCCGGGCCATGGTCGTGATGCCCATGTGGTTCAGCAGAGGCCATGAAAGGCAACAACGCCAACAATACGATAACTCGATGCATGTGCCGATGTTACCGCACCGCATCGTTGAATGATTGGCCGGTGCGACTAGGCGGTGTTGCTCATCACGGGTGCTGGATTACTCTCCGGGGCACGTTTCTCCAGTGAAACTATGATTGCCGGTAGCAGGATCAATATCACGGGAATGGAGAACAGCATGCCAAAGCCGACCGACATGGCGACAGGGCGTAATGCGGCCGCCTGAATTGATGCGCTGAAGATGAGTGGTGCCAGCCCGATAAGGGTTGTCACACTGGATAGCACAATAGGTCGAAAGCGATCTCTTACCGCCTGCAACATCGCTGCCTCGGGGACCCGTGTACTGAGCGCCTCGGTGTAGCGTAAGTGAAGTAGCAAGCCAGAGTTGATTACCAGCCCCGCAAGTGCGAGAACACCCAGGAAACTGGCGGCACTCAATCCTTCACCGAGCAGGAAGTGCCCGAGAAAAGCACCAGCCGAGCAGAGTGGGATGGAAGAGAGCAGTATTGCACTATGTCTCAGGCTGCGTGCGTAGGCACCGATCAGTACAAAAATGGCCGACATCACGCCAGCAGTCGCGAGCAGTAACCCGATTGCGGTTTCTGCATCTTCATCTGTGTCTATGGCTTCGTCCCAGGTTGTCAGGCCGGGGTATTCAATTTCCAGTGAAGGCAGTATCTGCTCAGCAACAAGATCCTCAACAAGGTTCTTTGATACGACCTGTTGGTCGATGGTCGCTTCAACCCGCTCGATGCGTTGACCGTTAATGCGGCGAAATTGAACAGCACCACGCTCCCAATGGATGTCAGCGATATCCCCCAGTGCTGCCTGCCTGCCGTCTCTCGATGTGAGGATAAGGCTATTGAGCGCAGGCAGGATTCTTGGCCTCTCATGGTCACCCCTGACAATCACCCTGACTTCGTTTATCCCCCGCGTGAGTCGCGTCGCCTCGAGTCCGTCGAGCTGTGCGCGCAGTTGACTGGAGATCACCGCTTCATCAAAACCCAGGGCCCTGCCGGCGTTAGTCAGCTCAAACCTGACTTCGGATCGGAATGCGTTACCGCTGTAAGATATCTGTCCAACACCTGCCACATCCCGTAACCGGGTGACGAGTGTCTGGGCTGCTTCCTGGCTGATGCGTGGGTTTGCATGGGCCAGTTCCAGTGTCAGGTCGCGGCCATCACCGGGACCCTGCAGGTAGTCGATAACCAGTTGCGTCAGCTCCGCAGGCTGCCCGATCAGGTTGCGCCACTCGGCTGCGAACTCGCCAGATGTAAACGATCGATACTCAGGTTCAACCAGGGTAAAGCTGACCCGACCCTGGTGACTTGCCGGTGTACCCGCTTCGATATGCACACCTTCAATATCGTTATCCTCACCAAGGGACGCCAGCACCTGTTGCCCCAGCCTTTCGATTTCTGCACCCATGTCATCTACCTGTCGATCGGAAGCCCCTGGGGTTAAAGAATAGATCGCGTGGATCTGTTGGCTCTCAAAGGAAGGTTGCAGAGAAATTGGTGTTCGCCCGCTGATCACCCAGCTGAATATTGTGCCTGCAATACTGAGCCCGACGATGATCACCATGCCGCGGTTGTTAAGTGCTTTTTCAACCAGTGGGACAAACCAACTGTCTCGCACGGTGATAAAGCCTTGCTGCACTCGGCGTCGACCCTGGCCTGTCTTGAAGTTTCGTTTGCTGCCGTGAGCGAGGTGGGCCGGTAGAATCCACAGCGCCTCGATGAGCGAGACGATGAATACACAGGTGGTCACGACAGGTATGGCCAGGAGGAACAACCCGAGTTCACCTGGCATGAAAAAGATGGGTACAAACGCAAGAATGTTGGTGATGATAGCAAGCGTGATGGGGCTGCTGAATCGCTCCAAGGTATCCTGCGCCGCCTCGATAGGCGGCTTGCCCGATTCGATACCGGCGTAAATCGATTCGCCGATAACCACCGCATCATCGACGACCACACCGATGACGATGACAAACGCAAAGATGGAGACGAAATTGATCGTATACGGCGTCATGGCAAAGAGGGCGACACCACCGAGGAGCGCAACCGGTAGGCCCACCGCTACCCACAGGGCCACGCGGGCTTCCAGAACAAGAAACAGCAGAATGAGCACCAGGGTGAGACCGATCATCGCACTGTCTGCAAGGATGCCGACACGGTCCGCGTAGCTGCGGGCGTCATCATCAAAAATCACGGCGCCGCCACCCGGCATACCGGACTCGATCTCTTCGATTAAGTCGCGAACGGTGTTTGAGACCTCCTGTGGGGTAGCGCCACCGGCACCGTAGACAGTGACCATCAGACCGAGGGAACCGTTAATACGATAGCGTTTCCCCTGTGGGCGGAATCCGTTTTCAATGCGAGCGATATCGGACAGGGTAAGCGGCACACCGCTGGTTGATTCAATGATGGCGATGTCGCTGAACTCATGGGCCCAGCGCCGGTCGAGTCCTGTGGACAGTCCATATTCACCTGCCGCACTGCGAATGGAGCCACCGGAAAGATCAAACGCGGCTCGTGCGATTCGATCTGCAACGTCACTTAGGGAGAGTCCGTACAGCCGTAGTCGCTCCGGGGATATCCAGACAGTTACCTCGGGTTCGCCAGCGCCATCTATTTCAACCTGGCCTACAGCAGGTAAATCGAGAAAACGTCGTCGAAGTTTTTCAGAAAAGGCATGCAGCTCTGTGCGTGAGTTGAAACCATAAAACCCGATCTCCATCTCATCGCCATCATCGCGAACCTGGATGATGGTGGGTGATTCGAGATCAGCAGGCAGTGCATTGAGCCCGTCTACGGCGCTGCGAATCTCATCGAGTGTGCGCGACGCGTCGGCACCCGTTTCCAGCATGACAAAAATGCTCGCGCCACCGGCGCGGACTTCGCTGACCACAGTGCGTATATCGCGCAGGGTGTTGATGCTCTGTTCAATCGGTTGAACGACCTGGGCAGAAACTTCAGAGGCGGTTGCACCACGGTATTCGGTTTGAATTTCGATCGTGTCGAGCACGGCCGAAGGGAAAACTTCTTGGCGCATGGTGAGTGTTGCGATGATGCCGCTGATGATAAATACGACCATCAGCAGGTTGGCCGCCGTCGGGTTGTGCAGGAACCAATGGGCAATACCGGCGCGAGATTCCATTATGGATTCACCAGGGCAACTTCAGCCCCATCGAACAGGCCTATGGGTCGCTCCAGAATCAGCACATCCGCCTCGTCAAAATTGTCCACCACCTTGATGGTGGTGCCTGCCATGCTGATCGGCTGAACCTGGTGCTGCAGGGCTCGACCTGATCTGTAGATCCAGATGAGATTACCACTGACGATGAGGTCTGCGGGGATGAGTGCAAGGGAGCGCTGTTTCGACGTCATGAGGTTAGCGTTGAGATGCATACCGAAAGCCCAACCCTCGTGCGCGAGTGGTTCATTAACACGGACTCTTATGGTTGCAAGACGTGTATCTTCCGTCAGGTTCCTGACGATTCCTTCAAGCTGTCCGGTGACTGGCGCTGCCTGCGGCTCGTGAACACCTCGCAGCTCAATACGCTGGATGCCGGTGTCGATTAACCTGACGTCGTGAACCGGGATCTGCAGTTCCACAACACCATAGTCGATTGGGTACAACGTGGCGGTGACGTCACCAACTGAAAGCAGTTGGCCAACCACGGCATTGGCTTCAACGATGCTGGCTGCCCAAGGCGCCGTAATACGGGTTCGCTCCAGTGCCAGCCTGGCACGATCAAGTTCCGCCAGGATAACTTTCCGATGTGCCTGCGCTTCTGCCTGCTGGGGCTCCCGTAACGCCAGGCGATTTGCCTCCCTTGCCTGACCGAGCTGTTGTTGCCACTGTGACCATTCAGATTGTGCGATGGCGGAACGTCCCTGCTCGAGATCGATGTTCGCCTGGGCCTGCTCGTACTGGGCCTCAACGCTGGCAACCTGAATCTCATAGTCTCTTTCGTCGATTCGAAACAGCAGTTCACCTTCGCCGGGTTGGCCTCCCGCAATAAGGTTCGGGCTGACCCAGGTGACCTGGCCAGGAACCTGCGTGGACAGTGCCAGCGTCTGGCGGGGGAGCAGGGCACCCACAGCGTTAAGGGCGATGACCTCGGTTGTTCGCTCAAGCGGCACAGTACTGACGGCGGGTTTACCCTGGGGAATACTCCCCTCAAGTGGTTCCGGTCC
Source organism: Trididemnum clinides (assembly GCA_963675345.1). Taxonomy (NCBI): domain Eukaryota; kingdom Metazoa; phylum Chordata; class Ascidiacea; order Aplousobranchia; family Didemnidae; genus Trididemnum; species Trididemnum clinides. Next base: position 280,431 of record CAVLYW010000068.1, read on the forward strand.
GGTCATTAGAATGGCTGTGCATAGTGCGGCGCCGATAACGATAGCCGCGATAATTTTCACACGAGAATCTTGCATCGTTCAGCCCTGGTTGGTGAATTGTGAATCCTGGGATGTGATCAGGTTGTCGGTTGCGACAACCATGGAGGGAGAGGGTACAGGCGTTGAGGTAAACGGCGGGTTAACGTGCCTTAGAAGCCGATAGTGGTTGCCCGGCCGTTGTCGAGCTGTTCTGTGTTGCAGCGCCAGTCAAAGCGATCGCACATCAGCAGGACCAGCTCCAGGCCCAGCCCGAAACCGAATTGTTCATCGGGTTCATTGCAGTCTGCAGCGTCACCTGGCGAACTGACGTTTTCGATCGTAACCTGGTTTGCACTCACGGTAATCGTGATACTGCCTTGCCGGGTGTATTGAAACGCGTTCTTCAAAAGGTTTGAGAGCACGATGCGTACGGCGGCGATGGGCGCGTCGGTAAGCTCGCCGTCTCCGTCAATAGAGACGTTGACCTCGTCCGTATCAACCAGGTAACGGTGATCTTCAATGATGGTTGAGATCTCGCGGTGCAGGTCAACGTGGCCACGCTTCGGCTGTTGCTCGGATTGCCGGTTGATCCATAGCAATGTGTCGGTGAGGAGCTTGATATCTTCAAGGGCCCGATACTGGCGCAGGAACGCGGCATTTTCTTCGTCCGTTCGATCCGGACGCTCGGTCAGCCGATCAAGCAGCTCGACGTTACTGGAGAGAATTGCCATAGGTGTTCGTAACTCATGACTTGCATGTCGCAGGAAGGATTTTTCCTTATCGACGCTTTCTCGCATCCGCTCGAACGCAAACGCCAGTCTGTTGGCGAGGGTGTCGAGCTCCTGGAACCTGAGCGACGGCAGAGGCTGCCTGGCCTGCTTGCCATCGAGTGAAGCGCTCCATGATTCCAGCCTTTGGAGTGGTGCATCAATAATCCGAATGCCGAGTAGTGAGCCAACAAGGAAGAGCGCGAAGAAAATGCCACCAATACCGAAGGCAACCCTTTCGGTCAGCCGGAACTCCCTATACACCCGATCGCTGCCGACGATGCCGTGCAGGAAATACACTGAACGATCAGCGTCTGTTACATAGTGATACAGGTATAGCAGTTCGCAGTTTCGCTCTCCGCAGAGATCCCCGGTATCCAGAGGGACAAAGTCATCATCGTCATCAAAGTCGAAGTTGAAGCGCCGTACCGCTTCACCCCGGGGTAACTCGCGGTTTGAGTAGGCTTCCTGAATTTCCTGGGGTACCTGCGACAGACTTGCATAGACAGCAAGGTTAGATCTTGCCAGCAGTTCGTCGCCCCGGTCAGGTGCTGCAAAGTAGTCGGCTGCGGTTTGTCTAATCAGGGATTCCGTTCGCAGATCAATACCCATCTCCATGTAGTATTCGAGGAGCTGCGTGTAGACGAGCACCATGATGATCGCGCAGCCCCCGAACCAGGTGAGCAGGTAACGTCTCAGCCTTGGCAGCCTTTTTCCTTTTGCTTCACTCATCTGGCGACCTGATTGCAACACCATGTGATGCCACGGTTTGTATCATTTTTTGGGCGAACGGTTTGTCGACCTTCTGGCGCAGTCGATGCAACTGTACTTTCAGGACGTTCGAATCCGGCAAATCCGTATCGCGCCAGATAGCGTCTTCCATCTGCTTACGACTGACCACGTCAGGGGAGGCACGCATCAGTAGTTCGAGCAGCTTCCAGCAGGTGGGAGAGAGGTTGAGCGATTGTCCCTCGCGGCTTGCGCTTTTCTGCGTCAGGTCGAGCACCAGCGAGCCAACAATCAGTTTTTGTGCTCGAGAGCTGCGTCGCTTGGAAAGCGCCCGGACTCGCGCCACAAGCTCACTCATCTCAAACGGTTTTACCAGGTAGTCATCTGTACCGGCGTCAAAACCCGCCAGCTTGTCGTCCAATTCCCCCTGTGCGGTGATCATCAGTACAGGCACGTCGATACCTTCAGCACGGAGTGCTTCGCAAACTTCCAATCCGCTCATTCTTGGCAGGTTGATGTCGAGCAGTATGGCTTCGTATTCGTTTGAGCGTGCAAGGTTCAGCCCTTGTGTGCCGGTTGCTGCATGCTCACAGGAGATGCCTTCAAGCTGGCAATAGGAAACGATGGTCTCTGCCAGCGAGACGTTGTCTTCTATGAGGAGGGTGCGAATACTCAAACTTGATCCGGGGCGTTATCGCTCGATGAGAGTTTCCAACTATAAAGGCTCATCCTGCAAGGGGCTGCCTTTTCTATGCGACGAGATTCATGCACCAGCATTAACACTGAATGTCAGTCGGCCTGCAGTACGGTAGGCCGGTCTCTGTGCGTGGAGGTTTGTGTATTCCAATAGCCTTGCTGGCAGCTCAATATCGTATGCGATGGCCCACTTCATGGTTGTTGTCATGATGATGTCAGCGCCGGTGAACCTGTCGCCGACCAGGTAATCCCGGTCTTCCAGGGCCGCTTCTGCCACTGCGGCCTGCTTGTGAAACCCGTCAATGGCTGTTGTTACGGCGGCAGGCGCTTCGCCGTATAAATCTGCAAGGTCTCGGTGCTTTCGAAGCACGTACAGTGTGTGAGCATCCAGTTCCATCTGGATAAACGAGCACCATTCGTTGTAGCTGGCGCGCTCCCTGGTGAAAGGTTCGGGAACAAGGCCGGTATCCTGGCCATAGGTGTCGCCCAGGTAAGTGACGATCGCCACGCTTTCAGTCAGGACAAAATCATCATCGACAAGCACGGGGATCTTCTCTTTCGGGTTCAATGCCCGGAACTCATCGGTTTGTGTCTCACCAGTGCGTGAGCCGATCAGCCGCGCGTCATACTGAAGACCAAGCTCGTGTGCCATCCAGTGTGCGCGCATGGCGCGTGTGCTGGCGCCTCCCCATATCGTGATCAAGTGGCGTTACCCTTTTTACCTTTAGATCACCGCATTTTACTGTGACTCGCGCTGTGCATTCGCCTATCCTTGAGTTTTTCCCCTGGAATCTGGTTTGAACCCTATAGAGGTTGCCCGACAGTTCAACGAACAAGGTCACTTTCTTGCAAAAGAGGTTTTTGTTGGTGAACAGTTGGAAAGGTTGACCACCGCTTTTGATGACGTTGCTGAAAAGCTCGCCGAGGATATGCAGGCGAACAACGCGCGCTGGAGCGGTGAGCAAATGGACGCACTCGATAATGGTTCTTCGATCATACTGCATACCCACAACATCCAAAGCTATTCAGGTGAATGGATGCAGGCGCTTCTAAATCAATCCTACCTCGATGTTGCTGAAGCGATTCTTGGCGAAGACATCGTTCTCCATCACAGCAAGCTTTTCTATAAGCCGCCTGGCACAGGTTCACCCTTTCCGATGCACCAGGACTGGGAACACTTCCCCACATTGCAGGACAGGATGATTGCAGCGGTGATTCACGTAAACGATGCAACTGAAGCTTCCGGGTGCCTGCGACTTTATCCGGCTTCGCACAAGCGTGGGCGCCTGGCGGGTATGCGGGGAGAGGGGAGCGGCAGTGCACCCAGGCAGGAGTACACCGTGGAAGGGGCAACACCAATCGAGGCCGAGGCAGGTGATGTCCTGTTCTTCAGCTACCTGACAGTCCATGGTTCCACCGCCAATCGCGCCGATCAGCCGCGCAAGACAGTGCTGGTGCAGATGCACCCCGGAGAAGATCGCGTTGAGTCAGGGAACTCACATACCAATCTGAAGCTGGTGCTGCGTGGACGAAATCATCACGGCTCGCGTTATGTGATGGGAAAAATTCGCTAGGCTGTCTTTCGTTGTCTTTTCGTTATGTCACGATATCAATAACCAGGCGAACCACCGCATAACCGACGATGAGGCCTGAGGAGATCGTCGCAAGCGCGAACAACTGTGCAAGGTGGTACAAACCTTCCGCCCCGCCGGGGTTGTCGACTGAAATGACAATCGTGATGCCACCGATAATGATTGCCAGGACTGGCAGCCAGAGTCCTCGCATCAGCCTGCGAAAGAAGGATCGCATCGGCGATGACTTTGCGTCATGGAAACTAAACACGGCAAGCGCCTCTCCAACATATGTGCTGTTATCTTATGCACCACCAGTCAATGGATACTGAAGGATCCCTGTTGAAGTCTGGCAGATACTGGAGACTTACTGGACTTACTTGATAAGTACGCGTAACGCTTCCAACGATTGCTGGATTGCCGGTGACAACCTGCCGCTTGAGTTCACGTATGAGGTTGTCAGGAGAAACTCGTATTCATCAAAGCACTTTCGTGCATACGGGTGTTGTGGGAAGTCTCGAACGCACTGTTCAAGGTAGTGGCGAGATACAGAGTTGTAAAACTGAAAATACGTGGAACGGTCGCTGACCGCCAACCAGTAATACACGACTGGTAAATCATCTTCTTTGTTGTTGCTGGTTAGCGCCGCATTCAGTTGATGCCTGACCCACAGCCAATAGACCTGTTGCTCGTTCACGTTTAGTGTGAGTTTGAGCTGCGGCCACTTGTTGGTCAGGAAGTTGTCCAGTGATTCAATCGGCTCGTCCCGGGAAATTTGTCTATCCACGTTCTGCAGACGCCTGATCGCACCAGTCCAGTCACCGAGGCGTTCTCTTTGCCGTTGGCTGAGTTCTACACTTACTGCCAGGCTATCCAGCAGTTTGATGGCTGATTCAGTGTCGTTTCGAACTTCAATCATGATCGAGAGTAATCGGTCTAATGCGACACTGCGGCGAGTCGGATTGACGGTCTTTTCTGTGAGATATTCCTCAAAGGTGGCCGTTGCTGCCTCGTAGTCCCTTGTCAGGTAGTGGAACTGGCCCTTAATGAACTTGTCCTTTGAGCCTGGTGTGAGTGTACGAAAGGCACTGCTCTGGATGCCGTCCTGCTGATGGCACGAGAAACACAATGAAAAGGACTGTGCCGTGAGTCGTTTCGACATCAGCAGGTTACCCGGTGTGTAAGTAAGCAGAGCCTGGTCCAGGCGCTGCATCAGAAACTCGTAGGGTATCTGGTTGTTGGCGGAGGTCTGGCTGAAATGGTTTTGCGCTTCCCGGAGATTGTCACGAAGTTGCCGCAGTTCTGTATCAAATTGCTGCTGCTCATAGTCCTGGCTATAGACAACAGGCAGAAGTTCGAGCATTTGATTGCCCGTTTTCAGCATCAGGATATTGATATCGGTTTCGTGCTGCGAGGCAGATATCTGAAGACTTGCCAGAAAGGCAAAGCAGGTAGCGAGAATTCTAGCAGATGCAGTTTTCACCGGTGCTGACCACTCAATTGTCTATCCGGTAGACCCGTTCTATAACAACAGGGTCTGTTAACAGCTGTCCCTGGAGCAATTCGATGGAGGTGGCCCGCTCGGCCGGCATCAGTTGAATCGCTTCCAGTACTTTCAGGCCGCGAATAATCCTGCCAAAGGTGGCGTAACCATGCCCATCGCGACCATTGTTAGTGTTGCCGCTGTTGAGGCCCGGGTTGTCGTGAACGTTAAAAAAGAACTCGGAGCCTGCGGTGCCGGGATCAAAACGGGCATAAGCGATGGTGCCACGTTCGTTGTCTATGCCTGTCGTTTCGGTAGTTTCATGGCTGATCGGAGGTAGCAGGGCATAGCTGTTTGCCACTTCGTCAGCGGGACCGGCCATGGCATCCCCAGCCCGGCCGCCCTGGACAACGCTGATCCTTGAAGCGCCCTCACCAATTCGCGTGACGCGATAGAGTGAGGTGTTGGTGTAGTGACCACCATCAACATAGGCGAGAAAATTGTTAGCGGAAACGGGTGCGCGCTCGGGATAGATCGCAAGTTCAATATCTCCAGCGCTGGTCTCCATCATCACGCGAACGTTGGTGTCTTCCGGGTTTCTTGAGATCCAGTCTTCACGCAGCGCCTCACTGATGTCGTATTCACGCAGCAGTCCTGCATGCTTTGCAACGACGCCAGTGGGGAAATCTGAGGCCTGGTTTCTCAGGTAGGTGTCAAAAAATCCGAGCACAAGGTCATTTTGGATCTGGAGAATATCTTCCGCGTCGATTACACCCAGCAGTGCATCGCGAAAGGGGCGACGGACAAACCAATTGAAGTCGGAAATGCCGATGTGCGTCACATCAGAAATCATGACGCGATGCACATCGTCCCTGAGGCCCATCGTCTCGTGGCGCTCATAGGAAAATGCGTTGAAGCCGTATCCGGTGGTTTTCCTGCCATCGGTTAATGCAGATGCAAGGCCGTCCATATCGGAATACACCATCAGGAAGGGGACGGGCAGGTGGCGATTGAAGGTGTTGTAGTGATAGTCACCGCCATCAAGATTGATGGCGGCTGCACAACGTTTGTTTGTCATGCAAAGGGATGCCGACGTTGTACCACCAAACGACATGCCCATCTCACCGGTCCTGGTGTAATCGCCGAGGCTGACGATGTGCTGCACTGCCTCGGGCACATCTCCTTCGGCCAGTTTCTCCTGCACAAATTCCCTGTCAGTAACCCAGATGTCGCCACTCAGCAGCCGAAGGCGCGTCTGTGTCTTGGTCTCCGAGTAGTAGGTGTCGATATTGCCCTGGCGTCTGATCTCGAAAGTGTCACCGGTCACCAGCGCCTCAAAAGGGTTGGGTTCGTTTGGGTCGATCTCCTCAGAGAAACTCTCAAGAATTTCCGGCGCCATCGGGATCACGTCACCGTTTGGCATGACCGCGGCTGATCCGTCGCCGGTGTGGTGCACCGAAAAGACCAGGTAGCCGTGACTTGCCAGCGCTTCCATAAATACGGTGTTCTGGCCCGCAAAGGATGTATAACCATGGCTGTAGATCACAACCGGCAACTTGCCCAGGTCAGCTGCGGGTTTCGCCATGACATGACTGTTGGTCAGTGCGTTCCCGACGTGGGTAAAGTAGAAAGGCAACCCGACAATGGAGCCGGGGCCCGTTGCCGTTGTCGACGATTCTGCAGGCGTGAAGTAAGGCCTGACTTCGGTCCCACTTACATCTGATGCGGGATACCAGGCCCTGACCAGTAGCCTGCGTGGCTGATCTGCAGCAACACCAAGAAGTCCCTTGCGGCCTTCATCTACGAGTTCAAACTCAACGACGCCAACCGCAGCGTCCCCCGTTGGCGCAGGCAATGGCCGGACAGGAAACGTATAGATAAGAAAGGCGGGTACCAGCGCGGTTATGGTCAGTATCGACCCTGATAGCCACGGCAGATCATCACTAAGCGCTCTCAGGGAGCGAACCAGGAAGAACAGCCAGAGCAGGGCGACGATGGCGAGGCCCGGTACCAATTGCCAGCGATGGATAGTGTACCCGTAGCCAATCGCAATAAAGGTGGCGATGGAAAGTGCAACGAGCACGTTGCGCCGGCCCGCGAGTGAAGTTTTCCACCAGGCGATGAGCGTGATGAAGAGCAGAACGACATAGACGATATCAATCAGCAGCATGTTTGCGTTCTCCGTCAGGTGAAGTCGATGCCAATCGGGCAATGGTCGGATGCGTCAACATCACGCAGGATGTAGGAACTATCAATTCGCTTTGCTGCGCTCGTCGATGCATAGATATAGTCGATGCGCCAGCCGACGTTGTTCTTTTTTGCGTCGCCCCACTGGCGCCACCAGGTGTAGTGGCCAGGTTCACCAGGATGCTGCTTGCGGAAAATATCTACCCAGCCATCGTCAAGCCAGTCGGTCAGGACCTGTCTTTCTTCGGGCAGGAATCCGCTCGACTTGTTGTTAGTCTTGGGCCGTGCGAGATCGATGTCGTGGTGCGCGGTATTGAAATCACCAACGACGAAAACCGGGCCCCGTTTACGTGCTCGATCAACCCTGGCTTTGACAGCGTCGTAGAAGCCTAGCTTGTAGGGTACCCGGCTGTTGTCGCGATTTTTGCCATTGCCCTTGGGGAAGTAGACGGAGGCGATGCTCATGCGACCGAACCGTGCAAGGATGAAGCGGCCTTCAACGTCGTACTCTTCAACACCCAGTGAAGTATCAACCTGGTCCGGTTCTGTTTTGCTGTAAATGCCGACGCCACTGTAGCCAGGACGCTCGGCGGCGGAGAAATTGGCCACCCAACCTTTCGGATAACGAGTCTGGTCATCCAACTGCTCAGGAAAGGCGCGCACTTCCTGCACGCAGAAGAAATCAGCATCGCAAACCTCAAGGACCTTAACGAATCCTTTCCTGGCGCAGGCACGCAGTCCGTTGACATTCCAGCTGATCAATCGCATGGGGATACAGTACCTCAAAATGAGTCAAACATGCGGTTTCTCGCATCATGCTGTCCACGTTAATGCTAAGGTGTCGGCGTCCAAGAAGCGCAACTGGCATATACGTGATTAACAAGCTGCTCATCTATTTGTTTGCTGTTTTTGCAGTGGCCGACTTGTCCGCAGATCAGGCGAACGAGCAGCGCCCGGCTTCGCCATTGGTGGTGATAAGCACCGATGCAACACACCACTTTATGGTTGAGATTGCCTCGACACCGCAGGATCGGGCTGTCGGCTTGATGTACCGCGACCGTCTGGCTGATGATCGCGGCATGCTGTTCACATACAAGTCGGCGGAACGGCGTTCCTTCTGGATGAAGAACACACTGATCCCACTGGACATCATTTTCATCGATACCAACGCGAAAGTGATCAACATCATTGCCATGGCAACGCCGGGGTCATTGGCGCCCCTGCCATCTACCTCACCAGCAATCGCCGTGCTGGAGATTCGTGGCGGCCTTGCTGCTGAAATCGGTATCGAGCCGGGAGATGAAATCCAGCATGATTTCTTTTCGAAGTTGCGGCGGTAGTTTCGCTGTTGATGTTGCTGTTTATGTTTGTGTTAGTGGGCAGATTCCGGTCAGCGTTATAATGATCCGTCACTTCCTGCGCCAACTTCCATCATGAGCTTCAACGCGAGATACAGTAACCAGAGCGCCCGATTGAACGCTGGTCGTGATGACGCCTGGCAGGTACATGATGAAGCGGTGGCGATGCAGCAGCGCGGTGAGGATGTGGTTTTACTGTCGATTGGAGACCCTGATTTTCGCACCCCTGAGCCCATTATCGACAACGCGGTCAGCCACCTCAGGGTAGGGCGAACCCATTACTCTCCGCCACTTGGCGAAATTGGATTGCGGCGGGCAGTTGCCGACTACGAGACGCGATGTACACCCAGGGCATGTGATCCAGGTGAGGTCTCCGTTTTTCCCGGGGTCACTTCTGCCATTTATGCGACTTTGAGTTGTCTTTTGAATCCGGGTGAAGAGATTGTCGTGGTTGATCCGCTGTATGTGGGCTACGAGCCGATCATGCAGGCGCTTGATGTCACGGTACGTCGGGTCGAATCGCGAGCGGAAAACAGGTTTGTGCCTCAGTTGGCTGATTTCAAGTCGGTGATTTCAGAGGCAACCCGAGTGGTGCTTGTGAATACACCAGGTAATCCCACCGGGTCGATCATGCCCGCAGACCTGCTCAGGCAACTCGCGGCCTACTGCCGGCAACGAAATATCTGGGTGGTGTGTGATGAGGTTTACTCGATGTTCACCTATGAACAACCTCACACCTCCCTGCGCAGTGCGGCAGAAGAAATCGACAACGTTGTGGTTATCGACGGCCTGTCAAAATCACATGCCATGTCAGGGTGGCGGGTTGGCTGGGTGATTGCGCCGCAAACGCTGACAGAACACCTTGGGCGCTTCAGCGCCATGTCCCTGTTTGGCAGTCCGCAATTCATTCAGGATGCGGCAGCCTTTGCGTTGAATAATGATGAGTACTACGTGGCAGAAATGTGTGATCGCTACCAGCAGCGGCGCGATCGAGTCTCTGAACGATTGGATGCAATCGAGGGCATCAGCTTTCTTACGCCGCAGTCCGGCATGTTCATCCTGGTGGATATCAGCGCGATTGACGCGGACGACGTGAACTTTGCGAAATCGCTGCTGGGCGCGGAGCGAGTGTCTTTGTTACCCGGCAGTGCGTTTGGGCGTAGTACACGTGGACATGTTCGCCTCTCGCTCGTGCAACCGATGGATGTACTCATGCAGGGCTGCGAGCGCCTGGCCCGTTTTGCAGAAAGCCACCAGCAGGGATAGGCGAATGACCAGTTGCGGCGAACAACTCGTGAAGCTCCTCGAGAATTATGGCATCGAGGTTGTTTTCGGTATACCCGGGGTACATACCATTGAGCTCTATCGCGGTGTTGCGAGCAGCAGCATGAGGCACGTCACGCCGCGACATGAACAGGGTGCCGGGTTTATGGCAGACGGTTATGCGCGGGCCACGGGCAAGGTGGCTGCATGCTTCATCATCACGGGCCCAGGTATGACCAACATCGCAACGGCGATGGCGCAGGCATTGGCAGATTCCATTCCCATGCTGGTCATTTCATCGGTAAACCGTACGCATCAACTTGGTCTGGGTGAAGGTCGATTACATGAACTCGCTGATCAGCGACTGCTCGCCAACCAGGTGGCTCGTTTCAGCCATACCTTGATGAGACCGGATGAATTGCCACAGGTTCTGGCACGTGCTTTTGCAGTTTTTGAATCCCAGCGACCCGGACCCGTACATATCGAGATCCCCATCGATGTGATTGAAGCAGACGCGAATCATTTGTCACTGACACCGCTGCCTGTACCTTTTAAGCCAGGGCCAGCACCTGACGCAATTGAAAATGCCTGTCGCGTGATCGAGGCCGCTAAGCAACCAACAATTGTGGTGGGTGGCGGTGCGATTGATGCCGCACCTGTCATCCGTGAGCTGGCTGAGCGTCTTGCAGCGCCGGTTGTAAGCACAGTTAATGCAAAAGGTATCCTGCCCGCCGATCATCCGTTGGCCGTGGGGGGATCTGCATCTTCGAGTCCCGTGCGTGAGCTGCTTGCCGCGTCTGATGTAGTGATAGCCTTTGGTACAGAGTTTGGCGAAACGGACTACGACTTCTATTTCACCGGTCTGCCAGCGTTTGGCGGCCAACTCATTCGTATCGATATAGACGCAGCACAGTTAACGCGTAACGTGCCGGCTGACATTGCCATTGTCAGTGATGCGGCGCTTGCGGCCAGTGCATTCGTTCGCCATCTTGCTGTGTCAGAAGGTAATGGGGCTGCACGTGCAGAAGCTGCACGAGACGCACTGAAGCGTCAGCGGGACCCCGGTTATGAGAAGTTTTTTGCTGTCTTACGACGCTGCCTGCCCAACCTTGTTATTGCCGGTGACTCCGCCCAACCGCTCTACTATGCGTGGCTTCATTATGAAACTGACGTGCCCCGATCCTATTTCCATTCCGCCTCGGGCTTCGGGACACTGGGTTACGCTCTACCCGCGGCCATCGGTGCGAGTCTAGGCCGACCCGATGTGCCCGTGGTTGGTTTGATCGGAGATGGCGCCAGCCAGTTTTCACTCGGTGAAATGGCAAGCGCGGTTGAAGCAGGCATAGATGTGATCTTTATCGTCTGGAACAACCACGGCTATGCCGAAATCAAACGATTCATGCAGGATGCGGAGGTGGATACGGTTGGTGTTGATATCGGCGCGCCGGATTTTGTGGCGGTGGCCGAAGCCATGGGCTGTGTTGCCTCAAGAGCGGACAGTTTTGAAGCCCTGGAAGAAGCATTGCTGCGTGCGCACCGCGACGGTGGCACGCAGGTTATTGAGGTGATGCAGGCGGCGCTGGTTGGCGGCAATCCGCAGTTTGCCGAGTAGCTTACAGCCCGGCTTCAGCTGCCATGATCTTGCCGTAGAACTCAAGATCCAGCTTCTCGTAGCTGGTGCTACCCGGCTTCCAGACGTAGATGTCATCGCTCACTTTGTCCGGGTGAAAAGCGGCCTCGCGGAGATCTCCTTTCTGTAACTTGAAGGTACCGGTGAGTTGCTGCTCGCCAAGGATGCGGATAAAAACAGGTCTTGCGTAGTTGGCGAGATCCTTCTGGACGAGCGCCGAGACACTCGAAGAGTCAAACTCTGCACCTTCGCGAAGCAGCAGTGCAGCCATCCCGGCCCTGCCATCTGTGCCGGGTACCTCGACGCCATAAACGTTACACACCTCGATATCGGGGTGGGCGTTGATGATTTCTCCCACCTCATTGGTGGAACAGTTTTCACCTTTCCAGCGGAAAGTGTCACCAACCCGGTCGACAAACTGGTAGTGCTTCATGCCGCAGGCGAAACCAGCATCCACCATCTTGATCAGGTCGCCGGTATTAAAATAGGCGTCCCCCTGTTTGAACACATTGCGCAGGATCTTCTTCTCTGTCGCCTCACGGTCTGTGTAGCCCACAAACTCCGTTGACTTGGTGATCGGACCGAGCAGCAGGCCGGGTTCACCCGGTTCAACCTTCTTACAGTAGCCGTTCTCGTCTCGCACGATTTCATCGGCGGCGACATCGTACTGCACAAGAGAAGGTGGAACGATGGATGCGCCAATGGTCTGGTCGCGGTTAAAGAAGTTCATGAAGGTGGCGTTGCCTTCGGATGCACCGTAGAACTCGTAGATCTGTTCCACGCCAAACCGCTGTTTGAACTCCATCCAGATATCCGGCCTTAGCCCGTTGCCGGTCATCTTCTTAAGCGGGTTGTTGCTATCGTCGGGTTTGACGGGTTGCGCCAGCAGGTAGCGACACAGTTCACCGATATAAATGAAGCTGTTGCAGTTGTGTTCGCGGATATCATTCAGGAACTGGCTTGCGGAGAATTTCCGCTTCAGCACAACGGTAGCACCGACGTTCATTGCACCCAGGAAACCGATACATAACCCGGTTGCGTGATAAAGGGGCAGGCAGATGTACAGCGTATCGCTTTGTACCATCTTGAGACCGACCCGTTGACCAAGCTCGCAGAAGAGGGTCTGCCTGCTCTGTTTCTGGATTGCCGCTTTCGGCAGTCCAGTTGTGCCGGAGGTGAAGATGTACAGTGCTGGATCCTGTTGTCGCAATGGTGGGATCTGCGCTTCTGCAATTGGACCAGCGTCAGTGGTTTCCTGCGTGAAATCCACGCCCCAGTTAGGTGTTGCCGGTGCATCGGCATCCGCTACCACGAGGAAGTCACTGCCTTCCTCCAGCTCGCATTCACCTTTGATGTCTGCAACTGCATCGCTGTGTTCACTGCCCAGAATCAGCGCCTTCGCGTTTGTCGTCGAGATACAGTGAACGAGCTGCGTGCCGTGCAGGTTGGTGTTAATCAGTGACACAGCCGCACCAGCGCGCATGATGCCGAACATGTTCTCGATAAACTCGATGCGGTTATCCATCATCAGGCTGACCGTGTCGCCAAACGTGACGCCGCGATCACGCAGGGCCTGGGCCACCTGGCTGACCCGTTGATCCAGTTCGCCCCAGGTGATGCTGCGCCCCTCAAAGACAATGGCCGCTTTGTTTGGGCATTTTTTCGCCGTCGCAGCGAGGCGCAGCGGCAGGTTATCGATGTCTTCAGGCGATGGCGGTTTGATCGCCATCCTGAAGACCAGGGGAATGATATCCGTTGCGATAACTTTGGCGCTTGAAAGCGCTTCGGCGACGATAGACATAAAATCTTCCTTTTTCAGCTGCTATCTGTGGCAACCGTTTAATGCGGGATGAATGAGACGGCTATGATACTTCGACAGAAAGCCCCAGCATAGGTACTGTTGTCGGATGCACAGGCCAGGAGATATTCATGAAGTACAGACCGTTCGGCAAAACCGGGCTGGAGGTGTCGGAGATTGTGTTTGGCTGCGGTGCGGTTGGCGGACTGATGATCAACGCCTCGGACGAGGCACGCCAGGATGCGTTTGATCTTGCCGTCACAAGCGGCATCAACTGGTTTGATACAGCCGCGGCCTATGGCCAGGGCCAGTCAGAAACGAATCTAGGCAGCCTGCTCGCGAACTGCGATGCTCGGCCTCATGTCTCAACCAAGTTGACGATTGATACGCGCAACGCTGATGTTGCCGGGCAGGTGGAAGAGAGCCTTGCCAGCAGTCTCAAGCGTCTACAGTCAGACAAGGTTACCTTGCTGCAATTGCATAATCCGATTGCCGCGCAGGCCGACAAACGGGTGATTGGTGTGTCAGACGTCCTGAAAAATGATGGTGTGTTGGACGCAATGGCACGCATGCAGGAGCAGGGGCTGTGTGATCACATCGGTATCACGGCGCTCGGAGAGCCTGCCTCTGTGATCGAAGTGATCAATAGCGGACAGGTCTCCTCCGCCCAGGTTTATTACAACATGCTGAATGCGAGCGCCGCTGAACACCTGCCGGCCGCATGGCCACACTTCAGCTTTGAAGGTGTGCTGGCAGCCTGTCAGAACAATGGCGTCGCAGCCATGAACATTCGTGTTTTTTCTGCAGGCGTGATTGCCACCGATGCCCGTCATGGCCGAGAGCGTCCTCTTACAGCCGGTGACACCGTGGAAAGTGAAACGCGTAAAGCCACCCATCTGTTCCAGGCACTTGATACCGGTGCCGACACGAGGGCCCAGACGGCAATCAGGTTCTCGCTCGCGGAGGAGAAGCTGGCCTGTGTTGTTGTCGGGCTTGCCGAGCTTGCCCATCTTGAGCAGGCAATAGCAGCAGGGAATGCGGGGCCACTGACAGCTGAATCGCTCGCAACAATAAAATCTGCGTGGGCAACCCTGCCTGATTCAGATGGCTAGCTTTGCGCTGTACCGGACCTCGTATCCGACGACCGGCGAGAGAAGGTATGATTGATGAAATTCAAAAAGTTAGTGGGAGAACCATCGTGAAGAATCTGCTCGTCCTGGTCGGTGGGTTGTGTTTGCTCGCAGCGCAGCACACTTTTGCTGAAAAACCTGCACCTGCCTTCTCCATGGGAAACGGCGACAAAAACTGGATCGTGACTGAAAACGCCGAGCGAAGTGACAATGTACTGACCTTCGAGGAGGTCAATATTGCGGGTAATGGCTGGCTGGTCATGCACCCCTTTGAAGATGGCAAACCAAACGGTGACAAATATGTTGCTGCCACCTTCCTTGATTCAGGGACCAACTCGGACGTTGAGATTGAGGTTTACAAGGGGATAGAAACAGGCGAACACTTTATCGTCATGCTGCACAGCGACAGCAATGACAACGGGATCTTTGATTTTGTGTTTGTTGATGACACCAATGTCATGGACCGCGCCGTGTTTGAAGGCAGCAAGATGATTGACCACGTATTTGCTGCACCGTAGTTTACCTGGGTAGTTAACCGATAAGCGCTGTTCGGATGATGGCGTATACTGGTTGCATTGATTCAGGTACCGGAGACAAGGGGAGACTGGTATGAGCAGGATTGAAGATTTACGCGAAGCGCTGGGTGGCGTTCATCCAGGTGCAGCCACCAAGGTGAAGGATCATCTGGAATCCAATGTCGCGACATTTATCAGGCAGTCGCCCTTTGCTGTCATGGCCAGCAGTGACGCAGAGGGTAACTGTGACGCCTCGCCCAAGGGCGGTGCGCCCGGCTTCATCAAGATCATCGATGAGAGGACGCTGCTCATTCCGGATATTGGTGGAAACTACCTGTTCCAGAGCTATTCCAACTTTGAAAGTAATCCCAGGGTAGGCCTGGTATTCATGATCCCGGGTATCGAGGTGACCGCCAGGGTAAATGGCAGGATCTCAGTGCTGGAATCTGACGATGTGTCAGAGCGCGGTGTTGAAGCTGAACTGAAGATGACGGACAAAAACTCTGAGATCCGGCAGGGTATCCTGCTCCTGGTGGATGAGGCTTACTTCCATTGCCCACGTTCGTTCCAGTTTGCGGACTTGTGGAACACCGATGTTATTGCGGCCAACTCTCAAAAATCCCTCAAGGATATCCTGACGGGCGCCTGAAGGGGTGATCAGCTGCGGGCAGCTAGCGCCTCGCGGTAGGGGCTGACGTCGAGTCCAGGAAAACGCGCCTGCACACCTTCAATCATCTCTTCGGTCCAGTAGTCATGCGCCGGCGGTGGAAAGCCGAGCATCTCTCGCTCCTCGATGCTGGAGGTCTCGATCCAGCGGTGGTAACTGTCCTTCACACCCTGGGTTGGCCAGCTGACAATGCCAACCCACGGGCAATCTTTCGGTGAATAACTGATGAAGTGGGCCACCCGGCCCGCGTCACCTTTCATGGCTGTGCCCCGGTGATAGGTCCGCGTGCTGTAGGCCAGTACCGAACCAGCGGGCACAATCGCCAGTTGCTCCTTTTCGTAGAGGTCAGGACGTTTGCGTCTTGAATGGATGATCGGCCAGTGAAGTTCATCCTTGTAGTTTTCCCATGACACTACTGCCGTGGGGGCGTGATCTTCGGTCACCTCGGTGTAATAGACCAGGTAGGTGGTTTGCCAGTAACGGCGGTCGGATGAAGGGTATGCCAGCGTGTGATTGCCAAAATCCATATGCATCTGTTGATCGACGTCCCGCGTCTGGCCTTTGCATTTGAATGTCAGGTCACTCTGTTCGCAAAAGAACCGGTCATGCCCTGAGATCTCGGCGGCAAACCTTTTCAGTTCCGGATGAAACGTCATCGCGTTTAGCGCAGTGCCCTCAAATGGGAAACGAGGATTGATCGGCAGGTCAGGGGCATCCGGCGCGTCAGCCGGTTTTGGCAGCGACGGGTCAACGGCATAACGCCATCCGGGAATCACCGCGTCAATGTCGGCGTAGATATCGGTAAGCTCATCGTTCGTGAGGAAGTTTTTTAGCAGCACGAATCCGTGCTGGTTGTAGTGATCGATATCCGCCTGGGTGAAACGCTGATCACTCAATCGTACTTCTCCCTTTTCCCGTCTGCCTTTTCCCTTCTCTCTAGTCGCTTAATGGCTGGTGATCTCCGTCGCCATCACCAGCAGATCCTTGCCGGTACCCTTTGCGTCTTTTACATAGTTGGGAAGGACTTCCTGGCGTGCGAACCCCAGTCTTTCGAATGCCGCTCGCGCGCCGTGCTGGTCGGATAACATTCGTGCGGTAATCAGTTCAAGGTTGAGGCGCCTTGCGACATGAAGGATCTCGGAGATCAGCACACGTCCCAGCCCACGCGAACGATATCCCTGGCTTATGTTGACGCGAATCTCGCCGCTCGGCTGGCCACGTGAAGCCAACTGTACTGAGGCGTAGCCGACCAGTTGCTTGGGATCATAGGCACAGATACAAACAGACCTGCCCTGGTCGATTGTATCCAGCCACCGCTCAAGGACGTCAGATTTGGTGATGTCGACCTGCAGATAGGCAAGGTCGTAACGACGCAGTTGGGAAATAAAGTATTTGAGAGCGTCCCGGTCTTCGGAGGACATGACGGAACAGGAAATCTTCGCGCCGTCTTCCAGTGTGTGGCTGACGGGATATCTGTCGATAAAGGCGTTGCTCATGTGCGTTTCTTCTTTTAGCGCCTTCTTAAAGCTTATTTGTCAGGTGCGCTGTGTCAATCTTTTCGGATTGTTCATCGCATGTACTTTTACACCTAAAAGTTGCTTAATCCGCTTTACACTTCCATTGAGGTTGCCTCATGCTGAATCAGTATCGAGTGCTCGACCTGACAGACGAGCGAGGTATCTGCTGCGGCTATCTGCTGGCACAGCTGGGTGCTGAAGTTGTGGCAATCGAACCGCCCGGTGGCTCCCCGGTGCGTGATTGCCTGCCGGTACACGGTGAGGCCGGGTTATGGTGGGAAGCCTACGCACGCGGCAAACAGAGCCTTGAGCTTGATCTCGAATCCAGTGAGGGGAGGGCGCAGTTTGAAGCGCTGCTGGCGGAAGTAGATTTTGTTATCGACTCCCGCACGCCAGCTGAGCGCGAACGGCTCGGGCTTGGGTATGATCACCTGGCCTCGATTAATCCCGGTCTCATTCTCGTTTCGATTACACCTTTTGGTCATTCGGGACCTAAAGCCGAATGGCCTGCAACCGATCTCACGGTCTGGGCTGCGAGTGGTGCACACGCACTTGCCGGTGATAATGATCTTGCGCCAGTGCGGACAAGCGTACCGCAGTCATACCTGCATGCAGGTGCGGACGCTGCCGGTGCCGCACTTATTGCCCTGCAGGTGAGGCACAGGACTGGCAAGGGGCAACACGTTGATGTGTCTGCCCAGCAGTCCTCCGCACAGGCGGCGTTGTCAGCGTTTCTTGGTCCACACAACAACTCTGAACTGGTTGTGTTACGTGAAGCAGGCGGGCTTGCCAGTACGTTCCCGGTGAGACTGACGTGGCCATGCAAAAACGGCTATGTCGCCATCACGATGTTGTTCGGACCGGCTTTTTCTGAACCGAACAGGCGACTGTTGCGCTGGGTTGCAGAGGAAGGCTACTGCAGCAGTGAGGAAGCCGAAGAAGACTGGGGTATGAAGATCGCGGAGATGATTATCGCCGGGGTTTCGCCCGAGCCGTACTTCGCACTCTGCCAGAAGATTGAAGATTTCATGATGCAGCACACCAAGGAGCACCTGTTTGAGGAAGGGCTGGCAAGGGAAATCTACATCGCGCCCACGCTTGATATCGGCGGGTTACTCACCGAACGTCATTTTCATTCAAGAGACTATTGGCAGAACGTAACAGTTGATGGCAAAGATGTGCGGGTACCAGGACCATATGCCCGGCTGCCGAAAAACCCGTTAACGGTGCCTGGTGCTGCGCCAACCCGGAACTCATTTACGGGCTTTGCGGGCGAGCGAGCGTCGCCCATTGAAGCTGCTGGAGAGGCAGGTGAGTTGCCGCTTGCCGGATTAAAGGTCCTCGACTTCATGTGGGTGATAGCGGGTCCGACGTTTACGCGAATGCTGGCCGACTACGGGGCAACCGTAATCAGGATCGAATCGACGACACGACTAGATCCGGCAAGGCCGTCGCCACCTTTTAAGGATGATGAGCAGAACGTCAGCAACAGTGCGCCGTGGAACAATTTTAATGCCGGCAAAATGAGTGTGACGATAGATCCCTCAAACCCGGTCGGGCGCGAGCTCCTGCTCGACCTCGTAAAGTGGGCGGACGTGGTGACCGAGTCTTTTTCGCCAAAGGCGATGAAAGGGTGGGGCCTCGACTATGACACGCTCAAATCTGTAAACGAAAACATCATCATGTTGTCGAGTTGCCTGATGGGCCAGACTGGTGATCGGTCCATGATCCCCGGCTATGGAAACATGGCGGCAGCGATTACCGGATTTTATGAACTGACGGGCTGGGCGGATCGATCCCCCGCCGGGCCTTACCTCGCTTATACGGATGGGGTGTCGCCACGCTTCATGATGTGTGCGCTGATGTCAGCCCTGGAACATAAACGCGCCACCGGTGAAGGTCAGCACATCGATGTATCCCAGGCGGAAGCGGCAATCCACTTCCTGGCCCCTGCGATCCTTGACTACGAACTGAATGGAAACATCTGGCAGAGGATGGGCAATCGCGATCGTGGCATGTGTCCGCACGGCGTGTATCCGGTGGCGGGTGACGATAGCTGGGTAGCCATTGCATGTCGTGATGATGCTGACTGGGAGACACTCAGGCAGCTGGCTGGTTTTGAAGACCTGGCTGGTGATGCGTTTGATACCGCGCAGCAGCGCAAGAAAGTTGAGGATGAACTGGATGCACGGGTAACTGAGTGGACACGTTCGCAGTCGGCAGAAGACCTCGTTGCAAGCCTTATCGATGCGGGTGTACCTGCACACAAGGTGCAGGGTGCAGTCGATTGCAGGGACGATCCACAGTTTGCTGCCCGGGAACATTTTATTAAGCGTCCCCACACCTCCCTCGAAGAAATGGTGGTGGAAGGCAGCCGTTTCAAACTCACCGGCACCCCGGCCGAAACAAAACATGCGGGACCGGATCTTGGTGAGCACAATGTCGACATGCTGACCGAAATCCTCGGTTACGATGCTGATCGGATGGCGGACGTTTTTGCTTCGCTCGCAATGGAGTAACCGGCCAGGATATGTGCATGCAGTTAGATGTAAGTGTTGGTGCTGATCGTTGAAGGCACTCGACACCTTTATCCAGTACCTGCGTTTCAATCAGGCGCTGCCATTTATCAATGGCGCCCGGTGCATTCTTGATATCGGTACCCACGATGGCGCTGTTTTCAACCGGTGCGAATATGACCTCGGCGTTGGTATTGACCCACGCCTCGTGGTTGAGGAGGAGCACGGGCCGAAAGACTATCGTATTGCCGGTGAATTCCCAGGTGATCTGCCCGATACGCTGCGTGAGCAGCAGTATGATGTTGTGACGATACTGGCGGTGCTGGAGCATCTACCCCCGCTTGTGCAGGAGGCGATGGCGGCAAGCTGTTTCTCTTATTGCAGACAGGGGGGCAGGGTGATCGTTACGACGCCGTCTCCACAGGTTGATAAGATACTCGACGTACTGTTTTTCCTCCGGTTGATTGATGCGATGGGTGAAACCCACGAAGACCACTACGGGTTTGACCCTGAAGAAGTTATACCTTTGTTCCAGAAAGCGGGATTTGAACTTGTGAAACGCAAGCGTTTCCAGTTCGGGTTGAACAACCTGTTTGTGTTTGAGAAGCCTGCATGACCGAACTCACGATTTTGATGCCATGCCTCGATGAGGCAGAGACGCTGGCAACCTGCATCGGCAAGGCAAAACGTTTTTTGATTGAAGCCGATGTTGACGGCGAGGTGCTGATTGCGGACAACGGCTCTACAGACGGTTCCGTGCAGATTGCCGAGGACAATGGTGCGAAGGTTGTTCACGTGGCAGACCGCGGCTATGGCGCGGCAATCCTGGGTGGTATTGATGCGGCTGAAGGCCGTTACATCATCATGGGCGATGCCGATGACAGTTATGACTTCAGTGCCCTCTTGCCGTTTCTGATGGAACTCCGGGCAGGTGCACAGCTGGTGATGGGCAACCGGTTTAAAGGTGGTATCGAGCCGGGCGCCATGCCCTTCCTGCACCGATATGTCGGTAACCCCGTGTTGAGTTTCGTTGGCAGACTGTTCTTCGGCAGCAAGCTCGGTGACTTTCACTGTGGGCTGCGTGGTTTTAATCGCGACGCGATTCAGTCACTTCGATTAGTTTGCCCGGGCATGGAATTCGCCTCTGAGATGGTGGTGAAGGCAACCCTGGCTTCGCTCGACATTCGCGAGGTGCTCACCACACTGCGGCCAGACGGCCGAACCCGGGCGCCACACCTGAATACCTGGCGGGATGGCTGGCGACATCTGCGTTTCCTGGTGATGTTCAGCCCGCGCTGGATGTTCCTGTATCCGGGGGCGCTTATGTTGATGCTGGGGCTTGCCTTCAGCGCAATCCTTGCCTTGACGCCCGTCGGTATTGGGGCGGTGGTATTCGATATCCAGACGTTGCTGTACACGTCTGCCATGACAATTATCGGATTGCAGATGTTGTCGCTGGCGCTGATCGTCAGGTTGATTGGAAACAGGACCGGGTACCTGCCTGACAGTATGGCCCTGGACACCGCCATGCGCTGGATTACGGTTGAGCGAGGTCTCATTATCGGTTTACTACTGACTGTTGCGGGTGCGATCTGGACAGTGAATGCGGTGCTGCAATGGTCTGATGTCGATTTCTCCGAACTTAACCCGCGCATTGCGATGCGATCCACTATCCCTGCAGCAACCCTCGTGATTATCGGTGTGCAGACGATCGTACATGCCCTGCTGCTGGGTGCGATTGACACCCTTGGCGTAACCCGGCAAAGAGCGCCCGGCGTTTGAATCAGAAGATTCGCTCCTACCTGATGCTTTGCGGCTTTGTCATTGCCGCGGCAATGGGTATCGCCTTTTCGCTCAGCACCAGCACACCCGCCCCGTACCAGGGCTACATGCCGCTTGGTATCGACTCCTTTTATCACGCTGCAAGAATCATGGACGTTGTGAGGGGAGGCGCATTCATCGAGTTTGATGTCCGCGGCTTTATGCCGGATGGTGACTGGATTGCCTGGCCGTGGTTTTACGACTGGTCACTTGCGCAGATGGCGAAGATATACCTGGCGGCTGGTGGTACCCATGCCATGAGCTTGCTGGCACATGTGCCCACGATTGGCTTTGTTGCCAACCTCCTGCTGGTGTTGCTTTGCTGTCGTGCGTTGCGACTGAACACGCTTGTCAGCATTGCTGCGCTGTTTGTTTTTGCCGCCTTGCCAGTCAGCAATCAGCTACACCTGGCAGGTCGAATTGATCACCATTTTGCGGAACTCAGTTGTGTCTTGCTGGTGACCTGGCTGCTACTGCGGTTTGAATCTCAACCTGGCAGATACCAGGCTGCGGCGTTTGGTGCCGCGCTGGGATTCTCCCTTGGTATCAATAACGGATTGTTCCTCCTGCAGATTCCGGTGGTTGCCTATTTCGGGATTCGCTGGCTTTTAGATGATCGCGTGGAGAGATCTGCAGCGATAGCACTTGGCGTTGCCATGCCGGTGTCTGTGCTGCTGATGAGCCTGCCCTCTGTGCCCTTTCTTGAAGGACAGTTCACTTACTACCTGCTTTCCTGGTTCCACCTTTATCTTGCCGCGGCAGCAGGTGTTGCTGCGGTAATGCTCTCGTGGTTTGAGAGGACACTGAAGCACTTTGCCGTGATAGCTGTGACTGGCCTCTTACTGTCGCTACCGCTCTGGTCTTTCGTGATTGAGGGGATCGGTTATATCGGTGATGCGGCGTTTACGCCCATGGAGATTGACCCACCGTTAACCATGGATCTGATGAGCCTGATGGTGCTCTATACGCCGCTGATCATTCTGGCGTTGCCTGCGATTGGTTTACTGGCTTTCGGCTGCTACAAGGGAAAGCCCTGGCTGGCGTTGGCAGTCATTACGGCGTTCGGTTTTGCCATGCTGCTCAGTCAGCAGCGTTTTGCTTTGTTCGGCGTGCCCGCGTTAATCCTGCCCCTTGCTGTACTGCTCAATGAGGTCCGAGAGCGGTTCGTGATTCTCCCTGCGGTGGTGGCAGTAGCGGGACTCAGCTGGAATGCTGCCTTTGCAAGTTCGCTCAATACGATTGAAGCGTGGAATCCTGAGTACCTTGATATCTATCCGTTGCTGATGCGCCTGGGGGAGGAGTGTGAAGAGGCGAATGATGTGGTACTCGCCGATCCCAACCAGGGGCATTACGTGCTGTACCACAGTCGTTGCGGGGTCTACGCCAATAACGCGACGTTAACCCAGTCACATATCGATCGTCGCGCCAAAGCTTACGGCTGGCTGCGAGGTGATCCTGCTGCAATCAGCCAGGCGATACCGTTGCCAACCTATGTCCTGGTCCGGCGATATGGTGGTGCGAGCGGGGCAGGTCATCCACTGAATGACCTGGGTATGCACAAACTGATGTTATCTGGCGCTGAGCATCCGGCACTGGAAGAACTCGCTACAGTGGGTACGGGGCAAGGCGAGACGCCGCTACCGGTGGCGCGTTTGTACAAGCTCAAGTGAGCGGGCAGGTGAGTGACCGGGCGACTGCGCTCAGGCGCCCTGGTCGGACTGCAGGGTTCTTTTGTAGGTTTCCTGGATGATCATGGCATCGTAGCTCGCCCGGTGACGTTTGAGTTCCATATCGTCGATTACCTTGTCCTTGGTGTCATGCCAGATTTCCATCTGTTCCGGTGAAAGGATCATCTCAAGGGAGCTGACGGTAAAGTCCATTTGCATGCCGGCGGCATGGAAAAGGGTTGTCAGCCAGGGTTTGTCGACAACCCAGCCATCGGTATACACGGTTTTACCAGCGAGGATCGAGTTTAAAAACTCGGCTACTTCCTGCATGGGTTTGCCGTAGGTCTCGAGGATATCGCGTGAGACGCGGTGTACCTTTTCGGCGTCGTCATCCCAGTGGGTCCAGTCAGGTGCCGGTGCAATCAGCGTGCAGAACTTACTGCCGTCTTCAAGTGCGAGACCAATTTTAATTGGGTAACTTTCGCCACCGAAGCCCGAGGCTTCGACGTCAACAATCAAGGGTTCGTTCGGTTGGGGCATCTGGGTTCCAGTGTGTGCAGCAGGTACATATTAATGCGCGTAACGCAGGTTGCAATGTTAGCGTGCCTGAAGACGATATTGGAACGATATTATCTCAATCAGGAATCCCTTCGGATCGGCGTGACTTTGCTCCTGTCTCCGCCGGTGTCGGCTTTGCCGTCGTATCGAATCGCCTGCTTGATGGAAGAGTTGATGAGAATATGACCTTTCTCGATCACTTTCTCTGGCGCATCTTTCATCTGGATCATGTCTGCCTGTTCGATGTCCGCTGAAGCGGTGAAGCTGAGCCAGGCATTGGCACCATTGTTCTTGGCGAGATACGCGGCCTGGTCTGCCAGGGCAACAACCTGTTCCCAGGTGAACTGGCGTGGAGATTCCGGATTAAACGGGTACTGTGCGAAGCCGATCGATGCTGACAGGTAGCCGATCTGGCCTTCACCCACAACGTAGTTATGCGAGGCGACGCTGCTCCTGACGCGCTCAGCGAGCAGTTCAATGCCCGATTGATCTTCACTCTTGCCGACGATCAGGAACTCATCACCACCCCAGCGAATGATGGTGTCTGAATCCCGCGTGCTGGTTTCCAGTATCTCCTTGATCTGTAGGAGCGCATTGTCACCTGCGGCATGGCCGTAGTTATCGTTGATGGCTTTGAACCCATCCAGGTCCATCATCATGAAGAAGATTGAGCCTTCCTTGCGGATGATCTGCGGTGCTTCCACATTGTTCTGCAGCTTGGTGTACATCCGATTCAGACTGGCAATCTGGCTTTCCAGGTACTCATACAGGTAGCGCCTGTTGTGCAGCCCGGTCAGCGCGTCACTAGTGCTGGCCAGGCGCAGCTGCTCGTTTGCGGTTTCGAGCTGGGTGTTTCTTTCATCCAGTTCCCGCGTGCGCTCCTGCACCTGGATTTCCAGGATCTGCTGCATCCGCGCTGCGTTGGCGAGTTTCTGCCTCTGAACGTACATGTAGCTGCCAATTGCCGCGAGTACGATCAGTGTGTAGATCGTGTAGGCCCACCAGCTGAACCAGGGGGCGGGTACCACCGTCAGGTGCATGCTGGCGCCGGTCTCATTCCAGACTCGGTCATTGTTTGAGCCCAGTACCTGGAACTCATAGTCACCGGCAGGCAGGTTGGTGTAAGTCGCTTTGCTGTACTTGTCGGCCAGCACCCAGTCTTCATCAAAACCGTTCAGGCGATATCGATAGATGTTCTTATCTGGTGATGAGTAGTCCAGTGCCGAGAAACTGAAACTGATCATTCGATCCGTGTAGGCGAGCGTCACGGGTTCCTCGATTTCTACACCCGAGTACCTTGTTATACGCGTCTGTTCGTTTGAGTCTGCAAACAGCGAGATCTGCGGTACGTGTTGATTAAATCGAACGGCTGTTGGGTTGAATGCCACCATGCCGTCGAAGCCGCCAAAGATGAGGTCGCCGCGGCTGCTCTTCAATCGGGCACCAAAATTGAACTCATCAAGGATCAGGCCGTTACGCTTGTCAAAACGGCGCACCAGGCCGGTTTCAGGTTCCAGTTCAGCGAGTCCACGATTGGTGCTGAGCCAGATCTTCGAATCTCCTTCAAGTACGCCGTAAATCGTATCTCCCGGCAAACCTGTTGACTTGTTGTAACGCTGGAAGACCGCCTTACCGTCGCGCCTGTCTGCTGCTGCCCAGCGGTTCAGCCCCGCGCCAAGTGTGCCGATCCAGAGTGAGCCATCGGCACTTTCCAGCATCTCCCAGGCAGCGTTGCTGCTGAGACTGGTTTCGTTCTCTGGATTGTGTGTGAAGCGCTCAAATGTCCTGGCAATGGGGTTGAACAGGTTCAGGCCACCGTCTTCGGTACCAATCCAGAACTGTCCATCCTTTGCCTGGTAAATCGTGAGGACGCGATCGCTCCCAATCGAGGAGGGGTCGGAATCAACATGACGGTAGTGCGTGAACTGACCGGTGCCCAGGTTGTAGTGATTGAGCCCACCACCGTAGGTGCCAATCCAGAGATAGTTGCCGGAAACCTTGAGTGAAGTAATCCCGTTTGCGCTGAGTGAATTTGCTTCTACGGGATCGTGCTGAAAATGAGATAGTGCACCGCTACCGGGTTCAAGCCGGTACAGTCCTGCTGTGCGTGTGCCGATCCAGAGTTCACCTTCCGGGCCGATTGCCAGCGCCATGACCCGCTGATCTTCGAGGGCAATTTCGAGCGATCTTGTTGCCTCGTAGCCATCTTCTGAAGGAATAAGCTGATCAACGCCACCACCGTAACTGCCGACATAAAGCGTGCCTGTGGTCGTCTCTGCGATTGCGGTAATGAGGTTGTGATGCAGGTGGCCTGTTTCAACTGAGAGTCCGCTGAAGGCAGCACTTGAATAGTTCCACCGGCTGGCACCCTTGTAGGTGCCTACCCAGAGGACGTCACCCCGGTCCTCAAACAGCGAATCAATCCGGGCGTCGTTGAGGCTGTTCGGGTTCGTTGCATCAGGCAGGTGAGTGTAAAAACCTGTGCCGCTGCGTTTGAGTTCGGCCAGCCCGGCGTCGGTCGCAACCCAGAGCGTACCCTCGTGATCGACCAGCAGATCCCGGACCAGGTTGTTTGGCAGTGTGCTCGCGTCACCAGGAGTGTTTGCCATGTTGGTGATCGTGCCGGAGATCGGGTCAAAAACAACCAGGCCTTTGCTGTGTGTGCCAATCCATACCCTACCGTCGTGCTCGGTGATAGCCCGCACGTTCATGCCCTTGGCGGCGGGGTGGGGTGTAAAGCTTTCGCGCGCGGGATCCCAGGTCACAACACCTGCCTCGGTGCCGACAAACAGGATACCTTCTGATTCGTAAATCGTATTGATTGCGTCACTCGGCAACGGGTGGGTAGCGGATGAATAGCTGATAAATCGATCTTCAATCGGATCAAAACGCGCAATACCGGCATCGTGGGTACCGACCCATATTGTGCCTGCCCTGTCTTCAAACACGACCCGAATGCGATCTGTGCGCAGACTGCCAGGAACATCCAGGTCTGCGCGGTACGTGGTAAAGCTGTTAGAGGCGTGATCGTAACGGGAGACACCGCCGTTGTTGGTGCCTATCCATATCATGCCGGTGCGATCTACTGCGAGGGACCAGATCCAGTCGTCAGCCAGCGCAGTGTCGTCTCCATTCACCCGTTCATAGATTTCGACATCGTAGCCGTCGAAGCGATTGAGACCTTCAGGGGTGCCCAGCCAGATGAACCCCTGCTGATCCTGGGTAATGGCGGTGATGCCGGAATGGGACAGGCCCTGGTTAGTGGCGAGGTGTTCAAAGCGCACCAGTTTGCCGGCTGCATCGAAGGCAGCCAGGCTGGTAAAAAGAAGTAGAGAGGCGAGTAGCGCTACTCTATTCATGACATGTTCGGCCCGTTGCGAAACTTAGTCCTGGTCTACCCAACTGTTGATGTTTGATACACCCGGTGTGGAGTTATTCCAGAAGTATGCGTTGTTCCAGAAGTACGCGTTATTCCAGAAGTACGCGTTATTCCAGAAGTAAGCGTTGTTCCAGAAATAGGCCGAGGTATCAGCTGTTTGCTGGTAGGTTCCATCCCAGACTGAAGCATCGTCTTCAGAACCCTGGCCGGTGATATAAAAGAGTCCGTCGTCACCCTGGTAGGCAGGACCGGCAAAATGCTGTTCGCCCATCATGTCCTGCATGATGTTGAGGCCAAGGTTAGCGCAGCCGACGCTACCATTGATCACAGCTTCCTGAGCGTTCACTTTGCCTACGCCCTGCTGGAAGATGGAGTAAATGGCATTGCCTTCAGCATCGACCAGTGTTGATGCGGAGGTAAGCAGTTTGCACTTCACGTCGTCAGGAGAGATGTTGCCGTGTTTCTGCAGCACCAGCGCTGCTACACCCGACACGATAGCAGCAGCCTGCGATGTGCCGGACATCATGAAGTAGGTGTCCGAATCATGAAACTCAGGGTTGTTCGCCGCAAGCGTAGCGGTGGCATCCATGATGCCCGTGATGTGACCACTCGGCGCAATAACGTCTGGTTTGATAAATCCAGCCCGCGTCGGGCCGGTGGCTGAGTACTCACTCAGCACGTCATCAGATTCATCGTCAGGCGTGTATGAATCGGTGTAACCGCCAACGGTCAGGATATAGGGTACGTTACCCGGCACACCAATCGACATGGGTTCAGGGCCGGTGTTACCGGCGGAGGCGATGACGGTTATACCGGCATGCCATGCCGCCATGACGGCGAGGTTCACGGGATCATCAAAGTAGTCGGACTGTGGCGCCGCACTGAACGAGAGGTTCAGGACCTGGATGTTATAGCGCTCCTTGTTATCAACAATCCACTCGAGACCGCGGATGATTGTGGAGTAGGTACCCTGACCTTTTCCATCGAATGCCTTGACGACAATCAGGTCAACGCCGGGGGCTACGCCATTGGCAACGCCTTTGCTGCCTATATCATTTGAAGCGATGATGCTCGCAATATGGGTGCCGTGGCCATGCTTGTCCCAGACCTTCTCTTTTTTGCTGCCGTTTTTGCTGGTGGCATCAAAGATTGCGACAGGTTCGGGAATACCGTTTCTTTTCTGGACGGAGGCATTTCGGAATAGGCCGGAATCGAGGATGGCGACACCAACACCGGCGCCGTCTATGCCGGCGGCGTGCAGTTCGTCAGCACCTATCTGCCAGGCAACAGGTGACTGTGGAATACCATCGACACGATCGAGGCTCATAAGCTGCATTTCCAGCTCCGCATCGACTGCCTTGATTTCCTTCTCCATTACCTTCTTGGCGGACTTCTTCGGCTTGTCGCCATAACTTTGCTTGATTTTGCTCTTCTTCTGCTCTGCCTCGTTGATCAGTACCTTGGCTTCAGGGTGATCAGCGTTGCGACGCTTATCATTCTTTGAGCTTTTGTTTTTGGCAGACTTTTTCTTGTCGGCTTTGTCTTTCTTTTTCTTCTTGTCAGCCTTTGCCTTCTTGCTCTTATCAGATTTGTCCTTCTTGCTCTTCTTGCTCTTCTTGCTCTTGTCAGATTTGTCCGACTTGTCTTTTTTCTTCTTTTTCTTTTTCTTGTCGCCCTTCGTCTCCTCTTCAGAGGATGCGGTGACGGTGAGGTCTGGCGTGATGCGGATGCCAGTCACTGCTGCTATGGCTGAGACCATCTGTGCAGATAATTGTGCTGAGACCGCGTTAATGATCTTGTATTCATCGGTGACGGTGCCGCCCTGGCTCTCTACTGCAGCGCGTGCATCAGCGACGGATTTGCCTCGAACGATGTAGGCAGCCAGTTGAGGATCGGTTGATTGGGTTGTGACTTGAACTTTGTCTTGAGCTTTGTCGGCGTTTTCTGCCGCAGGTCCATCCTGGGCCCACAGCGGAAACGACATTGAAGCCAGAACCAGGCTTAGGAAACAGCCCAGTGCGATTTCCTTAATCGAAAGAGTCCCCACTCTCTTGCAGAATTGCATTGTTATTTAGCTCGCTTTTTCAGTGAGTGCATACCAGGGTACAAGCAACTGTTGTGCCACTACAGTGATATTCGGGAAAATACCATAGTAAACAGTGGCTTAAGGTTAGGACTTTGTAAGGAACTTTACCTTTTTTTGTGTGACAATCCTTGTCACATGCTGACAACTTGCGCCGTGGTAATACTATAATTTTGATATTAGTTCTGACAATGCCGGGAGGACCACCGGTCAAAGAACAGGCGGTACAAATTGGTGCCCAAACGGCGCGCGGGCGGAGTCGAAATTGATGTTGTTCCTGTCCAGCTATCACCCAGATAAGGTCGCTCGTCTTTTTTCGCGTTTCTTACTGTTACAGGTGGCCTGTCTCGCCCTGTTCGAGGCGGCTGTGCCTGTCTATATGCTGGTGACGCTTGGCTGTATCGGGGCCATGATCCTACTTTCGCCAGGCCAGTTCCTGCACTACTACCGTGAATACCTGATGTTGCTTCTGCTGGCCGGTCTGCTTGCCTTGCCCCTGCTCGAAATCTCGCTTCTTGGGCTGGTTTTACTGTGGTTTGTGACGGCTGTGTTCTACGTCCTTTTCCAGCATGGTGGCTGGTGGGGGATGACCAGTGCCGCAATTTTTACCCTGACGGCGGTAGCGCTGCTGTTATCTGATGAGGGCCAGGGTCTGACGCTGGAAACAGGGAGCCTTGTCATCACCAGCTGGTTACTGGCCTCGGCCTGTCTTGGTGGTATCACAGCGCTCTTCCTGCAACAGCAGAAGGAAGCGACTGAGCAGATCCGCGCCTCTGATGTGGCGAAAACAGAATTCCTGTCGGGTATCTCGCATGAACTGCGCACGCCGCTTAACTCCATCATGGGGTTTGCCGATATTCTCTCGCGTGGTTATGCGGGGCCGCTCGAAGGCAAGCAGAACGATTTTGTGAACAACATATCGGCGAGCAGTCGACATATGCTTGCGCTCGTTAATGACCTGCTCGATATCTCGCGGATTGAATCCGGCCAGATCGAGTTTGTACCGGAGGATGTTGACCTGGGCGTACTGGTTGACGAGGTGAGTGAGATGTTCGAGGAAGAATCGAACACGCGCAGAATCTCATTTGATCGACTCATTGAAAATGGTGTGATGGGATGCAACGTGCAGCTCGACAAGGTGAAGTTCCGGCAGATCCTGATAAACCTGCTGGCCAATGCGTTCAAGTTCACCGATGAAGGCAACCGGGTAGCCATCCGCACCTCGCTGGATGGCAATACCATCATCATCAGGGTGACTGACAACGGGCGGGGTATCCCTGCCGGGATGGATCAGAAGATCTTTGAGAAATTCTACCAGGTGCATAGCAGCACCTCGGATAAATCGCCCGGCACCGGACTTGGCCTGCCCATCAGTAAACACTTTGCAGAACTGCACGGCGGCACCATCCTGCTGGATCGCTCCGGCCTCAGTTCAGAAACAACCTTTGTCGTTCGGCTGCCGTGTGTCAGGGCCGCATAGGAGTCTTACTTGCCAACCATCCTCATCGTTGAAGACAACCAGATGAACAGGGAACTGCTGGAGTCGATTCTCGACTTCAATGGCATCGCACGCCTGTCTGCTGATGGCGGCGCGCTGGGTGTGAGGCTGGCACTCTCGGAGTTACCCGACCTCGTTTTGATGGATATCCAGATGCCCGAGGTGGATGGTTACGAAGCGCTGAGCCGCATCAGGCAGGGTTCAGGTGGAGCAGCAGACATCCCGGTGGTTGCGGTAACCGGTAATGCAACATCCGGCGACAGGGAAAAGATGCTGAACCATGGGTTTAATGATGTCATCACCAAACCCTACATGGTCGAAGACGTGCTGAGTGTGATTAAACGTATCCTCGGTTGACCGGGTCCGGCTATTGGTTTTCCTCGACCAGTGCGAGGAGCTCCGCCAATTGTGCCTCCCTGACGGATTCAACATGCCGGGTGACCTCATCACGCGTTGCCGCATCAACACCGGCGCTTGCCAGCACGTCATCATTACCTTCCCCCAGTGCTGGTGGATCACCTTTCGGGCCGCCGGGGGTATCGCTCAGGGAGACCAGCGTCCCCACGGTGAGACTTTCGCCCACGCCGTCAATATTGATGCTGGTGAGATAGTTGTTGGCGTGATTCTGGGGATCTTCCAGTACATCGGTCCAGCTGCGAACCTTCTCCCAGATGATCTCGGGTTGTGTGTACAGGAACTCTGACCAGGCAGCCATGGGTATAGCGGCGAAGCCAGATTTCAAACGGTCACGTACCTCGTTTGCGTCTTCCTCAGTGATGCCCTCCCCAAGGCGCTGGCCCGGTGTCATGAAGCGCGGGTCAAATGCGTACTCCGGCATGTCTGCAAAAATACACAGTGCGTCCCAGGCATCCTGGTCCATCACGTGTGCAAGCATAATGGCGCCGCCGTCAGCGGTGCTGTAGACGCCATAGAAACCTCGAATATTCGGGTGGTGGTTGCCGGTACGTTCAAGTTCAGCACCTGTCATAGCGGTGTGTGTCAGCTCCCATTGTTGAAGCCACAGGGTTGTACCAAGTGCACTGGTCTGAACCCGCTGGCCGGTGCCGTAACGTTCCCTCGCGACAACTGCCGTCATCACACCGAGTGCCAGCTGCATAGCGCCGGCGGTGTCGATAATGATTGCTCCCGGCAATGACGGTTCCCTGTCGGCGTAACCGGTGTGATGCACAAGTCCGCCACGGGAAGCTGCAACGCCGTCCAGCATGGCCTTGTCTGCGTCTTCTCCGTTGGGTCCAAAACCGTTCACCGAGGCGTAGATGAGCGACGGGTATCGCTCATGCAGGTCATCGTACCCAAGCCCCATTTTGATAAGCGCGGACTCCCGGTAGTTGGTGAGGAAGATGTCTGCGTTCTCGAGCAGTGCCTCGAGCACCTGCCTGCCCTGGTCTGTATTCATGTCGATACAAACGGAGCGTTTGCCCCGATTTACAGCCGCAAACTGCGGGCCGAGTGTACCGTCGGGTGTTTCGTTCTGCCGGTTCCTGCCGTACCGGCTGGGATCACCGATGGGCGGTTCAACCTTGATCACGTCTGCACCCATGTCACGAAGGTACAGCGCCGCAGCAGGTCCCTGTACGGCAATCGTCATCTCCACAACCGTCATCCCCTCAAGTGGTTCGGGCATTGACTTTCTCCAGGTCAAAACAGGTTCTCCATAGCATGCAGAAGTATTCACTTGATTTGAACTGCCGACTTCACACTACAATGAGGGTTTGGTGGTGTTTGGGTTGAACGTGTTTGGTGCTGCAGACCTGTCACGGTTGATGAAGGAATCAAACTGGGCGAGGGCCTCCGGTGAGGTGGCGCTTTACCTTGACCTCCGTGGTTCGCAGCCTTCTGACTATGACGCGACTGGCCTCAACACCTGGCTGGCGCAGCAGCCTGTTCCACTGGTCGCGCTGGTGGATGACAATTCCCCGGCCGCTGATGGCCTTGATGGTTTTGATGTAGTCGTGAATGACACGGATCGGCTGGAGCAGATTCAGCAACAGATCATCAAGCGACCCCAGGCATCTGCAACACTGGTGCAGGTGACGCGGGCAACGGTGCTGCTGCCGATGGCTTCTGCGTTACATGTTGAGTCGATGGGTTATGGCGCGCTGCAGGGCGGCGCTGAGTTTGCCACCTGGCTTGAGCAGTCGCCTCATCGGAATAAAGAGATTTCCGTTACCGGCGAGCCGGTGATGCTTGACCGGCAGGCCGACCATCTCTCCATTCGGCTGAACGACCCGGCAAATCGCAACGCGCTGTCTGCGCCGATGCGAGATGCCTTGAGTGAAGCGTTTGCCCTGGTCGCGCAGGATGACTCTATCAAGCAGGTGAGTGTGACAGGTGAGGGCGATAACTTCTGTGCAGGCGGCGACTTGAGGGAGTTCGGCAGCGTTGCCAGTACAGCCGATGCTCACCAGATTCGCCAGCTCGCGATGCCTGCGCAATATCTTGCGCCATACGCGGAGCGATTCACTTTTTATCTTCACGGCGGTTGTATCGGTGCAGGTATCGAACTGCCATCATTTGCCGGGCGCGTTGTTGCCGCCAGGGATGCATGGTTTCGACTGCCTGAGATCAACATGGGATTGATCCCGGGAGCGGGTGGATGCGTCAGCATTCCACGCCGAATCGGCCGGCAGCGCACCAATGAACTGGCGATTACCGGTCGAGATCTTCCGGCCAGCGAAGCGCTGGTGTGGGGATTGATTGATGCGATTGAATGACGTGGTGTCTTAGCGTCAGTAGTTGTAACAGGAGGGATGTCTATGGATGCCTTATCGAGTTTTCGAATATGCGACTTTACCGGGCAGCTGGCAGGTGCGGGAGCGACGCGCTGGCTTGCAGCTTTTGGTGCAGAAGTCATTCGGATTGAAGATCCAACCAACGATGGTCGCTGGGACATCCTGCGCGGTACCGGTCCCTTTGTTGATGAGCGCAGGGGCGTGAACATGGGCGGCGCCTTCAACAATCACAACCCCAACAAGCTGGGGATCACGCT